>SPJY01036961.1:458101-930682 GCA_005191435.1 Raddia distichophylla | reverse complement strand
ATTTTTAATTGGGAAAATCATAGGAATGATTTATGCGCATGGAATGATGACATGCTCACTATATTTATTTATCTGATTAAATGCTAAAATGGATGTCATGCATTTACAAGAGTTGTTCTTAAGTCCAACCATTCAGAAAGTATTTTATTTTTATTTAAAATAAATAATATGACTCCTTTATATAAGCACATGAAATAATGTGCCTAGAGTCATCTATTAAATTAAAATGAATTTTGTATGCATGACATGCGCATATATATATTTTTATTAGGTCCAGAAATTAATGAAGTATTTTCAGAAATTGTTCTAGAATTTTTACAGCTCAGTAATTATTTTTAATAAATGATTTTCGAATACTGCAAATATTGTAATCAGAAACCCGAAAAAGGAAATAAAAAGAAGGGGCCATTCGGGACTTGGGCCGGCTCGGCCTCGGCCCAACAGCGACGCGAGGCGCGCTCGGCAGAGTGCGAGCGAGGCGAGGCGAGGCGACTGACCGGTGGGTCCCGCTTGTCGACGACTCGGCAGAGCCCACGACGGCTCCGACGACGGCGCCGGCGCGACGGCCACCTACCCGGCGATTCGATCGGCTCGGGAGGAAGCACGAGAGGAGGGGAACCGGTTTGAAGGGTCGGTGGCGATGATTACCAAGGGAGAGGAAGCTGGCGGCGACGGTGGCGGATCGGCCGGAGACGGCAACGACGCCCAGACGCTGCCGGCGGCGGATTGAGAAATTAATTGAGGCGAAACGGAGAGGGAGGCTCTGCGATGCTCAAGGAATACGCTGGGGTCTCGGGAAGGCCTGGAACGGCGTGGCCGTGGTCGTCTTCACCAACTCCGGTGAGAGGGCGCCGCGGCGGAGAAGCTTTTATAGGTGGCGCGGCGAGGATGTCAAGGAACGGTTAGTAGTTGGCGCGGAGTTAAGAGGAGGAGCGGCGAAGTCTCGGGCGCAGAGCGGCGGCGACTTGGCGTCACGGCGAGGGTCAAGCCCGGCGACGCCGTGCCTCGGGAGCGGCGGTGACAAGACGGAAGAGGAGAGAAATGGAGATGAGGTGGTACGGGGATGATCTAGAAGAGATCGCGTGGACAAAACCTGCACGCGACCTCGGGATCGGTAGCAGCGAAGACCGGCGACTCGGCGGGCGCGAGAGAGAAGCAGAGAGGAGAGGAGAGGGAGACAGTAGGGAGAAGGAACTGACAAGTGGGCCCCACTGTCCAGTGAGAGGAGAGGAATTGGGCCGGCTGCGGAGAAGGCTGGGCCGAAGGGAAAAAGGGAGAGGGGAAAGAGGAGAGAGATTGGGCCAGCTTGGGCCGAGGAGGAATAAAACTCCTTTTTAAATTTTCTGGTTTTCAATTGAACTTTATTTTCCAAAAACTTTTTAAACATATTAATACTTTAGGAAAATATAATATACAAATTTAAAGGTATTATTAAATTTTTCCACCAAGGGTGCATATTTGAAAAGTTTAAATCCTTTGCTCAAATTTAACTAATATGCATGCAATGATGAATATGCCATGATGCAATTAAAATGATTTGCGATTTTAAAACTATGAAATTTAAGAAATTAATAACGTGCCAAATTGGTTTTTAAAATTTGGGATGTTACAGAGACGGACTAACATCAGAGGCGTGGTGAGGAACCTTTTTAGATCTTCAAAGGCTTCTTGTGCTTCCGCTGTCCACTGAAAATCGTCTTGTCGGCATAGGAGCCTAAAGAATGGCATGCCTCGCTCCCCGAGTCTGGAAACGAATCGGCTGAGTGCCACGATGCATCCAGTGAGCTTCTGCACGTCCTTTTGATTGGTCGGGGGCTTCATCTTGATGATGGCATTGACTTTCTCTGGATTGGCTTCGATCTCCAATGGGAGATGATGAATCCGAGTAATTTACCAGACGGAACCCCAAAAAGCACTTCTCGGGATTTTGCTTCATCCGGTCTGCCCTTAGACTCTCGAATGTCTTGGATAGATCTGTTATGAGATCCCATCTGGATTTTGTTTTTATGACAACGTCATCGACATAGACCTCCATGTTGCGTCCGAGCTGAATGTGAAAATACCGCTGTATGGTGCGCTGATAAGTCGCGCCTGCGTTTTTCAGCCCGAATGGCATTGTGATATAGTAAAAAGCACCAAAACGCGTAATAAACGACGTTTTGATGCAATCCTCCTCCTTCAGACTGATCTGATGATAGCCCGAGTAGGCGTCTAGAAAACTGAAGAGCTCGCACCCGACGGTGGAATCCACCACTTGGTCAATGCGGGGGAGCCCAAAAGGATCCTTGGGACACGCTTTGCTGAGGTCGGTATAGTCGACACACATCCGCCATGTCTTATTCTTTTTCTGCACCAGGACCGGGTTCACAAGCCACTCGGGATGATACACCTCCTTGATGAACCGAGCTGCCAGCAGTTTGGTGATTTCTTCCCTTATGGCGTCCTTCCGATCCGGAGCAAATCTTCGGAGGCGCTGCTTAATTGGCTTCGCCTTTTCGTCGAGGTGGAGAGAGTGCTCGATCACCTCCCTCGGAACACCAGGCATGTCCGAAGATTTCCAACCGAACACAGCCTGGTTTGTCCGGAGGAAAGTAATGAGCGCGTCTTCCTATTTGCTGTCGAGCCCTGTCCCAATCACAGCTGTCTTGGCCGGATCGGACGGGTTCAACGCAATCTTCTTGGTTTCTTCGGCTGCTTGGATGGATGTTTTGGCCTGCTTTTTGGCGGGGACATCCCCTTCCTCCTGAAGGGATGCAACCTCCAGCCGGATCTTTGCTATCTCGGTAGATGAGTCCAATGCCTGCGCCATCTCATAGCTTTCGCTATCACAGAGTAAGGACTGTTTAACATCACCAGGAAGGGTGATTACACCATTGGGACCTGGCATCTTTAAGACGAGATAAGTGTAGTTGGGAACAGCCATGAATTTGGCAATCCCCGGCCTTCCCAAAATGGCATGGTATGCTGTCTCGAAATCAGCCACTTCAAAACTCAGACTCTCGGTCCGATAATTATCTTTACTCCCGAACGTAACGGGCAGAGAGATCTGTCCGAGTGGTATCGCAGACGTCCCGGGGATTACCCCGAGGAACGGAGATGATCCCTGCCGTAACTCGGAACGGGGAATATTCATTTGGTCCAGGGTCTTGACGAAAAGGACATTAATCCCACTTCTGCCGTCGACCAGAACCCTTTTCAGTTTGCTTCCTCGAACGACCGGATCTAGCACCAGAGGATACCTCCCGGGGAAGCCAATCCGATCCGAGTGGTCCGATCGGTCGAAGGTGATGGGTACCTCGGACCAGCGAAAGTACTTTGGGGTCGCGGGCATGATAGCGTTGATCTCCCGAGTAGTAAGCTTTTGCTTCCACTTGGACTCGTACGCATCGGAGCCCCCGAAGATGTAGCTGACCTCGCGCCCAGCGTCCTGATAATCTCTATCGGGTTTCTTGCCTTGACCACCCTTGGCCGCAGACTACTTAGAGTTCTCGGCGAATTTCTGCAGAATCAGGCAATCTTTGGCAGAGTGTTTTCCTCGTGGGTGAAAGGGACATACCGAATCCATAACCTTGTTGTAGTCATTGTCGTTGGGAGGCTTAGGCCGATTGTGCTCCATGTTGGTGCCCATCTCGTCCAACCTTTTGCTTCTTATCCCTGGGCTTGCCCTGTTCGTCATTAGGCTTCTTCTTGGGGCCTCCGTCATTGCCACCGCGATGATTTGATATTGTGAACATGGCCTTGAGATTACGCGGGGGGTCCCGAGTCATCTGCCTGATCAACTCCTCGGATTTGCATCCGGCGAAGAAGGCATCAATGGCAGTTTGCTCCGAAATGTCCCGGATCTCGTTCTTCTTCTTGGTGAAGCGCTTGATAAACTCGCGAAGAGTCTCATTCTTGCACCGATGTAGCTGTCCAATCTCCCATCTCCCCGCAAACCTTTTATAGGTCCCTTGGAAATTGGCGATGAACTGTTCCTGGATGTCGTCCCAAGACTCGATAGAGTTCTCCGGGAACCCTATTAGCCAGGTCTGGGCGGTTGGGGTCAAAGCGACCGGCAAGTAGTTTGCCATGACGTTCTGATCACCTTCTGCCGCGCGGACTGCCAAGGCGTAAACCTGTAGCCAGTTTTTTGGGTCTCTCTCGCCATCGAATTTGTCGATGCCTTTGAGGTTAAAACCATCCGGCCAAACCACTCGGCGAAGATCCGGGGCAAAGGCCCGAATCCCCTCCAAATGTCGTGGCCGCCTCCGCCTTGGGGATCTGCTACGATGCTCCCGCCGTGGGTCTTGGTGACGCTCATGACGGTGGTGGCGCCGACTGGCGGTGCTCTCGGCCTGATCATCAACACGGCGGCTGTGATGGCTACGAGAGTTTCGCTCGCCGTCGATGCGCTCCCGCCACTTGGCTTCTATGTCTTGACAAAGATCATGGACAGCTGTCTGGCGGGAATCGCCAGCTGCGGAGGCGTGAGCCCGGTTCCGATTGCGCGTAGAACGACTGCGAGTCGACGCTGTCGGAGTGGGACGTGCCTCGTTCTGCTGAATGGCAACCATCTCAACCATGGTCGTCGCTCGAGCGAGGGTCTGGGCGAGCGGACTGTCTTATGGAAGTTGCGGTGCGATTGTCTCAAAAAGAATCTTCGAAGCGACGATGTTTGCCTGGGGAGTCGTGTAGACGTCTTGGTCCCTTAACTTCACTGCGCGAAGCTCATTTTGGACGTCGCGGCCGCGGGCGCGAAGATGTCGTATGCCATCTCGATCCTCCTCTCGGCGCGAGTCCGGGTTCGCCGAGCCAGTGGCGATCTCCTCGTAAGCGACAAGCAGAGAGGCAGAGTGATGATTCTCCGCGCCAAGGATAGAAACTTCTTGGTAATTACAGATCTCAGCGCTCTCATTAGACTCAGAGTCAGAAATAGAGAGGTTGATTTGTTCGCTCCGTCCAATGAGTTGGCCAGCATTGATGACACCCACGAATATAGCTGGATCTGATCCGAGTGGATCTGATGCACTAGCCGACTGGTCATCTCCTATCCAAATCTCTGAGGAAACCCGTGCGAAGGTCGCAGCGGAATTCTCGAGTCCGGAGAGAAATCCAGCAGAGGGCACTAAGTTGTTGGGGCAGAATAGAATCCATGCCCATGCGGTCGAGCCCGCCGAGTCCTTTTTCGTCTTCCTCGAGAAGAGATGCGAAGGCGAACAGCGAGCGGGTCAATCCGCTGAAGGTACTTGCTAAATTCTCCAAGCCAAAGGGCAATGGGTCACATTGATTGCGCGCACCTTCTTGCGAAGGGATCTCTCCAGGGGGAGAGAGGTGAAGATTGCCAACGCCGTCGGCGATGAAGTCCAGGGTGCCGAAACGAAGGGATTGCCCCAGCTTCATGGCGACGTGTGGCAATATCCAGGAAGCCATTTAGCTTGAGAGATGATCTTGACGCTGCCCCCTACCTGGCGCGCCAACTATCGACTGGTGACTAATTGGGGAGTCACTGCGGGCAATGAATTTGTACGAGGAACGCTAATCAAGAACCAAACCAGATGGTAGCACAAGAGCAGGTTTATACAGGTTCGGGCCCTCCAGCCGAGGTAATACCCTACTTCCTGTGCTCTGGGATTATGTTTGATCAAGATGCGGGATGCAAGGTGACCAAGATGATTACAGCGTATGCTCTATGAGGCAATTCCTTATGTTGAACTATGCATATGGTCTCTACCCCCTCCCTTTATATAGTGTAGGGGGAAATAGAGTTACACGGTAGCACGTGATTCACGGTACCTAATCTTGTTATGCCGTTACATGTCATGCATGTGTTAATCCCCTAATTACATGGAGATAGATTATATCCTCGGAAATTTCCTTGGAGCTCAAGGTGCGTGTAACCCAAATGGTCTCTATTCTTAATTGGCCGACTTGGATCGCCCCCATCTGCTCCCTTATAGTCCACACTTGGGCCCACATGTCAGAAGCGTATTTTGATTGTATTTTAGTTTTATATACATTGTAAATCTTCCTAAAACCTCATAATGACATGTATGATAGTTATTTGTAAAAATAATGACATTTAAAATAATATGCTTTTTGTAATGGCAGATCCGAGAAAAACGAAGTTTATAATGGTATGTATAAAAAAATCCATTGTTTTATCTTCATCGTTGATATGCATCTTTATCGGAACTTTTTCTTGGGCTATTGGTATTTTCGTTTTGATTGAGATGAGAAGTGTTCCAAGTTGACCGATCATCCTCCGTAGGGTGTTCAAAAAGTTGTCGATCGTCCTTTCTATGGTCTTCAAAAAGTCATCGAAGATTGCTACCTCTGTGTTATTATTTCCTTCCGAAACACAAGACACCTTCAGGCAAGTGGGTCTCTGAATATTGAGATATTGATCTCACAGACACCCAATTCGATGGCCTCGTTGAAAAGCGCTTCATCTGCTACGTGTTGGTCTGCATGAGCATGATAGTGCCCTCTACAGAAATTAACGCTAGTTCTGCACATTATCAAGCTGTTGGTATATATGTTAGAAAGGACTATTAGCACCGTGGCAGATAATAAGAGATCTGAGAGAGTGTTTTATTGACTCATCATTAATCATTACAATGGGCAGGTGCTGCCCCGTCCGACGTCGCCTCGACCTTTGAGGCCTCCACCGATGTCGTGTGCGGTGTGCCGCCTTTGGGTCTCTGGGATCTCCAAAATCGGAGCCAACCGCCGCATCTGTGTCTACGCAGTGGTCGCGCCACCGAGCAAAAGGCCGACCGGTGGCAATGCCGCGCCACGACTTTCCGGTAAAGACGACGTCGTGGCCGCGCGTCGTGCCGCCATGCTTCTTCCGTGTCGGGGAGGTACGTCGTGCTGCGCATGCCATGCTCCAGCACCGGGGAGGCCAGATAGGGCAGCCGTGCTGCCATACGGTGGTGTAGACCTACTCATGGGTAGCCCGATTCAACCCGATCCAAAAAAACCCGACCCGACCAGGCCCGACCAATGCGTCGGGTCGAGTCGGGCCTTGATTTGAAGCCTGACTGTTGGGTCGGGTCGAGTTCGGGTCCAAAAAAATTGCAAAATCAGTCGTGCGGGCTCGTGTTTTCGGGTTTCGGGTTGGTTTTTCGGGTTTCGAGTCGGGTTCGGACCAAATTTGTGGGGGTCGGGCACGGGCTAGGTAATTTTTGGTCGGGCTTTAGAAAACCTGACCCGAACCTGCTGTTAGAATAATTATGGGGTTGGCCCATTTAATTATTTTAATAGAAATTCCAAGAGGCCCATTTAATACTAGGAGTTATGAAAACGGTTTAGTACCGTACGGAAAATTGGGAGGAGAATATCTCAACTTAAATAGTTGGATTGTGGTTCTCCCAATTAGAAAAGTGAGAAAAGAGAAAGGGCATGCCACGTGCGCGCTGAGCCGAGTCGTGTCGTGTCATGACTAGACGTGACTTGCGCGCTGCGCGGATGCGGAGCGTTTTACCGTTTCTGGTAATTGTTTGGCCTCTTTTAGTACCAGTAACCGACATGGTTGATGACTGGTAGTAAATGGTGTCCGTTACGTAACCGACGACTTAATGGCTGGATTGATGACGTCCGTTACGTAACCGACGACTTAATGGCTAGATTAATAACGTCCGTTACTAGTGCTTGATGGCGTCCAGGTTCGACGAACCTTCTCTTCTTGGCGCCTATAAAAGCATGAGCACCTCGCCCTATGTAACACACTCTCGCTCTCAAGGTGGCGTCCAGGTTCGACGAACCTTCTCTTCCTGGCGCCTATAAAAGAATGAGCACCTCGCCCTGTGTAACACACTCTCGCTCTCAAGGGCACATCTTCTCCTTCGAGAAATTCCATCTGTAGCGCTGCGTTCCTGCCTTCCCCGCCTCTGTTCCCTTGCGCGCACAAGGAGCCGAGGGAGCAGGCTTCCGGAACCTCGTCCTTCTCGTGGTCCTGCTCAGGACAGAAGGCCAATAAGGTTTTTGGGGAGCGTTCTCACGCGACTGCTCGAGTTCTTCGTCCCTGGATTGTTGCGAGAAGGCGCCTGTACATCTACACTGCACCGACGTTCGACTGCATCGATCTCTACACTGCATCAACACTTCACTGCAACAACTTGTGATCGTCTACACCGACCGTCAGGGTGAACAATAATGAACAAGTCATTGTTCCGCCTGCGCCTGTGCCCGTGGTGGCACCGGCTCAAGGGTATATTCACTTATACCATGCCTTTATTTGGCTATTTTCTTGTTCATTAGCCTTTGTGTATGAGATAGATAATTCGTTATTATCTAGTACCTTTGGTTATGAATTTGAAATATTCAATTGGTTAATCATGATTTATATAATTTTGTGGATTAAAATATTGAGGAAATTCCTAATATTTCCAACACCTGCCCGAGCCCGACGGATGATCAAGTCTACCGTGGTGTGACGCCTCCACCAAACGAATAACCGGGATCCACCTGCGCGCATGCCGCCAGTGCTATAGGGATATCGACTCTGATTCTAATAAGTTTTCCGGATAGTCTTCTTCAGGAAATCCGAACGTATTTAATTCAGTATCTAATGAAGATAAAGAAAAATAAATTCAACAAATATGTAATTAAAAATTTATGAATGCATAAAATATGAATGCAGGGGATATGGCTTGGTCGATAGGGTGACGGTTTGTATGATTTTGTAAGATGGAAGGATTTTTTTTTATTTGAACAACATTTTGGGAGTTCTCCGGGCAGCAAGATTTATGCATGTGTTTGTGGGGTAATTTTAGTGTGGATCAACAAATTTTCAGAGATCGAGGTCGACGACAACCACGTTGCCGGAGTTCCGAGATAGAAATTGTTGAGAGTACAAGACGAAAATATTGGAAAAATATTTTTCATAAAATATTTGTGCTAATAATAATTTTTAGGATTTTAAAATATTTTAGAAATCATTTTTCTAAATTTTAAAAGGTTAAAGAAGAGGAAATGATTTTATTTAGGCTTATTTAATTGATGAAAATGGGTTTAATAATTTTATTAAATTATTTAGCGTTTATAAGATTTTATGAAATTTTTGCATAATTTTTGGATAAATGTTTGTGCTTAAGAAAAAATGGGGAGCATTACTTGGTGATTTTCAAAAGGGGAAAAAAAGAAACAAAGATGGGCTTCGACTGGGCTTTGGCCCATGCAAGAATCTGAGAGGGGGGCTTAGGCCAACTGACGAATGGGCCCCAGTGGCAATGAGAGAAAGAGAGGGAATCAGAGGAGGCTTACTAGGTAGGCGGCGCCAGCGAACGGTAGCTGGAGTCAGCGAGGTGATGGCCGGAGAAGATGCCTACAAGGATGTCAATCTTGATGGAGGTGGTGGTAGTGCTCGACAGTGAGGGAGGCGACCGGGTGGTGCTGTTGGGCGGCGGTGCTCAAAGGTGGCGGCGGCGGAGGGAGCTCCGATGATCACCGGTGGGAAGTTGTTGAGACCCATGTGAAGGGTACCCTAGTTTGATGATGAATATATGTGACAAGATGGAGTTTGAAGTATTTTCAAGAATTATTAAATGGTGCATTTGTGAAAATTGCCGTGGAATTGGAACCGAACTATTGTTCTGAGCTTGGGCAGGTTAATAGTTTTGATCGAACGTGATTCGGTGGAATTTGTTGACACGTGGTGTGTTAGGGCGTGCTAATTGTGATGTCACGAATCGATTATTAAGTTGGTAATTTTGTGATGAACAAACCTTGTAGGTGAGGTAAAGTGTGTTGGTTTTGTGTGTGTTCACCTCAGTGATGTAGGTATCGGCGGGTACGTGACAGACACTTCGTGTGGACAGCTGGAGGTTGGTGAGTCCGGAGGCGTGCAGACGACCGGGTTCGATGACCTGGCGATCACTTGAGGTGGTGTACCCGAGAAGCTTAGCCATGGAAAGGAATCTGAGTCTGCTGGAGGCTGCGGCGTCGGTAACCTGGTGGCGAAGTTGATCTGACCGGTGGGCCGAGGTTTGGGCCGGCGATCGACGAAGCTGCGAATATATTTTCCGAAGGAATATGTGGAGAATATTCCATCTTCGGAGTGTGTCTTATAGTGCGTTAGTTGTGCACCACACATGCTCAAATGAAGGGTGGAGATGAGCTCTAGGGTAGGGCATCTCACCCTTAAGCTATAAAATAGAGGGGAAGAGGGCAACTCCTCCTCATCTCCTTAGAGCTGAAAATTTCAAAAATAAAGTGGGTGAGTTGGGTGTGTTTTGGATGGCACTTAGAGTGCTTGTAACCACATGGAGTGTGGTTTGTAATCTCCAACTTCTATGCAATGAAATTTTTCTTCGCCATGAATATCTTGTATTGATTTGCTCCTAATTTTTTTATTTTCGTTTTCTCTTTTGGAGCTCTTGTTTTGAGAAGTACTTGGATGATTTCTTACTGGTTATTGGTGGTCTATGATGTCTTGAGGTTGCTAATAGGATTTGATACACACTTTGCAACCATATGAGAAGCAAGAGATCAAGTTCTTAACTTGTTGCTAATCTGTCCAGACACTTTTATCCACGCAGCAGTCAGTCAAAAGATTTTTATAAATATCTTGGAATATAATTTTGGGATGATTTTGAAGGGAATATGTCCTAGATCAATCATGAGATGATTATGTATTACGTCTTTGTTCATGTACTTTTCGATAACTAGCTTATCAGGTTCCATGAATAATGGTCATAACTTTGTTCATCAAGTATGACTTGGTTGTGAGACGCATTGTTTGTATGACATTATTCTAAACTGATCCCTGATCCAGAATCATTATGAGGAGCAATAATGATTGATCGGCACATGTATTGATTGATGGTACTGTTTCACATACCATAGATATAGTGGATATCGAATCAATAATGTGGACACGTGTTAGAGAACACGGATGGTTGGATTGACCTACTCCGAGACACTGCTGAGATTGTTATCTTAATAGTGCCATCAGATTGTTGTCTCGAGTGGTACACCTATATGGTCCTTAGACCTGAGATCATCATAGAGTCCCAGCATGCGTAGTTGTATACTTTGGGGTTATCAAACGCTACTCCGTAACTGGGTAGTTATAAAGGTAACTTACGGGTATGCCGCGAAACATGGCGTAGGGGTGTGATAGATCAAGATGGAATTTGCCCCTCCTCGATAACGGGAGAGATACCTCTGGGCCCCTCGGTGTGGATGGATAAGGAAAGTGCGCGGCCGTGCCAAGGTGACTAATTGTTAGTCACATCTTATATCCATTACACGGAACGAGTGAATGGGTCGAGCTATCACAAGGGTGGCACGCATCTTGCCTTGAGCTTGACTGGTGTCGTGTGGCAAAGGGATCGGTATGTACGTGTGTATCAAGGTTTAGCCGATGAGATCATTCTGTGCATTCGGGGGTCAATATGTGTTGCTAGATACCGCTATTGATCTGTGGACTGGAAACGGGTTTCCGGGTCCGCGGCCGACTTGCACATGAACCTAACGGGTCACACACTTAACGGGTTGGAACATGCTTAACGGATTCACTTCTGTTAATGGGTTTCGGCGCGTGGATATGGATCCACGTAGGAGATAGAGTCCTAACGGGTCTTCTAGTGTAGAAGCCCGTTAGCACGTCTATATAAGTTGGAGGCCAGGGGCGGCGCGGGGTATGAGATAGATGCATTCCACCAAAACCCTAGCCGCCGCGCCCCTCCCGCTCCTGAGGAAACCCTAGCCGCGCGACGTGGTGCTAGCACACCGGCGCGCGACGTTCCACCCCTGGACGTGTGGATACCTTAGAGGCACTGCCGCTTTCGCGGACGTGCTTGCTGATCGGCGACCTCTCCCCGAGCCAGGCGACCTCTCCTGGAACACGGGCGACCTCTCCTGGAACACGGGCGACCTCTCCGCGAGCACGGGCGACCTCTCCCCAGCACGGGCGACCCCTCCGCGAGCACGGGCGACCCCTCGGCGAGCCGGGCGACCTCACCCAAAGCACCGGCGACCCCTCGGCGAGCAGTCGGCGTACTGATCGGGGCGTGTTCGACTACTTCCTCTACGTGCGCGAGTCTTCTTCCGCTGCATCCGCGCGTCGAGGGTAACGATCCATGGTCCCCTACTTACATGTTGATCCTGGGTGTGCGCGAAAATTTTGATTTTCGGCTAGCGTAGCCTGCGCGTTACCCTTCAGATTTTAGTTGAAAAATATGCGTGACTCATATACCCATTTGTGATAAAAAAAATTCAAGTCCACTGGTTTCTCCATTTGGGAGCTATGAGGTGAAAATCGAGCCCTAAGCTTTCTGCTCGAAGTTCTTAGCAGCTCGTGGTGTTTGATTTTTCATATTTTCTATGTAAGGAGTCCTGTGGAGATTTTTTATGGAGTGCTTCACAACTCATGGTTTCATAGGGACAAAATTTCCCACAATTTGTGGAGCAATAGAAAGCCACCATCTCTCTACTCCAAGTGAGAACAAATTCTGAAAAATCTGCTTTTACTTTTCTGAAAGTGGTTTTGATCATTTGGCTTGGTCTTCTTTTCTAAAGCAAAATTTGAATTGATTCCACTCTTTTGGACACTTGACTATCAGGATTGTGAATAAAAAATTCACACATATTCCATTACTCTTATTCATGCATGTTATGGTTACACATAATTGTCAAGTTGTTCGGGTTTTGATGAAAATAGTAGTGTACAAAATTTATGGCTTCTATTCACCCCCTCTAGCCGCCTAGCTCGGGTCTTCAGAGTTGGTGTTGGGGGAGGGGTGGCTTGATGATGCTGAGCGCCGAGGAGAGTAAAAAGGTGGGCGGCTACATGGTGAATCCGTGTAGGTTAATGCCATGACCTAGAAGGCTCGGGAACGGCCGCGAGGAACGATTCCGGCGAGCGATACAGCGAAGACGGCAGCGCCGGTGGTTTCGGAGGAGATGGCTCAGCCGGTAGAAATGGAAAACAATGTGCGCCGTTGGATTATATTTGAAAATCTATGGGCACCGTTGGATCTCCGGGACAAAGGGGTACGGTGGGCGTGACGTGTCCGCTTTTAAAGCGTCGGATCTCGGCGAATAAATCCTCACCGTTGAGTTCAACATAATGGATCCGGTGGGCTTGTGTCTGGTGACGTCGAAAGCGAATTCTGAAAAAGGAAATCATAAACCGAGGATTTCTGGATTAGGAAAGGTTTTAAAAGATATTCCAGAAATTCCTTTAAGCTTTAGAAATTCATAGAAAATTGGTATGGAGTCAGAAAAATATGAAGTAAATTTCTAAAAATATAGAAAAATGAGAAGATTTTTAATATGTGAAAATAACTTATATTTTATGGGATTTATTTCCCTCTAAAAATATAAAATAGCATTTCTTTAATGGTAAATTAGGAAATGGTTTAGGAAAATAATGGTTATTTAGGATATGACTTAGGGACATGTTTTTATGATTTTGCAAATACAATTTCATACCAAAAATGGGAAATTTGAGGTATGTTACATGTTGTTCAAAAAAACATTTAAATATCATTTATTTTGTTTATGCTTTGTTTTGTCAATAAAGCTACTTTAAGTATCTCACATATATGTTTGCATATTTGTACTAAATTTTGAATAGAACGAATGGTCAAAGGACAAATGAAAAAACGGTGGGAATATATTTCTTAACAGCATATCGTTATTTCTTCGGAAACGCTCGCATCCGGGCGTCCGATCGTATCGAACTATTCGGATGCGTTGTGTTGCCCTCACGCGCGCTCGTTTCGGTGTGCCCGCACAATTACTCGCTCCCTCTTTTTTCTTCGTTCTCAGTTGTGTAACTTGCAAGAAGAGAGAGAATGCTACTGCTGTGCACGTTGCTTGCTGCTCGGCGACGCTCACCTGCCCAGTCGCTAGCCGCCGTCGCCACCGCCGAGGAGCGACCTATGTAGAGGTCCATCCTCTCCCATGACTCTCTCTCTCCATTACCCATCTATAATCACTCATGTGGGATCATCCGGTGAGTGGAAGATGATTTTAGTGGCCGGATCAAGCATGGACAAGATGGAGGTTTGCCTGATTTGGCGAAGAAGATGGTGGATTCAAAAAAGATGGAGGATTCATGCTAAAATTTGATCCCCTATAGCTTCATATACATGATTTATTTAAAAAATCTCTCTATATATTTCTCTCATCTTCAACGGCGTTCCCTACACGGAGAATTGTATAGGGGAAGAAAAGAGAACTCTTATATATAAGAGAATGGAGAGATATTCTCTATTTTAGGAACAGAATAGAGAATATTATTGGAGCATAAGAGCATCCCCAGCAGGCCTTCAAATTTTTCTGCATCGCTACAGTAATCGCTACAGTAACTGCTACAGTGCAAGCTGCTACTCACATGGACCAAATTCCCTCCTAATGCATTTGAAAAATTTTAAAATAGAGGCCATTTTGGGGGGTGTGATGGGGATGCTCTAAGGAAAGAATCCTTCCGCTATTTTGGATACAGGGTGCTTCAAAGGACTGAAGGGAGCCCGTTGAGGCAATCTCCTACCCGGGTTTAGGCAGACGATCAAACACAACCTGCCCCGCATTTGCCCCCACCCCTGACTGCGCTCAGTCCCCGCCTCCACCGGCGCGCCGCCCCCTCCTGTGTCCAGGTCGGCACTTGCGGCTCCTCCGTCTCCCTCGCCGGCGTTGTCTCCCCGGGCTCCACCGCACTTCCCTGCCGCTGCGGCAGATGCTGCGCTCCCTCGCCGCCGCAGCGCGCTCGCCGCTGGCCGCCGCGGCCCGGCGGCTCCTCCATGTAGGCGGCAGCGGTGGGGAGGCGGTGGAGAGCGTGGTGTACCGCATGTCGATGCTGCGGGCTCCCCCCGTCGTGCGGAAGAGGGGGCTCACCTTCAACTCGTGCAGCCTTATCGGCCACCTCGCCGCGCCGGTGCGCCTGTCCAAGAGAAGCTCTGGAGAGCGCCCCAAGGCGTACACCTTCCTCGACGTCCCATTCTCCTGGCCGCCCTCGTTGAGCTCTTCAAACTTCAGGTTTAATTGTCCTACTTGCCCAGTGGGTTTTGTGCTCTTGCAATGTTTACTGTGGTTCCTGTTCTCGAGGTCATAATACAGGCTGTATATTGCTTATTTTTCCTTATTGGAGTACTTTAGAAGTTAGTGTGCTTGAACTTGAATTAAGGACGGATTGTTTGTCCATACTCATTGGAGAAACATCAAACATATGGATGGTTCCCACACGAAAAAATTGTCACAATGCCACTCTCCACGAGTGGCTTTGCTAAAATGCCACTCGTATCTCAATGTAGCGGGAAAAGGGAAGTGGCGCTCAAGAACAGATGTTAGGATGATGTGGGGAGCACCGCCGCCTCTGGTTGTTCCAGTAAGAGAAGCGGCAGGAATTATGGTGGTTCCACCAAATCAAGCTGGAGGATTGACGGGATTGCTTGGGGTGGCATCAGTGCATCACAGACAAGTCCTCAGGTTACTTTCCCTCCCCCAACTCCAGTTCATGTAGAGGTGTTAGAAACAGCTAAATCAGGAGATGGAAACAATAGGAGATCATGGACGCCGAAAATGGATTTTCCCAAATTTGATGGAAGAGATGTTAGGATATTGGTAGGTAAGGGTGAGACATTTTTCGCAATGCATCAGACCTCGGAGGGGTTCAAAGCTGGAGCAGCAATCATATACCTGTTGGATAGTGGAGCTCATAGGTATGATCAGTCTGACAAGGTCAACAACCCTGAGCATAATTGGTCACAATTCAAAGAGGCAATAGTGTTGGAATTCGAGGGTAATGAATGCCGTAGCAAATTAAGAGAGTTGCTGTTAAAGTGAATTGGCTCAGTGAGAGAGTACAAGAAAAAATTTGAGATGCTAGTTTATCAGTTGAAATTATATGATGGCAATGTTGGAGGGCTAATGCTGGTTACTCAGTTCATTCTGGGGCTTAAGGAAGAACTCAGATCAGTGGTTCAAATTCAGATACCTGACTCAGTTTGGAAGGCTGCTGCATTGGCTGCTGTTCAGGAAAACATCCTGGACAGAGCTAAGAAGCATGGGGCAAAAGGGACTAAGCAGAAATTTGCTAATATGAACACAAATGACAGCAATGTCAAGTTGAACAATATTGTCATCATATTAGATAAAGGTGAATTGTGGAAGGCCGAACAGTTGAAAGACTATAGAAGGGCTAACAACTTATGCTTCAAGTGCGGGGAAACTTACTCTCCACAACATACCTGCAAAATACAGAATATGGGTCAGTTAAAAGCAGTGCAAGCAACTGAAATCATTGAGGATGAAATATTATATTTATTGGTGTCCAGAGAAGACCAAGGAAAAGAAGAAGATGTGCATATTTCTTTGAATGCATTGTTTGGAGCTGATCAGCCAAATACCATTAGATTAAGGGCTCTAGTGGGACATAGCTTTGTGGATAACAAGATTGGTGACCAGCCTGAAACTGCCTTCCACCCCAATTTCACCCCTTAAGGTAATTGTGGCAAATGGGGATATCATCATGCATGATTTCATGATTGAGCAAATGTCATGGTGGGTGCAAGGACATACTTTTCAGCATGACATGAAAGTTCTCGAGTTAGGAGATTATGATGCAATATTGGGAATGGACTGGTTAAGTAAAATAATGGGGGAACTATGCAGTGTAATTGGAAGCAACAGTGGATTGAACTGTAAGTGAAAGATCAAGTAGTGAGACTACAATGGAAGAAATATCCACTGAGCAACTAAACAAGTGGTATTCTGGAAATGATATATGGGCTACAGTGGTCTTGGACAAGGTGCAGTCTCATGAACAAGTGGAGTCAGAGTCCATTCCAACACCAATAGCCAAAGTTCTCCAGGAATTTGAACATGTAACCTAAAGAGCTACCACCACATAGGCAGTATGATCATGCCGTAAAACTTGTGCCCATGCTACACGCCTACACCAGTGAATGCCAAGCCCTATAGATATTCCTCATTGCAAAAGAATGAGATAGAAAGGCAAGTCACTGAAATGCTGCAAGATATTCCCCGTTTCCTTGAGTTAGTACATGAATATTTTGATTGTATGTTCTGTATTATGTATGGTTAACAAGATTGTTTATATGTAATTTTTATTACTGTAGACAGAAAATATTAGTATGGTTCAATTAACAAAGGGTAGTTTATCCTTCAAGGCTTCAACTTGGTAGAACATGTTATTGTAGTTGAGTGGTCTTACTGGGTTAGCATGGATGTTATTTACTGCAGTTATTCTGCATTGGAGTGGAGAATTTTTTTTATAGTGTTCAGTTAAATTTTCTGTATTACTCCAGATAATAAATAATGCACCAATATTCTCCAAAAAGAAAAAAAAAAGGCTTTAAAGGATTAAGAGCCAAAGAGGCAGATGGTTGGACGTGGTTCTAACCAAGTATTTAGGCTTCAATTTGACCTGTCTTTTCAAGGAGCAATATAGTATCCTTGTTTGTGGTAAAACATGCAAATTATCTCTACTATCTGCTGTTCTGGTAGAAAGTAATGTAGCACCATGATTAGGAATGGGGCATTGCGCACCAAACATTGTATAAGCTGTATTCTCAAATTGCTCCAATTGGAAGGACTAGGTATGATCGATTCAAGTTATATACTTAGAATCTGGATTAGGAAAACACTATTTTAGTTTGTTGGATTGTTAATATGATCATGGGAGAAATGTTTAACAAATTTTAAAATTCGTTGTTCACATGTATTAAAGAAATAGAGAACATGATAATTCTTGATATCCCACACTCTTGCCTTAATTCTTTTTCATGGTTTAAGACGAGTCATGCATTATCCTAATTATTGCTATATCCACTAATAAGGAATGATTAGTTTGCGCCAGGATTTAAACACCACATTAGGAAAACTTTATTTCCACAAAACATGTGAACCAAACAAGTCCCCACAATTTACACTAGGTTTATGATAGTTTTTGCTGTTCTGGTGCATGAGTTTACTCTATAGATTCTTTTTTCAATTTGTAGTTATTTTAATTTGGGATAACTGAAAGCGAACTTTTGTCATCATGCTTACGGTGTAAATAACTTTAACAGGGTGACACTAAATTTGAGTGGTGATCTGGCAAGTGTATGCCTCAAGCATTTGAAGGAAAATGATCTTGTTTATGTATCTGGTATTTTGAACTTTTATCATCAAGTCAGCATGAGTGGTGAACGGAACATTGTCTACAAGGTTAGACAATTTTAGCTACTTCAATTGAACAATGATGTTTCAACGGTCTTAGGTATACAGTTGTCTTCATATGATCATTGAAGAAATCTGCGGTTGGAACTTTTTATCATTATTAGTAGCCTTAGACTAGAAGTGATTTTTGTACGTCACCAGATCCAGCTGCTTGTTTTTCTATTGCTTCCATAACCTTTGAACATGTATGATTATTTATTTTTATTTAGCAATGCTTCAATGGTGTATACATGCATGTTTTTGCAAGCTGAACATTAATAATCACAAAACCATGCTAACACTAATAATCACAAAAGAGAAAATTGTACCATTAGTCCTCAAACTTGTCTCGTCTGTACACATAAATCCATAAGTATCGAAACCGTTTATTTAGGTACCTAAACTTGCGAAATCGTTGTAATTAGATCCATAGACTGTTTTTTAGTCTGTTTGGTGATGTGGACTGTCATGTCAACGCCTACATGACATTTTATTTTTCTTTCTTTTTTTTAATGTGGGGCCTACTTGTCATCTCTCCCCCTCTCACCTCTCTACCTCTCCTCGCATGCATGTACGCGATAGCTCCCACATTAAAAGTAAGCAAGAAAAAGAAAAATGCCACGTAGGCGATGACATAACAGTTCACATCGCCAAAACAGACTAAAAAACCAGTCTATGGATCTGATTGCAATGGTTTTGTAAGTTAGGTACCTAAATAAGCGGTTTCAATACTTACGGATTTATGTGCACAGGCGCGACAAGTTTGGGAACTAATGGTGCAATTTTCTCACCACAAAACCATGCTAACATTAATAATCACAAAACCATGTTAACAATTGCTTTTCCATGTTTCTAAGTGGTACTAGTGATCCGTTAAGTATATTTTGATGCAATATGTCTTCCAAACCAATGTAAGTTAAAATGAATCATTTTGTAGATTTCTGTCTCAGAGCTAAATTATGTTCTTGATCAAAATAAGAAGACTAGAAATGATGGAGACACAACAGATGTAGCATCAACACCACCTGCCAACAGTACGTTTTCTCATTTGACTTATGCACTCCTGCCTAATAGTTTTTCTTTTGGGGGGTTTCTTATCATATATTTTAACATCTTCTGTTGCATCAATTAGCTGAAATTCTTCCAGAGAACAATTGCACAGATCAGCTTCGCCTGTGGCAACTCTTCTTTGCAAGTCCATATGAATGGTGGGACAACCGGCAATCCAAACCATACATCAACTGCCCTGATTTCAAGCACAAGGACACTCGTGAGAAGTTATGGCTTCGTCCAGATGATCCTCCTTGGGTTAGGAAGCAGCTGAAGTTGCATGACCTAGAAATTGCAAAGAACGGTTATAAGGGTGGCAACCGGTTCTCAGAAAACCACAGATGGAAAGTGCAAGATTTCGACTATCCAGACGAGGATGAGGTCCAGTATTCCGCAGAAGAATAAGCAAGAACTACGTATCAGTAAATATGACTGAAAAGACAGGTATCCTGCCCTGATGCCTTTTATGGATGTAAAAACTCCCTTAACTGTGTACATAGTAGAGTTCGTAGCGCATGAGTTGTTTAAGCATATAACTGATTGGGCCTGCTGTGTGATAGCTCATTTTCATGAAGCGCAAATTTGAATCTTCGAAGTCCATGGGCGTCTAAAGTTTCATGACTCACTAATGGCTGGATGAAATCTGCTAACAAAAAAAGAAGCCCGTGCATAGATGAGCTTTATCTATCACTGGGGAGAAGGGCATGTTGTTCATTTTGACAACACCCTACAATTTCAGTGCACTCTTCGTGAACGCCTTTTGTAGCAAGATCGGAGGCAAGATTGAACTGATCATGGTATCACACACGTTCGACAGTAATATCATGGTGGAATTTTGCATTGCATTTCAATTAATCACCTTTAACGGGTATGTTAAAAACTTTTTCAACGCAATCAATGGATTAATTTACTCATTGTGTTGCCAAACAACAGCAAACAGCGAGATGCCTATAGCATCGGTGGAGCCCGCTGAGACTTTTGGCATGATCATGCTATTTCTAGTAGGGCAACATATCCAGTGCAAACGATTATTTAGTGTTAATATGCTAACAGTAGATCTGAACCATCATATCCACAAGGAGTGGTCTAGATCTGAAAAGGTGAAGCCCCTTTTCATTTTAAAAGTCAGGGGGTTTTTTGTGAAAATGTTTAAGTGAGAAAAATGGCTTATACCTCTTCAGATCTAGGTCGTTCCTGATGGATCTGATGGCTCAGATTTATTGTTAGCATGTTAGCACTCAATGGGTATTTGCACTGGATACGTCCTCAGTAGTTGAACTCTAGGAGGTCGAATCCCCCTTTGTTCCTCAGTAGCTCAGTGGTAGAGCGGCTTCTAGTAGATCAATGTGGGACTAAAATTGTTTCTTTTTTGCTAATCATTTGACGACTGATTTTTAAAAAAGCATCGGTCAATTTTTTCACATATCTACATGGTTTTGTTGCATCTTTTATTTATCATATAGAGGTGTCTATTCTACATCCTAGAGAATCGGCTGAGAGTTAAATAACTCTCGGTCACCTGATATCAAGTCGATCCCAAATTATTTTTCCAAAGAAATTAAAAGCCACCGTTAGAACACGGAATAAATACCATCAATGGCATGGCAGAACGAGGTCCAGAGCGCTAGTTGCCACGGTTGCGCCTACATGCGCTTATGGCGAGGCGATGGCAACGGTGCGTCCCTGTAACCGTACCATTCCACGGCAAGGCCGCGAGTGGCCGGACCATGGCTCCTCGAGACGGCGCACCGACGGATCCGGAGCGTTGGAGAGTGGTGGCACAACGCACAATCGAGTGCTTGCTACTGTTACTTAGTCACGAGGTTTTTATCCTACGCAGGGATACAAGTGGATTGTTTTGTGGGTACCCGCAAATCCGATTGCTTTATTAAAATATACCAAACACTGTGAGGCTTAGTGTATTTTAATAAACTAAGCACTTGCATCCCTAGTAGGACGAAGCCGACTGCCCTCCTCCCATGGTATAAATAGAGGCCCATAAGCACAGTTGTAAAGGAGAAAAAAAAGACCAATCCGCCTAGACCATACGATCACCCTCAGCACATTTGTAACACACATAATTGCTCGGGCGAGTCTTATCCTGCTTGGAAATCTTTCTTATGTATTCTTTTTATTTAAAAGTATAAAGCTAGATGTATGGTTGTTAGTCTGACAGTGGAAGGCCCAAACCAGGGTAACAAATTGTTCTTCTGCTCTTTCCTCCTCTTTGTTTCCGGAAGGCTAGCCATTTCTAAAGATCTCACCCAACGTAGGAGGTGTTGATCCCTAGATCAACAATTAAGCTCAGCAATCTTGATTCCCAATTGTTGATGGTTATATAAAGTGGAGTTACACTCTCTCAAGCGTTTTACCACGCTTTTATAAATGTTCTGACCAAATCGGCATGCGATACAACCGATGGCCGGTTCATGATATCAAGACAGGTGTAAGTGAAGTTTACAAGATCAAACCTAAACTAATTGAAAGTAGGTGTACCTTGGAAGGTAGTGTGTGTGCATGTAACAACAATTCGAAGTATGCAACGTTGAAAATTAGTCCAATGTAAATCCAAAGTGCTAACCTAAAATATTTTACTTCTTCAAAACAATGGAAACAAAAGGCTGTGTTGCAAAAAAGGTCAAGATGGAGTTAATCGAAACCATAGTTTTTATCATATGCACATATTGCCACACTCTATAATAAAAAAAGGAGATTTTTTCTATAATTAATTTGTTTCCAAGAAAGCCCTTAATGTAAGTTATAATATAAAAACCAATAAAATTTAGAACAACTTAGTTATTAAAAGAAAATGAAAACACAAGTAGCTAATGAGGTTAAAATGATGCATTTTATGAACCTCTCTTTAAGCTCGTGTAGACAAAATATATTCCAAAACGACAATGTATACTGATGGGCATGTGCTCTAGCTCGGGAGAAAAGAAAAATCATTCTGGCGCTATTAATCGTTAAATCAGCGCAGGAGACAGCATCAATATTTTCCAACGTCTGCTCGAATAGTGATAATAGCACATGTTTGTCTATTCGAGGGTATTAATCACTCGAGGGATTGCTGTTCTTTGCACCCAAAGGGCTTAACAAACAACTCGCTAATGTATCGCTGCTCTTGAAAAAAATTTAAAAAAAACTACTGTGTTGCTGGGTCTTTGTATCTCTTGAGAAGAGTCTCAATATCATCGAGCACTTGCTGCGGCAGAGGCCGTGGAGCGCTGGTGAATGCGCTGATGTTCTCCTTCAGCTGATCCATGGTGGTTGCTCCGATGATGGTGCTGGTCGTGAAGGGACAATCACGCACAAAGCCAAGTGCAAGCTGCACTGGCGTGAGCCCATGCCTCTTGGCAAGCTCCACATATTCCTTCGCTGCCTCCTGTTCAACAGATCAGACAAAAAGTAAACAAGATTAAGACGACAAAATGAATCATCAGGCCTGCACAAATTAACCTGCATCCTGAATGCATGCATGGCGTACGTACTTTAGCCAGTGCCGTGTTGTACCGCTGCATGTATCCAGGGTAGATGTTTAGCCTGCTCATCTTCGATGCGTCAGAGTTAGCAGCGAGGTACTTCCCAGTGAGAGCACCAGCAGCCAACGGGGAGTAGGCAAGCAGGCCAACGTTGCAGTTATTTGGGTGGCAAACTTCAGCTAGATCAACTGTAATGAAACAAAGCAGGCGTTTGAAGCTGCACTGTTGCTTCGTTCCAAAACAAGAATTGCACTGCTATGCACTCAGAATGTCGATCATCAGGAATGAGCGTTCTGACAGAAACAACACAAATATCCGATGAACACGACATGTTAACAAATAATTTGTAGTACGATGGTATGGACCATCTGTATTTGCTCCTTTTTTATGTATATCTGGCAGCGAAATGCTTATCATGGTTCTTGTTTGTTTGAGAGAACAGGCAACAGATTTCTCAGATTGAAAAAGAAGGCAAATAAAGTTTTAGATATTTTCCATCTAATTTCAGAACTAGGGAGGCAAGTTCCAATAGATTGAGAACTAGGGAGGCAAGTTCCAATAGATTGAGTCCTTCCATCTCACCTTCAAACTGACATCTCAGAAGAAGACTATAACAGTTCTGAATGCTCACAATCTTTGGAAGTCCGTGAAACTTTGCAGCCTGTACAAACTCCATAACTCCATATGAGGTTTCGTTGGAAACACCAATATAGCGTACCTAGAAGAGAGATCAGCGATTAACAATCTGGCATTCTTAGAAATCAACCCCCAACTCCAAAACTGGACATTTGACAGATGACACCCTTACAAGTTAAAAATCTCAACAACGCGTCAAACACCCTCTCACCCTAACCAAGATGGTTTTGTAACTTTTGTTCGCGGTGGCGTTTTACGTGCACAAGTTTCAATGACATAGCATCCGCATGGAAATATATTAGGGGGTAAAATGGCAAGAATTGAGCTTTGTTTACTCATTTATATTTGGGAAAATTCAATAAATGTCATTATAAAGTGGCTGAATCTAATATATGCCATTACTTAACCGGATATCCGCTGCATGCTATTACAAAGTGGCATTTATTCAAAATATGTCATTACGACGTTGTTGAGACTTAATCTTATCCTAATCCTTTTTCTTCCTCTCTAATTCTTCTTCTTCCCTCCCTCTTCCTCTCATGAAGGTCTTGCTGGCGTTGGGAGCTCCCCCTTTCCTGATCGTCGTCATGTCTTCCCCGCACCGCCGCACCAAGTCGCCACTCGGCAGCCCCCTTTCCGGCCACCCCTATTTCTCTCCCTCTCCTTCCTCGGGTTCCTCCCCGCCGTCCCCTTCTCCCCGGCCCTACAACCACCGCCTCCCTCCTCATGATCTGTTAGATCGCGTCCTTATACACCGCGATGCAATCATATCCCACCTTAACTGGGTACGTGTATTTTTAGGTTTTCATAGTTTTGGCTGGCTTCCCCGCCGTTTGGCACCTCTCCTCCTCCCCGTGCCGCCTCCTTTGCCTCGACCGTCGACGCCACCGCATCCTCCACCGCCGGAGCTCCTCCCGGCGCTGTGTCAACCTTGCTCCGCTGCCGAGTCCGTCACCTGCCGCCACACCCGCTCCCCTCCTTCGCTGCGCTGTTGCTCATTGGCGTCGCCATCGCCACCGTGCCGCATCTGTCGGGCCGCCGCGCTAGTCGTTGGTGAGCCACTCGCCGTTGCCCCTCCCTCTCTCTGTCTCTGCCTCGCTCTTCTCTCTTCCCTCTTCCCCTTCGCCTGCTCTCTCTTTCTCCCCTTCGCCCAGCTCCAGCTAGGCCTCCCTAGGATCCACACGGGGGCGGTGGCGGCACAGGATCCACACAGAGGTGGCGTGGGCAGTGGCGCGGGATCTAATTCGGGGATCACCAGAGACAGGAAGAAGAAAGAGAGTGGGGCTGAGGTGGAAGATGGGTTAGGAGGATTAGGGCTAATCGGGTCTAAATTTCCTTATAATGGCATATATCGGAGAATCACAACTTAGTAGTGGCATGAACCCAATAAACCGTAAGCAATGGCATATCTCATATTCGACCACTTTATAATGGCATATCTTCGATTTTCCATTAATATTTACCCGTGTGGATGCTATGTCAACAAAATTTGTAGATGTAGTTACAGCAGATGTCATATCGAACAAAACTAAGGTGATTTGTGGCCTGAGGGTTGTTGTGAAATGGACTTATTCCAGATAGATTATTACCTTTCCTTCATCAATTAGCTCCTGGAAAACTTTTAATTGATCCTCAAATGGGACACTTGGCCTCCATTTGGCTGGATTATAACTGAATTCACCAAATAGTGGAACATATCTATCTGGCCTGAAGACATAAGTAAACATATCGTGTTAGAGAAACATATCAATATAACAAAATAACTCCCCATTTGAACAAGTGTATGCTTCGATACCGCACTCTTCCAGACGGCCACTACACCCTCGGTTGGCAACGATGCAACCTTTTCCTTCTGGTATGACAATTGGCTACAAGGTCTTATCCCAAGTGCTTAGCGCCCAAGCTTTTATGTCTGGCATCTAGGAAGAATCGGACAGTGATGGACGCCCTGCACAACCTCAATTGGATTGCAGATCTCCATCGCCACTTTGACCCAGCGGCCTCCTTAGAACTGGTTTATCTTTGCATATTGCTCTCCAAGGTCATCACTGGCTCTGAGACATTGGATACTTCAGTTTGACGATTCAACTCTAACGGGGTGTTTTCGGTCTGATCCACCTACAAGCTTTAGTTTGTTGGAGGTACATATTCCTCTATCAACCGTTGCATCTTCTCTTCGTGGGCACCCACCAAGGGCAAGTTTTTCTCCTGATTGTTGCTACATAACCGTGTGCTCAAGGCTGATGCCCTTCTCCGCCGCTTACTTATCATCTACTATTTCTGCCCACTCTATCGCAAGAACCAAGAGATGCCGACACACCTTTTCCTCCAATGCGAATACAGTTCTCGCGTCTGGTCAGGTTTGGTGGCTAACCTCGACTTCTAGGCCTTCCAGCCCTCCTCATGGACACACACAAGTTTTTTCACAAATTGGTGGGATAACGACATTGCGGCGTCGATCAACAACGCTAGATGTTTCTCAGTTATTTTGGGAACCCTCTAGCACCTCTGGTTCGAGCGCAACAATAGAATTTTCTAGCGGTTCGAGCGTTAAGCTTCGGTTCTTCTTGCAACTATTTTAGATGACCTGCGTCTTTAGATGGCTGCAGGGCCTGTTTGTAATTAATTAAGCTGCAAAGTTCCACTGCAAAAGGAGACGTTAAATTCACCTCCAACAATTTGTATTTTCATCCTCTATTAGTTCTCCCGCCCTTCTAAAAAAACAAGTGTATGCAAATGGTTAACGAAAACACTGTGAGTGTGACATTCCACCCAACCTTCCTTTTCACGGTCGTGCGGGGGCATTCCAATAGCGTGAGAATAAGAAGAAAAGAGGGAGGTTCGTCCCTTTATTTTTGCATGGATATTTAAATATGTATGTGTGAAACTTCATTTTTGCCTACCAAACTTTGTGTCTATCCTTATGAACCTTTCTTATTTGCATCTAAAGATTAATCCCCTATTTTTTGCATGAAACCTCATAAATGTATATTAAAAAAAAATTGCCCTCTAAAATTTTGGTTTTTGTCAGTTAAAACTTAGATTTTGTACCACTAAACTACAATATTACTCACCTCCGTTTCACTATATTTATCCATGGCATTAGAAAAATACGTTTCACAATGTTTATCCATCGAGAGTAGCAAGAGGGCCGCCACTACTACCCCATCCCTTGGCGGTGGTCTGTGCGCCGCCATTGTTGACGTAGTTGTTGCGCCAGCCCGAAGGGATGTAGATATGCTCTTCTTGGTCCTTCCTCTTATCTCCAATCCCCGCCAATGCGCTGACCAGATCGTCAACCTTGTCGATGCATGCATCTTGGTGATCTAGGCGTGTGGTGATGGTGGCGAGTTGTGCCGATTGTCTGTCCCAAATCGTCAACATGTCCTCAAGCTTCCAAATGATCTTCTGGAACTCTTTTTGTTGAATCATTTACCATCGTTGTTGGACATGGTGCCAGTGATGATAGTCTCTGATATCAAGACGGTATGTGCACGATTACGGAGTTAGTAATTGTGCACAGGTCTTTTGATTGGTGTATTGGCCTGGTGACGTGACGAAACCAGCCGGTGGTGGAGGTGGCACATAGTAACAGCGCTGTACGTGGAGAGAGAGAGAACGAGAGCAACATAATAATTTGTTGCTTGATCTTTATTGTCTTCCTTGAAGTGACTAAAATAGCCTCATGCTAAACTTGAAAATATCTTAATTAAGAAAACAACCCAACCGACTCATGACCAAAACCATTCCCTTGGTCTAGCCGGTCCTAGACCACCATGCTAACTAGGTCAGCTTTGGGTTCGGTGTGCATAATGTTGGTCGAACCTAACAACCAATATAATGCTTTTTATCAATACATACATAAATTTTTATTTGTTATTTTGGCACAATGCTAATGCGCACAATCGATGTCAGATGGGCAGGATTAGATGGAAATAGGTTGGAAGGTACTACCTCCGGTCATAAAAACAAGTCGTCGTTGACTTTTGAACACATCTATGACCATTCGTTTTATTCAAAAAATTATGTAACTTATTATTTATTTTATTGTGATTTGTTTTATCATTGAAGGTTACTTTAAGAAGAACTTATATTTATGGATGTTTGCACTAAATTTTTGAATAAGGCGAATGGTCAAAGGCATGATCAAAAGTCAACGACGACTTATTTTTATGACCGAAGGTAGTAAGTTCGTAAGTAAGTAAAGTGCTAAGTGCTAACGGCTAAAAGTTAGACCGACAAATGTCGATGCCTTCTGGCAACGATTGTGTGTAAAAACTGAACCAACCAGTGTATCTGAAGCAAATCAATGTAGTCTGTAGACAAGCGTGAAAGGCTCTTTTCAACACTTTCCTTGATATTGGTAGCATCAACACGCACCACATTTCCATTGTCCCGAAGAAAAGTGAATTCCTCCGAATAACCAGCAACTTTGCTGGCCAAAATTACCTGGATGCTTAGAAATAACCAAGCAAGCACCATTTTGAGAGAAAACAGTCAAACAGCATCACAAATTTGGGAACTGTCCATAGTAAATCGTGAGAAGTATTTACTCTATATTCTTCGATCTGTTGTTCTTACTATGATTATGCTCTCTAGAACCCATTTTTCAACTTCTACGAAAGGAATCATTGATAACACATACAAACCATTAATCATGTACGGGTAGCATTAAGCTAAAAAAACAATTGAATTTCATGACAATATAATTTGTTGTCCCAGAAGTAATGGGATGATTTGGTTAAGGAATTAAAAATGGGGGACGGGTAGGGAACAGCCGTTGCAACGGATTAGCTGTTTCAGATAGTTTCGTTCAGTTTTATATAGCTTCATTTTTTTTTCATATAGATTAGTTATTTTATTGAAGTTTTTATATAGTTTTATGCACTATACACCTCATACATTGAACGGTGATCTGTTCATTAGCATTTCTATTACAAATGGATTTAGTTCGAGACGATAAATGATAGTGTATCTTTAGGGTACCTTATCTCGTGGCCTTGATTGCATCCACCTGCCTATATATAGATCAGTTCTCCCGTGAGTCTCCTTATCCACTGGAACTGGGTACTTAGCCAAAAAAAAAAAAGAGGAACCAAGATTAAAAATAAAAAAATTAGGCTGGCCACATACACATGATAACACGATGATGATAATTGGATGAACTTCAAAAAACATGAGCTATTAAGGTATTGCGAAAGAAAAGAAAGTAATATCCACTAACAATCTCTGATGTGTCAAGGATATTGATGCCTTGATCAAAAGAGTAAGAGAGCATATCCTGCGCTTGCTTCTCCGTGTTCTGATGCCCAAAAGTCATCTGCAAAAACAAAACAAGAATCAGGCCGGGTCGTGAAAAACATATCAAAATCAAAGATGCATGCTGCTCAGCCATGCACACATGTAGGGCTAGCTCCTCCCTCTTCTTCACATACATACTGTTCCAAGAGTGGCCTCGCTGATGAGGAGGCCCGAATCTCCCAGCCTCCGATACTGCAGCTGCAGCTGCGACTGTGCCTGAGCCTGAACTTGGCTGCGGATGCTCCTTCTTCTTCCCTGCCGTCTCTGGGGCCGAGAGGCGCACGGCCCCAAGAACGTATTGCTGTAGGATGAAGAAGATAAGGAGGCCGAAGCGAGCGCAGACATGGCCATGGCCATTTGTTTCATGCTGAAATATGCCTGTTCTTGCAACGTTACCAACAAGGTGATTAAGAACCGGGCCAAGCTGTGAATTCAGGCAAAACTAGTTCGCCTGACTGTTTTGCTTTTTCTTTTTTCTGAAAAAAAAAGCACTGAAAAGTACTAGCCACTGAATTTTACGTCGTGTGCAGGTTTGGTAATTTCCTCTGGTTGATATGAAAAATGAAATGCGGGTACTTTACGGGATATTAGGAAGGGTGAATATTAGGTAATGAAGTATGGCACAATGATTTTTTTTTTCTTTACGAAATGAGAGAAGAGGAATCGGATTGCTACCTGTTATTTGAGTCGTCTCGTGCCGAGCCCAATCGAGGCTTCACCAGCTAGACAGAGAACAGGAGCTCAACTGCTCAACGAAGCTCTGAACCAAAAGCTATAACGGCATTTCAGAATGATTTCTTTCCCGAGGTCTCGTGGTGAATCGGGTGCTTTTAGAAAAATATATATAGCATTTTTCGAAATTTCAGGGATTAGTACACTTAAGACCATCTAAAATAACAAGTCGACGACAGAGGAAGGTACTGCAGATTGAATTGACAGAAAAGGAGAGGAAAAGCATTTCTCGTGGCTGGAAAGCCACATGTGGTTAACTTGAGAGAGAGATGTCAGATGTATGAATATGACTAATTTGGCAAATTGTGGGGTGTAGCAAACATCAAGAATAACATGTTTTCCACGAAGGATTGAAACCACACAACAGAAGAGAACTCCAACAAGAGACCTCACAAAGGCACTTTCATCTTGCTTTTAATCCGAAGATAACAAGCAGTTGCTCACCGCTGGCCATATTTCAGTGAGTGAAAGAACAAGAACATGCAAAAAGAGGGCAAATGCAAGATGCTCGCTTTGACTTAAATATCTCATGTTAAACATTAGTAGGTTCCATTGAGTCATTGACTCAGTAATGCAATGTAGCCTCGCTCACCGGAGAATTTAGAGGTCCAAATTTGAGAGTCCCTAACGTAGAAAGGAATATGAAGAGTGAGAGAAATTTAGAAGTTGTGGTGATAGTGTTATAAAGATCCTAATATTAGAAGCTTTGATACATATGGTTGGCATCTACAAAAGATGTCCAATGAATACCTTTTTCACAAATATTCTCCCGAGACATCAGGGGAACTACTTCTGTCTATAAGATCGAGCTAGAAGGTTAGAAGGAAATTAAATAGAAATCAAATGAAAATCGACGCTTTCTTCAATAGCGTGTTCCAATGAAACAAGTAGGACAATGAAATTAGACGAAGAACCCACAGGAATTAAGAGCAACCATGGATCATCTTAAGGGCAAGGACACATACCCTAATAAAAATAACATGAATAAAATTCGTGGCTCAAGTGATTTTGAGATTCTTTTTTTGTTAGGTGCTCCTAGTTGTCAAGAGTACAACATAAAAGGAATCAACTAGAATCTACTTTAGAAAACAGATAAATAATTAGGACAAAACCTACTACTTTTACAAAGGAACATCACAAAGGCATTTTAGATAAGATGTGATTTCTCCAAAAGTGTCTCATTTGAATTTGAGATTTTTTAGCTAGAGGGAACATATATAGTCACGAAGATGTCTAACTCTTGCTTCAATGGAGAACCAAGATTCCCAAGACTCTCAATGTACCCAATCATCTTGATTACATAAGAGCTGACCAAGCCACCGTTAGGCAGCTAGCGTTCAAATAGGGTTTAGATATTAAATATCTTTGTTTAGATATCGAATTCCTATTAGAACTAGCTTGGTTATCAAACATATCTTTGAGACCTACAATCATTGTGAGCATTCACTGACTCATATTGCTTCTGAAGCTCAGGATTCATCGTGACAAGCAGGAGACAACTAACATTAAGTGAGTCGTTGGAATGCCTCTCATAAGCACACCTATGAACAAACAGAGTCATTCTCAAGTAGTTCATCACGATACAAAAACTCTAGCACATTTATCTTTTTTTTACTTAAAAACAATTCTCTTTCTTCAAAATCGATCGCAAGTTAAAATCGGAATTTGTATTAACAATACTAGGTGGCATCTACAATGAAAATAAATAAGTAGTTTTAACACTATGTTCATATTAATCTTTTATTTTAAACAATTCGATAAAAGATGCTCCCACTATAATCACTCTCTCTAGTGATTTTTTACTGGGACAAAATCCACATTCACTAAATCCCTAATATACTTTGTCATCTCCTGAAACCAGTGAAATATAGGGGTGTAAACGTTCTGGATCGGATCAGATAATGGCTAAACCATATCCTTAACCGCATGTTTTTCTTGAAATCGGATCCGGTTATGGATATTTCGGATACGAATACGGGATCGGATATTGTCGGGCACGAATACGGACCGAATACGAATCGAACAGAATACAGTTACAAATATTTTATCGAAGTGTGAAACATAGCAATACAACAAATAGTTTCAAGTCATAATAACAAAGTGGCATAAACATACCGGCATGTAGATATATTCATAGATAAGAAAAACCAAGTAAACAAGACAATCTAGCATATGTATTTAATTTTAGAAATCAATAAAGACCTTTCATGCAAGTAAACAAGACAAACTTTCATGCAAGTTGGGCTGTTGGGCCTTAGGCCAATTAGGTTGTTGCTTGTAGGGTGGGTGGGCCTCAACCGGATATCCGAAATATATTCCGACCGGATATCTGAAAAATTACCTGGTCCGACGTATTAACCATCCCGTATCCGATACCGTATTCGAAACTAAATATCTGATACTGAAACGAAATCCAAAAATATTCAAAAAAACCGATCCGATTCTATTCGAATTCGAATCCGATCGGTCCGGGAAATATTTGGACCGTTTACACCCCTACTGACATAGGTAAGCAACCCTTACTAATCATACAATATGACTCTTGTTTGTTGTGTGCCATACCCCAAAACCCAAAACCTTTTTGGTAGTTTCAACAAGTAAATGAGTACTATCTGTGAGAAGTCTCACTTCATACTATTGATCAAGGAAATTGATGACACCCTACTTTAGCGTATCAATTAACATAAAAGACCTTATAGGTGCAGCTATTGGAATGGCATCAGACTCTTAATTTTTTGAGGGAAACTATTTTATCATTACAATCATATTCACCGCATACGATATATGAAAGAATAGCAAAGCAGGAAAAACTATGACAAATGATTTTGTATCAAGTTGTGAACTAGTATGCCACATGACATGGTTATCTTCATCGACACGCCCTCTCCTATCCACTAGGCCTTCAAGCTTGAAGCCTTCATGACTATGTAAAATGCTATTACACCTAATAGCTAGTCACGAATATACATGAAGATTCACAGCATCACATATCAGCACGCAAACAATTATAGAACAATATGATAGCCTTCAATAGCAATTAACCGTGGCATGCAGGTCATAAAAATAACAATCATGCATCACATGCACAAAGGGTCCACTTACGCATGCGAACAAGTTCTATTTATCAAGCCTACAAAGAACATGTCAAGGCGGTTCCGGGGAACATATGTCACATATATGGAAACACTATGAAAATTCAACTGGATTGATAACATCAACCCGATTTCGAGCTATCTCTATGCCTCAATTTTCATAAGTAATTAGTTCTATCGAGCGTGAGAGGTCCCTTTGAGATGACAGCGACCGCACACAATCTCAATATGTTGTCCCAATCTATTCAGCACATGCATAGCACCGATGGTGTTACCAACCTGTATGGGCAATGCACGGCACAAGAGTTAACTAGAATGAACATTTTTGTATCATGTGGCGATCTCAACTTATACCTGAAATCACAGCAATGCTGATTGATCAAATCAACTCGTGACAATATCAACAACATATCAACATATGCGTCTCATCTAGATCCTAAACTACACATGATCAGCTCTAATACCACTAATGGGGAATGGGTAGGCTATGTTGGCCAATTTAAAAATTTGCGCTGCAAACACCTAGGATAACATGCTAGTAGGGGATCATAGATTGTTACCCTTGACGCGAGGTTGTAGCAGTAGAAGAGTTGGAGAATCCAGTTCTCACGTCATGCGTGTTGTGGTATGGGAAGTAGTTATTCATGTCAAGGCTAAACATATACTCCTCCCTATTCATTGTATTGCCATTGTAGATCGCTTGCTAGCCGATGTGCGTGTAGAGGAAGTAGACGTACTCGACAAGGTTCACTGGCCAACGTATCTAAGATGCAGCGGCACTTCGCACACATCCAGGAGTGGAACGTCGTGCATGGGTGTGCTAGCACCTAGTCATATGGCTACGGTTTTTGGGAGGTGGGTGCATGCCGCGGCTGGGACTCGCAGTGGACGAGATCTACCGAAAGCACACAAGTACAAATATCTATCGTGCCACCCCCTGCGCCTCTCTTATATGTACGTTGTAAGATCAAGCCTCCCCATGGGCTTAATGATTTTGGTAATTGATGGCAACTAGGCCGTACAGCTGGAACGCCAAGGATAAGGACCTTTGTTTTATATTTCTTCTATTTTCCTTGTGTGCGTCTTCGACCCAACTCAGCAGATCGACAATATCTCTCTGGTTGCAGGGTCCCATTGAGCACAGGTCATAGGGGCTCCAAGAGTGCGAGGTGTCAGCCTCGAGCGAACCATCTAGAGCGTGTACATCTGTCCTAGGGTCGAGAAGGTTCGGAGTCCAGCTGTCTAGGGTTTTCGTAGCCGACAAGTCTCAAAGCCAGATATTTTTCTGTAGGCGCGAAAATTCCCGCTTAGGTGTCCAAATATTCCCGCCAAGTCCACAAATCGACAAAAGTGTCGGAAGACCCGAGGCGTAATGATGAGAGGGGGCGAGAGGGGCTAAGTCCGTGGGGCATAAATTTCAGCCCCATCGGACGGCGTCCGACCACTGTCGGACGGCGTCCGGCGAGCCCGAGCCAAAATTTGGCTAAGTCCCAGACGCACCGTCTCTGTCGGACGGCGTCCGATTGTCTCCGGACGGGGTCCGACAGCACCGATTCCCACTGAGTGAGCTCGAAATTTGGCTAAGTCCCAAACGCACCGTCCCTGTCGGACGGCGTCCGATAGTGACCGGACGGCGTCCGGTGAAGAAGAAAATCAACCGCGAGGATTACCGGACGGCGTCTGGGAGGCGTCCGACGGCGGCCACCCTCACTGTCGGACGCGTCCGATAAGCTACCGGACAGCGTCCGACTACTCTGAGTTTTCTCCCATCGGACGGCGTCTGGGCAGAGGTGGCGAGCGTCCGGTGGAGTTGGGGCGTCAGTTTTCCTTGCTGTCGGACGGCGTCCGGTGGGGACCGGACGGCGTCCGATAAACCTATTTTGTGTGAGCAGTAGGCTCTGTCGGACGGCGTCCGGTTCCCGTCGGACGGCGTCCGGTAGAGGCCAACGGCTAGGCTTTTTGTCCTCTTCCGAGGGGCAACGGCTAGTTTTGCTCTTGGGGCTATAAATACCTACCTAGTGGCTGGCTATTTTGAGGTTTGCTGCTCCACTTCACCTACCACATTCATAGCTCATCAATTAGGTGATCTAGAGCCATTCCTCCACCCACAAATCATCCAAAGCCAAAATTCATACAACCCCAATACCGAGCTTCATTGAAGTCCTTCGATCCGGCATGATCGGGGCATTTCGGGCTTGTTACTTTTGAAGACATCCTTCGTGGAGGCGTGGGCTTGGGAGTAGGCCTTGGCGTGTGGCTACTCTCGAGTCGGTGTACGGGTGACGGAGTCCACCTCGCCGGAGTGGCGGAACGACTACCGGGAGTAAGTGAGGCGTTAGGCTCGAGAGCGAGCCGGTCCTTGTGCGCAAGGGGTAGCCTCAATGGAGAGTAGGAGTTGCGGCTCCGAACTTCGGTGAAACAAATACCGTGTCGCTCTTTTTCATTTACTTTCCGCACTTACTTTCATCGTATTGCTTGTGATCAATTGAATGCCATGTCGTAGTTGCTTTGTGATTTATTTATCGCTTCCGCTTACTTGACTTGCAACTAGGATTGGGTCATTCTTAACATGATGCTTAAACGAGAATAATCGAAAAGGAAATTAAAATTGCCTACTCACCCCCCCTAGGCCTTAAGATCCTCTTTCAGGTGTGCTAGCACCTAGTCATATGGCTATGGTTTTTGGGAGGTGGGTGCACGCCGCGGCTGGGACTCGCAGTGAACGAGATCTACCGAAAGCACGCAAGTACAAATCTCTATCGTGCCACCCCTTGTGCCTCCCTTATATGTACGTGGTAATGGGATCTGCGTTAGAGGACCACTAGAACTCCAATTCCTACGCAGATCAATATTCGCACACAAACCGTCTAATAAGTCAAATCCATTAGGCATGTTCCAATCCGTTAAGTGTGCGACCTGTTAGGTTCATACGCAAATCAACAGTGGATCTTGAAACCCTTTTCCAATCCACAAATCAATAGTGGTACTTAGCAACACATATTGACCCCTAAATGTACATAATGATCATATTGATTGAACCTTGATAAACTCAACAGATCAGTCCTCGTGTTGCACGATATCAGTCAAGCTCAAGGCAAGATAAGTGTCACCCTTGTCAACCATTTTCTCATCAATGTAACAGATATAGATAATATGATTAACCTTTAATTACACTGGCATGGCCGAATATTATCTTATCTATCCACACCAAGGGCTCAAAGATATCTCAGCCATTATCGATAAGTAACAAATCCCATTTTGATCGATCACACCCTTACAACATGTTTCGTGGCATACCCATTAGTTACCTTTATAACAACCTTGTTACGGTAGTGATAACCACAAAATATATGGCTACACATGTTGTGACTCTACGTTGATCTTAGTTCTAAGGATCATATAGGTGTACCACTCAAGACAACAATTTGATGGCACTTCTAAAATAACAATCCCAACAGTGTCTTGGAGTGGATCTATCCAACCATCTATATTCTCTAACATGTGTCCACGTTATTGATTTGTTATTTCTATATCTATGATATATGAAGCATTACTTTCAATTAATATATGTGTTGAACAAATCATTACCACTCCTCACAATGATATGCGACAAGGAATTTTTAAGAATAACGTCACATAAGCAATTTGTCTCACAACCAAGTCATACTCGATAAACAAAGTAATAACATTTATTCATGAAACTGATAATCAATCATAAGTACATGAACAAAGACGTAATACAATCATCGTATGATTGTCTCAATGGCATATCTCTTTCGGCTCATGCATGTGGTATGCAAGCTATATTTGGCTCAACTCCCATGATAGTTGTAAATAGTTGCAAAATAGGTTGATTATTGATCTTAGACACCAAATCTCAAGTGTTTTTATATTCTCAACATAGCTCCAAAACGTCATCAATTTGTAATATAGAGAGTTCCATATTGTTTTACACTATATTACAATTCAAACATACATATGTAACTCATCCTTGGCTTTGCATGCTTCCATATCTAGATCTGCTTCAATACTTAGTTTCCATACTTCTCCACCCACTTCCATACTCAATATCATCATGCTTTTTCCCTCTCAACTTCATCGCCTATCTTTCGGCTTCATAATTTACATTTGATTATGCCATGATTCCGCACCATTTTATGTACCCAACGGATTAAAATAACAAGGATAGATACATAAGGTTTTGGAATTGCTTAGTTGCAGACGTCTGACTCAAGTCGGACATTGCAAATTCCACACGTGTTGCGTCCTCCCATTTCTTTTCCATCATCCACATTATCCATATATTTCTATCCACTTATCTCTTCCCCTCTCTCCTATAGTCTTTATCATTTTGATGTTCTTGTTGAGGAGAGTGAACCAGAGGAAGAGGAAAGTGCCCTTTGTGCTTGCCAACAAATCCTTATAGACCACTCCTCATCTTTGATGCCCTCTCTCCTCTATTTCGCTCCTCTTTGTCCACCCCCTCCCATATCATCCTCCTCCCCCATCTTCAAGCAGCTCACCCAAGGAATGGTTGTAGCACAGTGCACCCTTCCCAATGAGGTTGGTTGTCGGATCCGGTGAGCACAACTTAAGGGCTCGCCAAATATGAAGAAGATGGCCAAGATAAGATGCATTTTTTTTTATCATCAAACATCACTCATGCACATATGAAACACCATTAGAAAATGTATGGAACATTAGGTTTGCACTTACGAAACATTGCCATGTTGTTCTTTTGAAACATTCAGTTTTGAACGGTAAAACATCACTTTTGTTATTATAAAACATGGTATTTGCTCTCATAAAATAACTACTTGAAATGGGTGAAAGATCGTTGAAAAATGGTGGAACATAATGTTTCAGCAAAATAAACTTTAGTTTTTTTCCATGTTTCATCAATGGGAATCGATTCACGTCGCACAGTGTAACATCCCAAATTTTAAACACAAATTTGGCACGTTAATTTTTCAAAAAGCATGGCATTAAAATAATTTAATAACCATCTTCATCAAGTCATAGCGTATCATGAATGAAATTGTCAACTAGGTGAATAAAAAAAGAATCGTGCATTTTAAACCTTATGAATGTTAACTCAACATCTTTTAAGCATTGTTGACCAGCCGTGTAAATTAATTTGTATAATTTATAATTCAAGAATAAGTTTTAATTAAATAAGCAAGCAAAAAGAGAAAATCTACCTCTTATTAGAGCACCTTCTCTCTCTGTTGGACTTATAGCCCTCTATTCTCTTCGTGCTGAGCCACGCTTGTCGCCTCCGCTTGAGCCTGGTCCCACTGCTGGCGACGTCACTCCGTGCTACCTCTGCACTCTGCTACCGCCGTGTCGCCTGTGAGTTACTTCGCTTCCGCCGTGTCGCCTGCGAGTTACTCCGCCCAATGCTCGCCTACGCCGTGCACGCGCACTCTGCGCATTTCACCGCGCCAAGACAGCGTCTCGCCGTCGCGTCTCCGCCGCTGTGCTCTAGCCGCGCTGTCACGTCTCCGCCGCTGTGCTCTGGCCGCGCCATGCAGCCATCGCATCGCCGCTACTGTAGAACAATAGCACCCCGTCCATAGCTGCTCTCGGCGAGATTAAGATCGAGCCGTCACAGAGAGCCGTGTCGGCCTATATGCGCCGCATTCCTTTTCACCTTGCGCCACACCGTGCCCTGTGCTTCTCCCCGATGAGCTTTGTTCCATCCCATGGCCCTCGTCCATTTCATCATCACTCCCTCACTCGCTTCCTCTCTTCCTCCCTGCCGCAGCGTCGAAGGAGCCCAGAGCGCTGCCAAGTTGAGAAGAAAGCTGCAGTCGTAGTGCCCGGTTTGCCGCCGTCCCTCGCCGTCGCGCCACCGCCTCGGTAAGCCTCCGCACTATCTGCACCTCTGGGTGCACATGCCCGTGGGGAAGCTGATCCCGGTGTGTAGCCGTAGTCCTCCCTGCAAGTGCCATGCTTGCTAGACCTCCCATGGCAACCGTGCTAGCAAGCTAGAAGGCAACACTATAGCATGTGTATAAATACGCGTCCTCGGCGGTGGAACCGTCGATCGTCGAAACCGCAACTATAGGTTTCTTTGGAAGCACTGAGTCGAGAGAAATCCATTTTTGCAGTCGGTTTGTGAAATGGAGATCACCACAGCCAGCTAGCCGAGCTCCACCGAGCTCTCATGGCGTTGCCTGTACGTGCTGTGCGTTGCCTGCATGCATGGCTAGAGGTAGAAGAAGACTTGCTTTGAGATTGGTGCTAGTGTGAGGGTAGATGACTCTTGGTCAAGTGGAAACGTATTTGAGCAGAATACGTTTTCCAGAGTTGAAAGCGCACACATAAATGTAACCCAAAATTCAATAATTTTCATTTTCTATTAAAACTTGTATCAATAAAACTGAGCTAATCATTTTACATTAAATAACAAATAAGGTGCATATACTTGATTTAATAAAAATATAAGATGGTTGTGCATGCAGGTGGGTGTGGCACCTTAATTTTGTTAATGGCTTAGAGTCTATCATTTCATGTGCATGCATCATATTTTCATGCATATATCTTTCATGCATTATTTTTAAACAAAATTGCATAAAAATGTTTCCATGTCTGATGGATGAATGTACTATCTTGTATGTGTTGTCCATGTGATTAGGAGCTCAAGGAGTGTTAGACTCGTCCGACGTCGTTGGTTACTCCTACCTTTCTTCCGACCAAGGCAAGTCTCCTTGATCATACTGTGAGCCTTGTGCTTTGTTTTAGAATGATTTATTAGATATTGAAAACCCGCATGCTAAATTAAAACTTAAAATATCGTATTTAGTACCTACTTGTTATGCAACCTAATGAATCATGGTAAGACTAGTGATAGATTTAAACCATAAGGACTTACTATTAGTCTTGTGTATATATACATTCCATTGATGGTAGGAAAAAAGCCTAAAAATAGTATATCGAGATGACATTATAATTCTTTTCTGTGAAAATAAAACGTGTGATGAGAGAAGGATTAAGAAAGGTTGAGAAAATTCTTTGCAAAAGATTGAAGCATCGAGGGCGATGCCATGGGTGAAAAATGGTTTTATCTCTCTCTCTCTCTCTCTCTCTCTCTCTCTCTCTCTCCCCTAAAACCTTCCGACTAGGGAGTGACTTTTGCCGGTTTGATGCAAGAAGGTACCGTTTTGAGAAAACGGGGCTAAATTATTGTCTCCCTTTTAGTTTAATAACTGCTCGTCCTATGAACCTACGATCTGAGCCATACAGTATGACCTCGTGTCCCATTATGGGATGGACCTAGTTGTTAGTCGAAAAACCCTAGCGAAGACTCCAGGCGGTCACCGTTGATGTTTGATTCTAACAGCTTTGTGGCGAAACACTTCTGGGTGCTTAGCCTCTCGAGGGTAAAGCGTAACCACTCTGCAGAGTTAAAACTATCATGGTAGTCGTGCTCGCGGTCATGAGCATACGAAGGGACTGTTCATATGATAGCTCTTCTTTTTTAAAAATTAAGAATTTTCAAAAAGGTTTTGATTTGTGCAAGAGTTTTGATCTTGAGATAGGTACTACCAGCATGTGTCCTGGATTGGGTTCGGCCTACCATGGACCGCCCGCGCGGATTGGGCCTAAGTCACCGTTCCGAGAAACATGGTGATAGCTCGCTACGGCATGAGGCCGAATGGCAAGAGCATTTTGAGAGTGGGCCCCAAAAGATAAATATTTGAGTTTAAAGCTTTCTTTAAAGTGCTTTTATAAAATTAGGAAAAAAACAAAAATGTATTTCCGCAAAACTACCCAAACCATCCATTTGTACTAAACCCATCTGCGTATATCCCCGACTTACTGAGTACCTTTGCACTCACCCTTGTTTCCCCTTCCCCTCTTTAAAAAATTCAACAGTCGAGGAAGCCCCCTACGATTTCATTCGAGGAGGACCCGGACTACGAGGAGGACTTCGGGGACGAGGAGTAGGTTGTGCTGCCTGCCGCTTCGCTTGTGGAGTAGTCCAGTAGCTAGAATAAATCGTGTCATCTTGGGCTCCTGTGTCACCGTGTGTGTTACTCTATATCTCTGCCTGCGTGCCGTACTTGATGTATTAAGTTGTGATTTCCTCTGGGACACAGTCCCCTATATTGTAATAATGTAACTCGAAGGCAATCTACCATTATTGTTGAATTGTGCGTGCTAGCCATGATCTTCTGGACTAGTACTGTATGCACAATTAGGGTTCGGTCAGGCGACAGAGGTCGCGCACAGGGCGGCGCGGCGGTTGAGGCGGCGGTGGCGGAGCTCGACGGCGAGCACGAAGTGGCGATGGAGCTCGACGGAGGCATCTCGAAGCCCCGCACCTTCTTCAACTCCTTCCGCCGTAGCTCCTCCACCTCGCCGGCGAGCACGAGGCGACGACGACGGTGACCAGACGTTGGGGAGGCGGCGGCAAGCACAGGGCGACGACGACCCAGCGTTGGGAGAGGCGGCGACGAGCTCAGGGCGGCGGCGACGAGCTTCTATGGTGGAGGCGGCGGCCGGACGTGGGAGAGATAAAATAATGGGTGAGAAAATGATTAAATGGGTGGAAAAGGAGTGAAAATGGTATATTGGCAGCCGGTTCCCTGTGCGGGATGGTATTTTTGATAGGGCCATGTGCGGGGTGGTAAAAAAGGAGGGGGCAATGTGCGGAGTGGCAAAAAAGCAATAATCCCGTCGCTGGCCGCCGTCACTCCATGCTACCTCTACACTTTGCTGCTGCCGTGTCACCTGCGAGTTACTCTGCCCAATGCTATCCTGCGTCGTGCAAGCGCACTCTGCGCATTTCACCGTGCCAAGACCGCGTCTCGCCATCGTGTCTCCGCCGCTATGCTCTGGCCGCGCCGTCGCGTCGCCGCCGTTGTTGTAGAACAATAGCACCCGTCCATCGCTGCTCCCGGCGAGATTAAGATGGAGTCGTCCTAGAGAGCCATCTCGGCCTATAAATTAAGCGTTGTGCGCCGCGTTCCTTTTCTCCTTGCGCCACGCCGTGCTCTGTGCTTCTCCTCGGTGAACTTTGTTTAATCCCGTGGCCTTCAATTGTTTCATCGTCACTCTCTCACTCGCTTCCTCTCTTCCTCCCGGCCGCAGCGCCTAAGGAGCCCATCGCCAAATCAAGAAGAAAGTTGCAGTCGTAGCGCCCAATTTGCCGCCATCCTTCGTCGTCGCGCCGCCGCCTTGGTAAGCCACCGCATTGTCTGCACCTCTGGATCCGCATGGCCGTGGGGAAGCTGATCCTGGTGTGTAGCTGTAGCCCTCTCTGCAGGTGCCATGCTTGCTGGACCTTACGTGGCAACCGTGCTAGCAAGCTAAAAGGAAGCACTGTAGCCTGTGTATAAATACACATCCTCAACGGCGGAACCATCGATCGTCGAAACCGCAGCTATAGGTTCCTTTGGAAGCGCTGAGTCGAGAGGAATCTATTTTTGCAGTCGGTTTGTGAAATGGAGGTCACCACAAATACGTGGCTCCTAGTCAAGTGGAAACGTATTTGAGTAGAATACGTTTTCCAGAGTTGAAAGCGCACATATAAATGTAACCCAAAATTCAATAATTTATATTTTCGATTAAGACTTGTATCAATAAAAACTGAGCTAATCATTTTACATTAAATAAGAAATAGGGAATGATTTTAAAAAAAGTATAGAAAATAAAATATTTTCCAATGCATATGCTTGATTTAATGAAAATATAAAATGTTGTGCATGCCGGTGGGTGTGGCACCTTAATTTGTTAATGGCTTAGAGTCTATCATTTCATGTGCATGCATCACATTTTCATGCATATTTCTTTCATGCATTATTTTTAAACAAAATCACATAAAAATGTTTCCCTATCTGATGGATGAATGTACTATCTTGTATATGTTGTCCGCGTGGTTAGGAGCTCAATGAGCGTTAGACCCGTCCGACATTGCTGGTTGCTCCTACTCGTCCTCCAACCAAGGCAAGTCTATTTATCATATTGTGAGCCTTGTGCTTTGTTTTAGAATGATTTATTAGAGATTGAAAACCCGCATGCTAAATTAAAACTAATAATGTTGTATTTAGTAGCTACTTGTTATGCAACCTAATGAATCATGGTAAGACTAGTGATAGGTTTAAACCATAAGGACTTACTATTAGTCGTATGTATATATACATTCCATTGATGGTAGAAAAAATGCCTAAAATAGTTTATCGAGATGACATTATAATTCTTGTGTGTGTAAATAAAACATGTGATGAGAAAAGGATTGAGAAAGGTTCAAAAATTCTTTGCAAAATATTGAAGCATCGAGGGCGATGCCATGGGTGAAAAATGGTTTTATCTCTCTCCTAAAAACCTTTCAACTAGGGAGAGACTTTTGCCGGTTTGGTGCGAGAAGGTACCGTTTTGAGAAAACGAGGCTAAATTATTGTCTCTCTTCTAGTTTAAGAACTGCTCGTCCTATGAACCTATGATATGAGCCATACAGTACGACTTTGAGTCCCGTTATTGGGTGTGGGCCTAGTTGTTAGCCGAAAAACCCTAGCAGAGACTCCCGGCGGTCGTCATTGGTGTTTGAATCTAACGGCTTTGTGGCGAAACACTTTTGGGTGTGTAGCCTCTCGAGGGTAAAGCGTACCCACTCTGCAGAGTTAAAACTATCATGGTAGCTATGCTCGCGGTCATGAGCATGAGAAGGGACTGTTCATATGGTAGTTCTTCTTTTCCAAAAACCAGAAATTTTTTAAAAAGGTTTTGAGTTGGATAAAAGTTGTTGAAAAAGAGCTTTGATCTTGAGATAGGTACTACCGGCGTGCGTCCTTGATTGGGTTCGGCCTACCACGGACCGCCCACGCGAATTGGGCCTAAGTCACCGTTCCGAGAATCGTGGTGATAGCTCGCAACGGCATGAGGCCGAATGGCGAGAGCATTTTGAGAATGAGCCCCAAAAGATAAATATTTGAGTTTAAAGCTTTCTTAGAAGTGCTTTTATGAAATTAGGAAAAAAAACAAAAATGCATTTCCGCTAAACTATCCAAGCCATCCATTTATACTAAACCCTATTTGCGTATATCCCCGACTTGCTGAGTACCTTTATACTCACCCTTGTTTCCCATTCCTCTCTTAAAAATTTCAACAGTCGAGGAGGCCCCCCTACGACTCCCCATTCAAGGAGGACCTGGACTACAAGGAGGTGGAAGACTTCGAGGATGAGTTGTAGGGTTGTGTCCTACCTGTCACTTCATATGTGGAGTAGTCTAGTGTCTAGAATAAATCGTGCCATGTTGGGCTCCTGTGTCACCATGTGTGTTATTATGTATCTCGGTCTGCGTGTCGTGCTTGATATATTAAGTTGTGATTTCCTCTGGGACACTTAGTCCCCTATATTGTAATAATGTAACTCGAAGGCAATGCATCATTATTATTGAATTGTGTGTGCTAGCCATGATCTTCTGTGACTAGTACTGTATGTACAATTAGGATTCGGTCAATTAGACCGGGTCTTGACACACGGACAGGTGCTCAAGATGCTAAAATGCTCGACGTCTGTCTCCACGTCTCTGCACACAAACATTCCCAATGGGTCCGACCACTTCCTCCACTACCTCTATCTCTCCCATGTGACACTCAGGGATCGTTTGGTTGCATGAATCGGATCAGCCTGGCTCGTATGAACTAGGCAGGCTGCGAAGAGCCAGGCTGAGGAGATGCAAGAGATGGTGTTTGGTTGAGTATCTAGGAGCCAAAAAGTTGAATTTTAAATATTTAAAATTTATATGGCAAGTGTGGTCTAGTTTTGTTCGAAAAAATGTCAGGATTCCATTTTTTAAATCAGTTCGGTAATTAGAGGTGTTAATCAAAAGATAAAAAAAAGAAAAAAATTTACCTGTAGGTAACAGAGCCAGCGCTGCTTCTCCCGTGTCACTGCATGTGGCCCTTCGGGGGGAAACACGAGGCGTGCTGCCCCTGCATCAGCTGGAACGCTCAATTCCTGCGTATGAGTGGAACCAGGCCGAAACAATGATTTTGCATGAGGAGGGCCTGGCTCCAACTTGCGTTCAGCTATCCAAACAAGCATCTGGTTGCATCAGTTGGACCTGGCCAGGCCATATGCGGGCAACCAAACACGCCCTCAATGAATTGAGTTGACTCAACAGTTCGCACCATCCTCTGACTATCCTCTCCATCCATACGAGCTCTAGTTGTGACTCCACGGTCTGCAGCATCGACGGCGACTAACCGGCTTGGTGGAACCACCACCCTCCATCTTCTTCCTTGTTACGTCACCACTCTATTTTTTATTGCCCCAATTTGATGTTCCTCTCCACATGTAGTAGATCTACTCTCTCAATTTTCCATCTCTTCTCTCTTGATGACAACCTTATTTGGTGTGTCTAGTGGCTAGATCCGGCAAGCACGATGTGAGAGCCCGCCGGATCTAGAGAAGGATACGGTTAGGACAAGGTGCTCTCCCATTTTCCATAAAACCTGAGTTATGCATGTACGAAACTTCAAATTTGCCTAGCGAATTTTTGCTTTGTTCTTGTGAAACATTGTGTTGTATGGAGCAAAAACATTTTATGATAATAATGAAACATCATGTTTCATCAAGTTATTTTTTATCATCTTCATCAAGTCTTTTTTCTAGGTTTCACTAGCTTTTTCTCCATTTTTATTGGATACTTTGTCCATGTTTCATTTGTGTTTTAACAAATTTACAAGAAAACTCTATGTTTGAGCAGCATATATCATCCATGTTTCATCAATACTTCACCAAGTTTCACCACGCAAAATATATATTTCATCGGTATATACTCTATGTTTGAACAGTCCTTTTTGTCATGTTTTATCAATTTTTTATTGTATTTCATCAATACATTGTCAAGTTTCATCGGTAGTTTTTCCAAGTTTCAACAACAATTGAGAATTGCACCTAGGACAGGTGGTAAGGTGGTTGATTATGAAACCCACAACCCAGGTTCAAATCCTTATGGTGACAATAAAAATTCGGGTTTTACTATGAGGGTGTTATAACCATGGGATCAAATCGTCGGATCCATGCAATACTCATAAAAAAAATTTCAACAACAATTATGAGGGTGTGATATAGCTATGGGACCAAATCACTAGATCCCTGTAATAGTCCTAAAAAATGTTTCAACAACAATTACCCAAGTTAGTTTCCCAAGTTTCTATAGAAATTATTCAAGTTTTACCGTAACGATATCAGCCTGACACAAAGACCTGTTGAGATCTCCTTCGTCAATACCTCATCCATGTTCCATGTTTCACCAGTGTTTAGACCATATTTCATCACTACATGGATTATGTTTGATCGGTCCGTCAATATTTGAATAATACGCCGTCAATGTTGTAGCAGTGTTTGTCCATGCCACATTCCAATGTTTTAGTATATGAAAAACTTCTAAACGTACAACATCTAAAATAAGAAAGAAAACAAAATAAACAGAAAGCATACTTACGGTGTGCGGACAACGAAAGAAAGAAATGTGAAACTACCACCGCTCATCAGTGGCGTCTTTGTAATGATATATGCACAGCCAGCAAAATTCGATAAGTTGGTAAGGTTCTTGTATTACATGAGAACATAAAATACAGGTAGCTAATTCGATAACTTGGTAAGCTTCTTCTATTACATGGGACTATTTAGTCTTTACACTTGTATTAAAATAAAGATAATTCCGAAACAACGATATGTACCTATGGGTCTGTGAACCAGCTCTGCAGAAAGCATTGTGGCGGCAAAATTGTAAATGAGTAGAAGAGACATCAATGCTTTATCACCACGAATGAAATCGTAATAATTGTAAATGCTTGTCAAGTTGCTAGGTCTTCAAATCTCTCTTGAGGATTACTGTTCTTTGCACCAAAAAGGTTAACATCTAGAGGATTGCTGGGTCTTTATATCTCTTGAAAAGAGTCTCAATATCATCGAGAACTTGCGGTGGCAGTGGTCGTGGAGCGCTGGTAAATGCACTGATGTTCTCCTTTAACTGTTCCATAGTGGTTGCTCCGATGATGGTGCTAGCTGTGAATGGGCGGTCACGCACAAAACCAAGTGCAAGCTGAACAGGTGTTAGCCCATGCTTCTTGGCAAGCTCGACATATTCTTTTGTTGCTCCCTGTCAAACCAAGGCAACAAAAATAAGCCAGAATGCACACCGGTGATCAGCATTTTGAAATGGTTGGTTCACTCGTTCAAAAGAAAATATGGTTGGTTCATAGGCTTGTAATGTAGTACCTTAGCCAACGATGCATTGTACCGCTCCATGTATCCAGGGAACAGATTTAGCCTGCTGTTCTTTGATACTACAGAGTTAGAATCAAGGTACTTTCCAGATAGAACACCACCAGCCAGCGGGGAGTAGGCAAGTAGCCCAATATTGCAGTTATTTGGGTGACAAGCTTCAACAAGATCAACTGTAATAAAACAAAACTTGCAGTTAAGGCGATACTGGTATGACCTCAATAATCAATAATCAAGAGTGTCACCCAAAAAGAACACAATAGTTCGATGGCATGAAACCTTTCATGTTTAATGAATCAAATGAATAGATCAAATTCAGCTCACCTTCGAAGCGGCATCTGACAAGGAGACTATAACTGTTCTGGATGCTCACAATCTTTGGAAGTCCTTGAAGCTTTGCAGCCTGTACAAACTCCATTACTCCATATGATGTTTCATTGGAAACACCGATATAGCGTACCTAGAAGAGATATCAAAGGTGAAATCACCATTTGGCATTTTTATATTTCTTTTGATATTTTGCGAGTGTCTACTCAAATGTAACTCTGACAATACACCAATCATGATGATAAGCCATCATGTGACCTATAATAATTATATGGCTGTTATCACAAGAAAATACGCTTAAATTTGACTTCATGTGCAAAATATAAGAACCATATTAACAGCAGACTGACATTAATTATGTGGTTAGCATTGTTTTGTCATTAAACCTTTTCCACTCAAAAAAATAACCTTATTTGAATTCTGTTATTTTAGAATATGAATAAGTCCATTTTAACCCTTTCAACTCTTGTACGATTTTAAAAATTACCCCTCAACTCCAAAATCAAACATGTCATCCACCATGGTTTTGGCTGAGGTGACATCTACATGTATAAGTTTTGCTGACATGTCATCCACATGGATAAATTAGTAATATAGCACCATCTTAGCTTTGCTTACTCATAGTATATGCCAAAGTGGATACAGTGTCAGTGAAACATGTAGATACAGATGTCCCATGTCAATGACATGTGGGTCATGGGGCCACATGTCATTGACTCATGAGTGACAAATATTAAATTGTCAACGTATGCGAGTGGTAAAATAAAGGTAGCTTAGGGTAAGGGGGATGTTAACAGGTTTTGAGTGTTCAAGTGTGCCAAATGCCCAGGTTTGAGGTTAAGAGTAGATTTCCAGTCTTGAGCAAGAGTTGAAGGGGAATAAAGTGGACTTGTTTGAGATAGAATACTACCTTTCCTTCATCAATTAGCTCCTGGAAAGCTTTCAATTGATCATCAAATGGAACACTTGGCCTCCATTTGGTTGAATCGTAACTGTATTCACCGAATAATGCCACATACCTATCTGGCCTGTCAACATGAGCAAACATTTGGAGCCAGGGTTCTTTTTCCAGAGAAAAATTCAAAATAGAACTTATCAGTATATATAAAAATAACACCATGTCTAAACAAGCATATGTGAATAGAAAAAAACAAGCAAGATTACATTTGAAAGCGGATGGATCAAAAAACAGTTTGCATAAGACAACAAACTAAGGGTGAAAATATAACTCAGATTTACAATTTTCAAGTATAAGGTTTATGTTTACTCGTTTAGTGTGTTGTGTAATGAGATTAAACTGATGTCTAAGAAGCATGCAGAATCTGATGAACCATGTATGGAGAATGAGAACATAAAAGGCTTCCCAATACCTTAGGATTTTTCTTGTCTAGGAAAGTACAAACTATCTACTGTTACAGAACAAAGAAGACAAAAGATAAAAGGCGCCTTCCTAATCTGTTTCCTCAGGATTTGATTGCATGATGCAACGTCAACCTACTTCTATCAATACATGTATCAGTTGTTTTTTTCATAATGTATACCCTTACTGGATGGGCAAGATTACATAGAAATAAGTTGAACATATGTTCATAAAAAAGTAGACAGCTAACAACTGAAAGCTAATCTAAGCATATTGATGTCTTCTGACAATGGTGGTGCATGAAAACTGTACAAGATGAATCTTCAATTTGAAAGAAACACTAACCAGTGTATCTGAAGCAAATCAATGTAGTCCGTAGATAAGCGTGAAAGGCTCTTTTCAACACTTTCCTTAATATTGGCAGCATCAACGCGAACCACACTTGCATTGTCCCGAAGAAAAGTGGAACGCTCTGAATAACCAGCAACTTTAGTAGCTAAAATTATCTGGAACCAGGCAAACAACCATTTCAGTGATGCCATTTGAACATGACATCAGAAGTGGAAAATCTAGGGCTGCCCCTAGGGCAGATGGTATTGTGCTTGTGTGAAGACCCACAAGGGTTCGAATCCCCACGGGGACAATAAAATCTGGGTGTCACTTTCAGAGTGTGTTACAGGTGTGGGACCAAATCGCCGGATTCCCACAGTACTCCTAAAAAAACTGTCCATGGTAAATCCTAAGCTGTATATGCTCTATATTCTTCAACGTATTGCTATGTACTTGGACAATCGAGTTTCATGACCATATTATTGTTATCCCGAGTAAGCTGGGTTGGTTTGAACAATCAATCACCAATGGATTTAGCATGAAAGGATAAACGATAATGCCTACTAAGGGTACCTTGTCTCGTGGTTTTGATTGCATCCACCTGCCTATATATAGATCAGTTCTCCCCTGAGTCTCTTTATCCATTGGAACTGGGTACTTAAATTGAAAATAAAAAATAGATCAATTGCATATGCATGAGCGCAAGACTGCAATGATAAATGGAATGAACTTAAAAAAAAAGAATAAATGATCTTGATAAAGGGAAGGAAATAATCTGTACTAACAATTTCTGCTGTATCAAGGATATTGATGCCTTGATCAAAAGAATAGGAAAGTATATCGTGAGCTTCCTTCTCTGTGTTTTGCTGCCCAAAAGTCATCTAAAGAAAGAAAAATTAGCATGGGTGTAAAAAAAAATGTAACTACAGCAATATGACCTCCAGCTTCGTATAAATACCGTTCCAAGAGTGACCTCGCTGATGAGGAGGTCTGAATCTCCCAGCTTCTGATACTGCAACTGTGATTGCGCTTGCGCACGAACTTGGCTGCGGATGCGTCTCCTGTGCCATCTTGGGGACTGAATGGTGCACAATGTTGAAAAGGTATTGCTATTGGATGTAGAGGAGGTTGCAGCGAATGCAGATAAGGCCATTTGCTGCGTAATGAATGCCTGTTCTTGCACATTCCAACAAGGATTTTTATCATGCACGCCATTATAAAATGACAAGAAATCACAACAGCCATTACAAAACACATAATATTATTGATGCCATTATAAAGTGCAATCTAATTTCACCCATGCCATTTTCGGAGGTTTTCTGGCCTTTTGGGTAAATAAATACGGTAGAATTCTAAACCTGACAGCTAGGTCCACATGTCATCCTCTAGCTCCTTCCTCCTCTCCTCTCTTCTTCACTACCACCGCCGACGAGCTCGCTGGCTGTAACACCCCAATTTGGGGATAATTTTTAAATTTGCGCAATTTCAAATTTTTGCTTGGATTTGGATCAACCCGAGCCGTCCCGTCACCGCTCCACTCCCTCCTCTGCGTCACTAAGCACGCCTCCGGGCCCGCGTTCCAGCCCGGCGTCTATAAATTGCCCCGCTGCCCCGCCGGCTCGCCCTTTCCATTTTCCCCCAAATCCGAACCTCATCGGCGCCAAGGGATTCCCGGCGAAACCGTATGCTCCCCTCCAATTCCTCTCTCCTGGAGCCCCCTCGCAACTCTCCTAAGCTGCTCCCCCATTCAATTTCAGCTAGAAAGCTTGGAGCCGCCGGATCGACGCGTCCCCTGTTTCAGCCACCACCGGCATCTTCGCAGTCAACCGTCCCCGCACCCTGTCCGTCCCCGTCGAAGCCGTGGTGAGCACCTCGATAGCCCCCTCTAGCTCCCCTATCATGCCCGTAGGCCGTAGGCCCTTCCTGCTGCTTGGTTGGCTCCGGTACGTTAGGAACCCTAGGGCCTGTAGATGCCCGTGCGTGCACGCACATGGCCGGAATACCTCTGTAGCGCCGCCAGGACTCTTGCCGTCGCCGCCGGACCGCGCCACCAGTCGCGAGGAAGAAGATAAACCGGCGCCGTCAGATCTGGCGCCAGGATTCATGCAGAGAGCAAGCACCTGAGTCGATGACACGCGGGTCCCACCGGTTAGGGCGCCCCTGCATGTGCTGGCTCGAAGTCACGGCACTGAGTCGCTGTCCCGTGGGCCCCGGTCCCACATGTCGGTTTAAGTGGAGATGCCTGGAACCAGGGGGCGCCTCCTTTGTGTCATGGCGCCATTGCAAAAGCCGCTTTCAGTGTATAACCGAGCCGACGCGGACGCGTATTCGCATGTGGGCCTTGGGCCGTTTTCGTCATTGGGCCGTCCCGTTTGCTGCCTCGGCCCGATGAATTTAAAATCTTTTCCAGCGAATTCCCAATTAGACTGATACCGAATTTAGCTTGTGATTTTTATAAAATAGCTACAGGCTCCCAAAACTTCCGGAAAAATTTAGATAAATACAAGAGATCACATTTGATTTTATAAAAATATAACCTAGGTCACTATAATAGGGAAGTTGGCACTGTTAGATGTTATAGTAGTTTCCTCTTTATAAAAATAGCTAAAATTCACTCTAATGTATTTATTGGTTATTTTAAATTGTACTCTAGACACCAAATGCCCTGTTGAAAATATTAGATTGATAAATGCCCTAATAACTCTGGAATAATTTTAAATTGCATTTCAAGTTTAACATCCTCCTAGGGGTAGTATATTACTACCTTCGTCCTAGAAAGAATGCTCTTCTAGGATTCAAATTTGTCCCAAAATAAGTGTTCTTCTAGCTGCACAGTATCCTAGATTCCCCTCCCTCCACTATAAAGTATCCCTATATTCTCCTCCCACCACTATAAAATACCCCTAGATTCTCTTCCCATCACTATAAATACTATAGATTCCCACCTACATACACTTATTCTTAGTTTCTTCAAAACAACCTTAAAGAGCATTCTTTCTGGGACGGAGGTAGTAATAAATATTAAATAAATACCTAGTTTTTCTTTATTAAAATTTATCCATGTGATGATCTTGGATAATAAATTAACAAAGAACCATAACCTAGGTTTATCTCATTATTTAGGAGCATTAGTATATTTTCAACTCCGTTAAACCTTACCTCATACGTAGGTGGAATTTCCGTTAGTCGTCTTTTTATGTGGCTGAAAAACCCTAATCACCCTTTTACAACCTTAACGTACCAAATCGTATTTTGGGGTTTAGTAGATAATGATATACTATTCATAGTATTTATTAATGCACTATGCCATGCATAGCATATCCTACGATTAGTAGATTTGTTAACCAAGTTTAGCCTTTAATGATGAATCTAATACCTAGGTCGAGCATGCATCATGTTTTCCCTTACATTAGTAAGTAATTGTTGGTTGTTGGTATGATTAGACGTAGGCGATCCCGAGGGAAGATTTGGGGACGCTGAGGAGGACCACCCACAGGATCAAGGCGAGTTAACACTTACTCTTTAGATGTGATCCGTATTAGGGAGAGACAGCGACTTTCCCTAATGCGGATTAACATCACTAATTAGCATGTTCGATAACCCAGTTTTCTATTAACTATTTTGTTTACTAATTAAATGCATGCTTAGTAGACTGCCTAGTTGTTAATCATGTAATATTTATACATGCCTAACTTGAACTGTCTAGCCTAAATGACTGCCTTGATTGTCATTGCTCTTGTTACCCATGTTTAGTTTGGTAACCACTCTAACCCTACCTAATGGGTAAAACTTGCTTAGACCGGCTTAGGATTAACAAATCTTCTGACTAATCGCCACGGAACGGTGAACCGATATTCACCGGTCATTCATCTTTTTCATTCGAATATGACATGACATATGACAGTTAGGGCAGGTAGATGCATGTTGGGTTGATTGTGTTATATGAGAACTTGGTCGGTTGGGTCAGTCGGTTGGAAAGGTTCAAGGGTGTGGTGTGGTCGCTGACCGTGGAAGTAGTGAATGATTGGTGGGTTGCCCCTAGTTGGACATCCAAAGGGATGATTAAGGCACGAGATGCCTAGTGATGGGTTTAGCCAGGGCTTACCCAGGAGAAGCGCGGACGAACACGCGTAGCGGAGAGCTCTGCCATCTGAGGGATGGTTCCAACACAACGCGTGGCCATCGCGCGGAGTACGGATCTTGGATTGCCAGGAGTGAGCGCTCTGCGGAGGCCCTCTGGGACCATTCTCGATAGGGATCTGCATTGGTCATCACCGAGGGTGATAATGGCCACACATTCCCAGAGTGACGGTCGGCTAGTGAGGGCTGACAACCCTACTAGGCCGGGGTGGGCATGCCATGGCATGTGTGGTCCACAACAAGATTGCCAAATCTTGGAATGATGGCGGAACTAGAAAAGGTTAGGGGCAACCGAAAGAAAGTTCATGAGGAACGAGCAAGCTGGTGTGGTGATTTGTTAAGCTGGGTTGTGTTATAGTCAAGGGTTGGTCGACTGTGGGTTGGTTGGTTAGTTGGGTTTGGGTGCATGGTTAATATGAAAAACCCTTGATCTTTATAAATAAGATAAGTACCAGTTGATCCTAGTTAGGATGTTTCCAAAAATCTGATAAACTTGGCTTTACGCAAATAAAATACCCTCTCATCCAAATAAAGCCTTGTAAACTAAATGCATTTAGGAAATATTAACTAGCCAGCGTTTGGATGACGCTGACCTCGCCTAGCTAACTTCTTTAGACAATAGAGTCGAAGATGACCCGTACGCGTGTCATGAAGACGACGAACAAGACCATGGTGGACCCGAGAAGTCTTAGGGGTCGCTCCAGTCGCTGATGGACCGTAGTCGATAAGGATTCTTTTGGGTGAATATTTTGGTGTCCGCTGCACTCTGAACTATTCTTTTGTAATCTAAGGCGTGTATGGGCCGCCTTACTAAAGTCGTCTAAGGGCGCAACACTGTGATGTAATATTTAGGGATTTATTTAATCGATGTATGCTGTATCGGCTACTTGGTCTTCCGTGCTAGCGTACTGATCCAGGGGCTAGTGCATGGGGTCGTCGACCTCAAGGTAAGTTAAAATTGAGGGGTGACACCGGCCCAGCTGCCCTTTACCGCCGCCGCTACCTACAGCCGCCCATGAGCTCGTCACCGCCGCCGCCACCCTTCACCGTCGCCGTTGCTCTTCGTGGCCTAGCGTGCTGCCCATCTCCCCCAACTCCGCTGTCAGTGAGCTCCCCATCTCCCCCAACTCCGTCGCCGGCGAGCTCCCCATCTCCATTTCCCGCACCGTCGTTGCCCTTCGCCGGCGGCCCTGCCACCCACGAGCTCGTCGCCGCCGCTGCCCGTCGCTGGGCCTGCTACCCACGAGCTCGCCGCCACCGCTCCTCGTCGCCGCCGCTACCACCCGCGAACTCGCCGTCCTTCGCCGCCGCTTGCTCTTTGCGTCTCGGCGAGCTCCCCGTCTCACCCAACTAACTTCGGCGTCGGCAAGCTCCCCATCCCTCCCCCCCCTCCTCGCTGCCCTTCGCTGCTGTTGCAACCCATGAACTCGCCGGCCGTCGGACGTAGCAGATGAGAGAAGAGAGAGGAGGGGAGGAATTAGAAGGTAGAGCAACTGACATGTGGGTCCCATTGTATTTTGATTTTTTTTTCAGCATATTTAATTCCAGTGTGTCCCCTAAAGCGTCCATAATGGCATGAGTGAAATTAGATTGTACTTTATAATGGCATCAATAATATTATGTGTTTTGTAAAGGCTATTGTGATTTCTCATCACTTTGTAATGACATACATGATAAAAACCAGTGGCGGATGCACCGCCCGGGCAGGGGGCAGCTGCCCGGGCTCCCGTGAATGTTCAAGGGATTTTGGGCTCATCAGCAAAATAAAAAAACTAGATTATATTTATTAAAAAACAAACACAAACTATTCCGTCGAATTCGGATCAAATCCGAGATCACATAACAGGGGGAAAACCAAACCAGAGCGAGCGAGCGAGAGAGAGGTGGTACTAGACCCAGGAGACTGGGATCCAGAGGAGGTGTGACAGCGCCGCAGCGGTACCAGAGGCGAGGCAACGCACGGCGGCGAGGCGGCGCCAACGAAGCAACGCACAGCGGCGAGGCGGTGCCAACGATGCAACGCAACAAGCGAGAGAGGCGGAGAGAGGCGGCGGCCTGGCGGCGTCGTGGAGGCGGCGAGGAGTCGGATGGCAATCGGGCGGGTATCATAGGGGAGAGGGAGGAGAGAGAGAGAGGGAGAAGCTCACCTACGGCGCCGGTGGCGGAGGGGTCCGATGGGGAGAGGATGCGGCGGCAGCGGCCGGCCGGTGCGGACTGCGGAGTGGGAGTCTGGGAGAGAAGGGGAGGTTAGAGAGGAGCGCACTGGGGAGAGTGAGGGGGCAGCTGGCGGCGTGGAGGGGCAGGAGGGCTATAGCGGCGACCGAGCAACTCCAACCTCTCCTGGATAATACCGTAGCAGATACAAAGGGGGCTGCTAGAGGGAAAAAATCTTTAGAGGGTAGTGTAATTTATAAAAGGAATTTTAGAGAGATAGATAAAGAGGACGCTAATAGTGTTTTAGAGAGGAAATATAGAGGGGGTTGGAGTTGCTCTTAGGGCTACGGGGGAATTTATATGATACCATGTATGGCCCATATGTCAGCGTTTTTTAATTTTTACTAGCAAATGTGCCCGTGCGTTGCAACGGGAGAAATAAAATTGCTTGCCTGGTAATGATTAGCCTCGTAAGAAGTCGTTTTCGTTCTCGGGTCTAGCAACGTCGTGGTTTCGTCTAGGTCTTAACGTTCTTTCGGAGAGTCGTCGACATCCACGGCTCTGGCGTCGGCGATGACGATGACGATGTTTTGACTCGAGTCTTAGTATTGATGATTTTTACGTATCAGTCGGCACTCACAATACCGTTAAAAATATTGGTACGACCTACATGTAAATCGGGCACTAACAAATACACAGAAACATAAAAAATTACTAAAATCATGAAATAAATATAGTAGGTAGAATAAAATATTAAAAGGCTAGGAAAATTGGTTTGGGGTGGATATGACATCTGGTTTGGGAGATAGAAAATTGAAAAGTAGCCCTGTTCACATGAACAATACATGGTCTGTATCAATCGACCTACTTGCTCGTGAAGCATCAAAAAGGGGATTTACTTTTGTATTTTGGAAACAAATATAAAAATAAAATAAATGTATACCCATGGCTTCCAGGAGTACCCATGACGTACTTCGATGTCATCGACGACGACGTCCTAACTAAATACACAGTATTACATCATTTGGCTTAAACAATAATAAATTTTAATTTAATTTAAACTGAAACAAACAATACCAAGGTGTTGCGTGATAACCTCTTTCGGACTTGGATACTGTAACAATCTTGCATTGCAAAAGGAAAAAAAGATTTTTATGTTCATATTGGTGTTTAAAATGGAAACCGAGAGAAAAATTATGTGATTCGGTCGGACTCTGAATATTTTTGTTTTCGGATTGGTGTTTAAAGCGAAAATTGAGACGGGTTCTTATCAAATTCTAAATCGTATTTGGTAAAATCATGGTCATGTTGAATAGCCCTTGGCCCGAGTGAGCATTTCAAGCTGATTAGCAGATAAAACATGCTTCACTTTGGGCTGCCTATCTGGAGCGTTGGAATTTTGTAGCACATGACAAGTGATGAAAACTCCTATACAAATTTTCTGAGTTCTCAAATGGTGATTATGGTTCATGTGCTATACCATGGGTGCCAGCACAATATTCAGATACACTCCGTGACAGACTGCTTTCCTTCAGCTAGCATGCCAAAGCAGTATATTGTTAATTGTTCGGTAAATCATAGCACTACATATTGGAATCTAGAGGACTGCACATGTTACACCAATGTATTCCTTTTCTTCAAACAAACAACATGCTTTTAATTTTCTCAAAAAAAATCAGCAAGCTGTTAACGTCGATTGCTGCTTACATGAAGAACCAAGTCATAACGAGAAGCACCTCCTACCAAGCCCATACAGGCCTATTTCGTCCCAGAAAAATGTAGCGGGGTTTGTGAGTGCAGAGCATGCAGCTCACTTGTGCTAGCATCATTGGTTAGTCTACAGCCATTGCATCTGAAGCACCACCGCTGCCTTCATCTATGCTAATCGTCTGTTCTTCAGTGGTAGCTCTCAGCTCATCTGCTATGCTCCTTTGCTCATCTTCAATAGAGATTTGCAATTCCTCGACCTGTAGAAGGTAAAAGACATTCTAATATCATTCTGTCTGCCCTACTACATAAGAATAAATCATGAGGCTTGAAGCAGGCCAGTAAAATGCATGGTTTGATTAAAAGAGAACAAAAAAAACTACTTAAGCCTTTCAGCTTCATGCTACTAACAAATGGATGGCAAGGGATCATTTGATGGGACATGCATCCTATATACGTAGGGCCTCTCGTGTACACACCATGTCAACCAACTAATAAAAGTTACAAAAAATCTAAAAAAATTGTAGATGTACTTATGAACTTACTCTACCTATGTATCAAATTGTCAGTTCAAATTCATTTCCTATATTAAGAGTTACAAAAAAACTGAAATTTCTATCAATTTTGAACTATTCAAATTTTGTCAGAATTTTCTTTAATGGAATATTGTAAATATTGTATGGTTCCTTTTTCTTTAATAGAATAGCAGTCCCTGCCCGTTATTGCTAAAAATTGTCAGAACTTTCTCTATTTTATAATTCTTAATATAGAATGAATTTGATCTTAAAACTTTATACATAGGTGGAGTAACCAATGGGGTATATCTATAAATTTTGTCAGAAATTTTTATGACTTTTGTTAGTTGGTATACACGATGTGTATATGTGAAAACTATGTACAAAAGATATGTTGAGCATAGGATGAGAGGATACGGCAAAGTTTACAGCACAAAAAATTGGCATGCACAGCCACAGATAAAATTCAGAAATTAAGTCAAATACTGCTAGTTGCTACTCCACCCTAAAAGATGTTTCGTATTGTGGAAAACAGAGCACGGAAACATTTGACATATCAGGCAGGGCAACATTTTGATTGACTATCCTACATGTCATTCTTACATAGATAGCACAAACTTGATTCAAGGGGGGGATGGGACATCAAGAATCACAAACTCACCACGTGTAAAAGAAGGGCAAACTGCTTTTTCCTAAGTTCCAGAGTCTTTATACATGCTGCCTTCTCTGCCTCCAGATTAGCAATCTCCTTCTCAAGATCTGCGATGAGTTTCTCTGTTTCTGACCGTGGAGGCTGCAGAGAAATAAGTTTTCTGATAGCTTCACACTCCTCTTTGCGCTGCCTCTCAATCTTGCTCTGTTCAAGCAGCTTCTTAAGATCCTCAATATCAGATTGAGCTTGCAAGATTAGTTGCTGGATCTCAACCTCATTGAAGCTCTCCTTCTCCCTAAGGTTTGCATCAACCACAGCCTTGCTTTTAAGGAGAGGCAGCTCAAAAGTGTTGATTTCCTGTAAAAAGGCCTTTAACAGCCTCTCGCAATCACTTGTGTTGTTCGCATCCTTCTCGATCTCAGTGGCAAAGGGCATGAACTTTTTCTGAAACTTCTTCAGCGGTGGTTCACCCCTGGTGGTTGTTGTGGTTAGAATCAGTCTTTCTGTTTGGAAACTTTCACCAGATCAAAGTTAGAAAACTATAGACAGTGTAGCTACAAGGGTTGCATCTAATTGCTCTCGGACGAAACTTAACAAGCTGAGAGGCAGTCAAACAGTTGCAACATATTGCTAACTCAACAAATAAGGAAAACAGAAAGAAAAGAAGAGCAAACAAGAAAGGTGACAAAATGGGTGGAAAAGGATATAAAATAACAGGCTACAAATGAAATAATAATGACCTGTTCTACGCTCCACCTCTGAAAATGCTAGTTGCTGCATTACATATGGTGTATTGGAAGCACCAGGGGTCGCTTCCTCTGCTGATTCATGTCCTGTCGGTTGGTTGCCGCTATGTGAATTACCAACTCCCGCATCAAATTCCTTCTCTGCAATTGACCATACGCCCTTGGTGTCAGCACCTGATGGGCGCGGACGAGGGTTCCGATCTTCTGATGAGAGACAAAAAGGATAACTCGATAGGTGTCACGGAGACCTAAACGATCCGGCTTCCAACTCCACAAAGGAACTAGAAATCCCGGCGATCCCTAAACCACCAAGACGAATGTTATCGACTGAACCAGAGGCACGATCGACCTGTCCACGAAGGACGATTCTTGCAAACAACCGAAAAACGAGTAAAAACACAAGATAAGCAATCTCAATTGCGAATATGTATTAAGGATAACGGGGTTCATAAACTTAGACCTGTTGGTCTAGTCGACACCAGAAGAACAAGGCGAAATCTCACACAACCGTGACGAAATCAACTAAACAAAACTCAATTAAGACGTAGCACGGCGTGGGACTTATATAGAACGGCGGCCAAAGGAGGGGCGTCCAAACAGGTGCCCACACGTGCTCAACCCTAACTCTAGGGTACACGGGCTTTGGGCCCAAAAATACGGCGTCGCAGCGCCGAGAAGTTTCTGTCCGTCATCTTGTTTTCGCGATTTCCGTTGACTCAGATTGAATTTGAAGGCATGGTTGAATCCGTTGGAAAGCTTATCTCGTAAACTTTCCGTAGAGTCCTTATTTGCCTCATTTGAACGTCGTATGTGATCTGGGCGACCGTTTGAAGATGTATTGGTCCTGGTAGTCTGAACCGGACCCAGCAGCGAGTTCGACGTCCTCTCGTCTTGGGCAACCGCGTCAATGATGTCCTCATCATCCCTCCTTTCTTGAATTGAAGTCATCCTCGACTCCTTCTTATGCTCTTGCAAAAGGTTAGTGACAACACGCAGCAAAGCAATAGACAAATTTATCGAATCATGCCATGATTCTTTAGCTAACTCATCATCTACACATTTTTTTGTAGCTAAAAGAACAGGACATTTTAATTTAATTCCAGAATTTGTCTCAACAGGTTCCTTTTGTTGTGTTACACTTGGTTTATCATTGACACCACTTTTATTTTGTGATTTACGACTTGTTTTTACTAACTCAGCCGGTGTCATAAGTTGTAGCACATATTTCTTCCACTTAAACACAAATTTATATTCATTAGACCTACCATGATGAACAGCATCTACATTATAAATACAAGGTCTACCCAACAAAATAGAATAAACATCCATGGCGCAACATCACAATCTATGTAATCACGATAAATATCAAGAGAGATGTGAATTCGAACAGTCTTAGTTACCTTGAGCTTACCGCAAGAATTGAACCATTCAATGCAATATAGATGTGGATATGGGTATGTAGTCAAACCAAGCTTCTCGACCATGTCAACACTCGTAAAATTGTTGCAACTTCCTCCGTCAATGATGACGGGCACCGCATATTCGTTGACGATCATTTTGGTTTGAAAAAGATTATGCCGCTGACTTTCTTGTGACCGTTCTGGTTATGCAGTCAATACACGGATTACGACAAGTGTTGGATAAGTTTTCGTTGTAGAAGTATCAAACACCTCTTCTTCGGCAACTTTAGGACCTGCGGGGTTAGCGGCAGCTAAAGTAAGATTATTCTCATGTTCACTAGCAGAAGAATACTCACCATCCTCACGAATAATGAGAGCACGTTGACTCGGACAATCACGCTTTGTATGTCCAAACCCTTTGTAACGGAAACATTGAATGTCGCGAGTACAGCCTATGGATGCGATAGAAGAAGCACTTTTGGCGGAAGCTTGCACCGCTGAATTCTTACTTACACTCGTAACTCGTGTCGGAATGGTAGAAGGAACAACGGACAGTGATGCTTGATGAAGTGTTGATGATGGAACCTTTGCAGCCTCAAGGTTTGACTTTGATGATCCACTGAAGTTTCCTCGCGTCCTGATTTGCCGTCCTTGTACTTCCCTTTCTACTTTGCAGACAAGATGGAACAAACGAGTGATAGAACTGTATTCTTTATAATCAAGTATATCCTGAATCTCACGGTTTAACCCACCCAAGAATCTAGCCATTTTTGCATCCTCACTCTCTAGTAAACCACATCGCAACATACCAATTTGTAGTTCCTGATAGTATCCTCAACTGTTTTGCTATTTTGATTTAAACGTTGCAACCTATTAAGCAAATCCCGCTCATAATACGAAAGAACAAACTTAGAGCGCATGGCACGTTTTGGCTTGCCAGGTGGTAGGTTCATTTCCTCTTCCATATGTTTGACGCCACCAAATAGATGCAAAATCAATGAATTCACTAACAGCAACCTTAACTTGATTTTCAGGTGAAACAAAAAAGCATACAAATTTTTGATCTACCAATAATTCCCAATCAAGATAAATGTCAGGATTATATCTACCAGCATATGGAGGTATTGTCAATTTAACCTTGAGTAATGAGTCATCACGTACCTCACGATTACCATGACGATTTCTTGCCATACCTTGTCGGTTGTTTCGTAGTCTCCGATGGTCTCGATCATTGTTCACATTGAATCCATCATCAGCCTCGGAATCAGCAACATACTCATCCTCAGCTTGTTCAACCTCATCAGCCCAAGAGCGGCGGTTAGCAGGGGCTACAAGAGGCACCGGTGCATCAAGGGGTGCAGGAGGCACACGGACAGCAGGGGCAGGAACTCTTGTTTCAATGTTTTCCATTCTCGTGATCAAGTTGACAATCCTTCTCTCGAGTCGCTCCATCCCGTTGGCATTTGCATTTGTCAGTTGAGTGATGCTATTGGCCATATCAGCCATGGCCTTTTACTGGTCCTCCATGTACTTTGCGAAATCAGCGTTAAGCACGGACTCATTATTACTTCCTCCTGACATGGTTAGTGGGAGCAAAAAGAACACACAAAAATATATACTATATGCTACTGTTATATGAGGGTGTCAACAACTCTCTCTAACCTATTCTTTGTTCTTATCAATTCTTACCATGCAAGCAGTAGGCACAATCGGCAACTGATCGGCGATAACTCCAACGCATAAGGTGGTAAATCGATGGCTAGGATCCGTCCCTGCTTGGTTAGTAGATGGTGGAGCTTGGACAGACTTATATATGTAGCAAAGGATAAACAATTGTTCAAACAGCAATACAAAGTTGAATAATAGCCCAAAGTAGTACAAGTGCTGGAACTCGCCTAGTCTTAGATGTAGGTCAAGCTGGAATATAGGGATAGCACAAAAGAATGGCACAAAGGGCTAAGATCAGACTAAGCACACTGTAATTGAACACAGAGAACTCCCTTGCCAACTTCTCTTTTTTCAATCACTGCGCGGCTCTTTTGTCGGCACGGCCTCTTTCTTTCAACAAATTTTTTATTTTTGTATGATTTATCTGATATTTTTCCCAGCCTCAGCAACACAAAAAATGGATATAGAGGTGTTTCCCCCTCAATTTGGAGGTTGGGGTGGCCGATATAATTTCTGGAGTGTGCTCTGAAAAGCGTGCAGGAACTTTAGGAGCCGGATAGATGGTCTTCCTGATGGATTTTTGGGTTCCAAATTTGACCAAAACCAACAAACGTTGGATGTATCTCATCGAGATCTTTCAACGAGTGGTCGTGTATCCAAATCGGAGTTCGTATGAGAAAGTTATGGCTATTTTTCCGAAGGGTCTTCGGATCAGGGTTTCTCGATGGGCTGTTTCGCCGTTTTTCTATGTTTCGGCGACGAACAATGGGTATGCAGTGGCTGAATGGAAGGGCCGGCGATGTAGGGCAATTAACACAAGGCGGTCTGCGACCTATCTATGGTTTGCTATAGCGGGACAGCGACACAAGGCGGCTAGCGGGGGCAAACCGAGTAGCACTCGATTTGGATCAAAGACAGCTAAAACCGATCTAGACTCGACTAACCAGCAACACGACGAACTGTGGGCACAAACTCAACTACGTATGCAGCAAGAACAATTGCAAAGGCTAAACGTGGCTCAGAAAATAGTAGATGCAAACTGTTTTTATATGTGGCAATTTTCTGGACTCTGGTACAAAACCGATCTACTAAACAGAAAACGAAAATTTTCTCACCAGACAACGGATACTCTGATACCACTTGATGGGCGCGGACGAGGGGATCTTCTGGTGAGAGACAAAAAGAATAACTCGGTAGGTGTCACGGAGACCTAACGATCCGGCTTTCAACCCCGCAAAGGAACTGGTAATCCCGGCGTTCGCTAAACCACCACGACGAATGTTATCGACCGTACCAGAGGCACTATCGACCTGTTCACGAAGGACGATTTCTACAATCAACCGAAGAACAAGCAAGAACAAAAGATAAGCAATCTCAATTGCGAATATGTATTAAGGATAACGGGGTTAATAAACTTGGCCCTGTTGGTCTAGCCGACATAAAAAGAACAAGGCGAAATCTCACACAACCGTGACGAAATCAACTAAACAAAAACTAACTAAGACGTAACACGGCGTGGGATTTATTTAGGACGGCGGCCAGAAGAGGGGCACCCAAACAGGTGCCCACACGTGCTCAACCCTAAATCTAGGGGTACACGGGCTTTGGGCCCAAAAATACGGCGTCGCAGCGCTGGGAAGTTTCTGTCCGTCATCTTGTTTTCACGATTTCCATTGACTTGTATTGAATTTGAAGGCGTGATTGGATCCGTTGGAAAGCTTATCTCGTAAGCTTTCCGTAGAGTCCTTATTTGCCTCATTTGAACGTCGTATGTGATCTGGGCGTACATTTGATGGCCCGGCAGCGAGTTCAAAGTCCTCTCGTCTTGAACAACCGCGTCAATGATGTCCTCATCATCACCATAGTCGATCAAACATCGTTTCTTTGTGGGATCGAGAAGCAGCACAGCGACTTTGGAGATCGGCCACAGCGACATTTCCGGAGAATCTTTGCTCGCATCGAGCGCTGCAGCGATCTCGCAGGCCTCCATGGCTGCTCTGTCAGTGACAGAGAGCCTCGCATCATCCCCAGGGCCGTGCCCACGCTCATGGACTACATTCAAGTAGGCGAGCAGATCCTCGCCGACGTTGAGAGAGGAGCACGTCAAGAATCGCTTGGCGTTGGCGAAAAAGTTGCAGAGACAGCTTCCTGTGGTAGTAGTTGTACAGAACAACACAAGTGTGAATCTGCAAAAGGAAGAACAGAAGAGGAAAGATCAAAACCAAACGCAGCATGCCAAGGACGAGATGCACCCAGTGCCCAGCATGAATGCATGCATGTTCCCCGGGCAAGAACTACCCCCAAACCTCCACCAATCGCGCCGGAAATCAAGATACCTACAACCTCCATGGCTCCCAAGCCTTTCCACCCCTCGGCGGCCGGAGCAAATAGAAACCGAGATGATCCATGGCAAGAAGAACTATCCCCCAAACCCCCTCCGATTGCGCTAGAAATCAAGCTACCCACAAGCTCCGAGCTTTTCCACCCGACCACCCCTTCGAGCCCTCCCAGCGCGACCCATCCGGAACTCGGCCGCGGCCGCAACAGCGCCACCGGCGGAGCCGCTCACCAGCCGCACGACGGCCGCCTGCTTCTCCGGCTTGCTGCCCTCGCGCCGGGACGCCCCCCGCTGCAGTGTCAGCCGCACGAGGTGGGACGCCCGAGAAGAGCGAGGCATGGAGCGGAGGAGACAGTGGAGGAGGAGGAGCGGAGTGGCGGCGCCGGCGGATTCGCATGGGGACTAGGGACTGCACATCTAGGGTTTGGGGAGGGAGAGAAGAGAGGCGAGATGGAGGAGGCGGGGCGCTGTTGCAGGAGGTTGGAGATCGCGGGTGCAGCGATGGCTTGGGTTTCGAGAGGAGGGGGCGCCATTGGCTTGAGGGCAGGGCGCGGCGCTGGAGAGCAGTAGAGGAGGGGAGGGAGGAGGCGGCGTGAGGGGGAGGTGAGGGCCTGAGGGGAGGAGGCGCGGGGCAGGGGCAGGGGCGGACGACTAGGGTTTCGGGGGCGGGCAGCTGGAACCGTTGGATGGCGATCGGACGGTGCTGGGGACTGACGGACGAAGAAACTGACGAAGGAGGTGGAAACTCTATTCTCTTTATTATTACTAGCAAAAATACCCGTGCGTTGCAACAGGAGAAATAAAAAACCTCGCATAAAGACATTGCTTGAAGAGTTGAAGCACACAAGTTTTATGCATAATTCAAATATCATTACTCAAATACACAACTATGTTTCATAATTCAGATAACATTATTTCAAGAACATAATTTTGATACATAATTTAAATAACATTGCTTCAAGTACGTAACTCCTTCATAATTCAAAAATCCATCGCAAGTCCCTGGAGTTTGTTTATAATTACGTAGTAGTATATTATTAGGTAAAGATAAAGATATGTTTCTGCTGAACAGTGGTACCTGGATATTGGAAAGGGACGAACGGCTCATGGACGGCTGTCATACCCTGTGAGAAGCAGTACTGTCACTTCCTTTTCCTTTATAGTCTAGGATATTACCATGGTTTTAAATACAATATCTGGGCCATTACCTTTTGTATGTATCCTTAATTATTGGCCAACATAGAGAAAATCAAAAGGGGGTGTGTGTAATGTCAGGACCCAGTCTTATTGACCGAATCCTAATTGTGCATACAGTACTAGTCCCAGAAGATCATGGCTAGCACACACAATTTAACAATAATGGTACATTGCCTTCGAGTTATAATATTACAACATAGGAGACTAAGCGTCCCACAGGAAGTCATAATTTAATACATCCAGCACGGCACGCAGGCCAATATACAGAGTTACACGCACGGTAACGCAGGAGCCCAACATGGCACGATTTATTCTGATAGCTAGACTATTCCACAGGCAAAGCGGCAGGCAGGACACAACCCTACTCCTCGTCCCCGAAGTCCTCCTCCTCCTCGAAGTCCGGGTCCTCCTCGGATGGCGAGTCGTAGGGAGCCTCCTCGACTGTTGAAATTTTCGGAAGAGAGGAAGGAGAAATAGGGGTGAGTACAAAGGTACTCAGCAAGTCGAGGATATATGCAGATGGGGTTTAGTACAAATGGATGGCTTGGGCAGTTTTGCGGAAATTGCAGTTATTAGCCTAGTTTTGACAAAGCGATTTAGAAACATTGAATCTCCATATTTTCTTTGGGCTTTTCGCAAACGGTTCTCGCCACTTGGCCTCAGTGCCATAGCAAGAACAAAATCCTTTCTTCTTTTCTTTTCTCAAAACCGGCTAGGTCCATTCCGCGCGACACTTTCCGACAGGCCGTTACCCATTTCGGAATATCACCGGTGGCCCCTAGCTCAAACGAAATCCTTCTCAAATCCTTACTCATCGTAATAACTTCGTATAGCATACATTATACGAAGTTATACGATGGAGCTCGACAAGAGTGGGAGGCAGAGCTCTCACTCCGGAAGGACCCAGATCCAACTTGAGATCCTTGGGGGTGAGCTCGAAGGTGCACAGGGGAAGATCAGCAGGATCCTTAGGCGGGGACGCGGGACTTGTCCCGACCTCCTTCTTCTGCGGGCGCGAGGTCGAAGCAGCAGTAGCAGGAGTCCCGGAGGAAGAAGCGGCATTCCCACGGAGACGCTGGTTCTCGCGAACCAACTGACGGATTCTTTTGTGAAGCTGGACCTTCTCCACCAAGTGGAAAGAGTCACGCTTTTTAAGTTCGCGGCTCTCCTTCTTGGCTTGCTCCAGCTGGCGGTTGGTGTCATAGACAGAGTTCAACTCCCGCAAGGCGATGGTGTACGCGTCGTCCAGGGATTGGACGAGCTCGGCAAGGTGGTACACCGTCGGGTCGCTCTCACCCTCGGCCGTACGAGCATGGCTGAACAGCTCGTTAGGCAGACGAGAGGGAAAGTAGCGAAGCGGGGAGACATGCAGCTCACGCGTGAACAGACTGCGGAGTCGATGTAGAGCGGGCCCACCTGTCGGTGGCTCCCGGTTCGCTGCGCAAGGGAAGGAGGCAGCGGCAGCATGGGCCGGTGAGGCGATTTCGGCCCATCAGCGGAGAGGAGAGGCGGGGAAGAGAGGAGAGGGGAAAAACGGAGCGGGCCGGCTCGGCTTCGGCCCAATCAGAGAGAGGAGGAGGAAAAGAAGAGGGGAAAATCAACTGGGCCAGCCTGGGCCGATTAGGAATAAAATTCTTTTGATTTTTTCTGATTCCAAAGGCATTCAAATTTTCAAATATCCTTTTTACATATACTTAGAAAGTATTATTTTGCTTCATCAAAACTTATTAACACCTTTTCAAAAACTTCCATTTGGGATTGGCTTTGAAAATATAATATGCAAAATATTATAACTTGCCAAAAATATTTCGCCCTGAAAATTATAAATGCACAAGTTTACTCAAGAAAGATGCATGCGATTATGATGAATATGCCATGATGCAATTAAAATGATTTGCGATTTTAAAATTATGAAATTTAGAAATTATTAACGTGCCAAATTAATTTTAAAAATTTGGGATGTTACAGATCGGTTGGCCGGTTTTTTTACATTCTGCGTGAGAACGCGCTTGCGCACTGCGTTATCCTTTGTTCACTTCGCCTCAACCGCTCGTCTCTCTCGCTCGTTCTCTCTCACTTCACACGTGTGTGCCCTCCGCGTGGTGGTGCCACCTTGCTCGTCAATGCAAGGCACCGTCGCGCACTAGGAATGCAAGTGGGTTGCTTTGCGGGTACCTACGAGACCGCTTAATTTATTAAAATACACTACTACGAGACCGCTTAATTTATTAAATACACTAAGCCCCACAGTTCTTAGTTTATTTTAGTGAAGTAAGCGGTCTTGCGAGTACCTGCGAAGCAATCCACTTACATCCTTAGCCGCCACGGCTTGCCACCGTGGGCTCGCCACCGCGCACATCGCCACTGCGGACCACCACCGTGGGCTACGGTAGCTGCCACCTTCATCGTCGCCATGGGTCGTGGCGACCGCCGTCGGGAAGCCGCATACCCCCCCCCCCCCCCCCCGGCAGTGAGGTGTGGTTTCCTACTTCCCCTCTATGTCTCCTTCCTCTCCCCCTCTCTCCCTCCATTAATCACTTAGATATGGATCTATATAGCATTTTGTTCATCGAAAAACACTTATAAACGCGTGGAAACACGCTAAACACATGCCATGTTTCATAGTTTTTTAGGGCTATGTTTCGTCATCTTTGTCAATGTTTCATCGTGTTTCACCAAACAAATGCTACTTGTTTTAATGCTACCGACGGTAGCGTCGTGTTTATTTTTTTAAAACTTGCATGTCGGAAAGCGTCCGATTTTTTTTTTGTTACGGATCTGACGCTCGATGCGTAGCACTCTCCAATAGTAAAAGGAGAAGATGAACAGTGAATAAAGAGCGGATGTAATTTCTAATTTGAGCGTAGGATTAAAGACGATTTTAAACTAATTTCACTTTTTTTCTCTCTTTTATATACCGACCGAAGGCTACCGGCGGTACATCCACGCGGTGCGCTTTTTGACCGGTCCTCCAGATATTTTCCCGCTGCCGCCCCCTCCCCGCCCTTTCTTTGCCTCTGCCATTGTCCTACTTCCGGCACTGACACGACGGTCCCACAGTAAGCTCGGCACCTCTGGCCCACGCATCAGTCATTCTGTGAAATTCACGCTGTCGAGAAACACTTTACTCTACTCCCGAGATTTCACCGATACGTGGGACCAGATGTTCCTGGGCCGGCCTGTCGGTGTTTGGTACGTAGGGAAGCCCATGGGCTCTTCGGCCCACCGTGGCCCCTCTCCCCGTCCTCGTCTTCTGGACAGTTCGCTTCGCTCGCTAGCGGCACGAGAAAACAGCATCATGCATTCAGGAGGAGAAAAAACCGAAGAAATTATAGTAACAATAATAATGAATGATCTTAAGCAAAACCGTAATAAAGGCTTTTTTAATAATAATAAAGGTGACGAGCGAGAGCGAGCGAGTTGGGGAAAAAGGCGAGGTGATAGAGAGTGGGGACTGGGGAGAGATCACGAGGCGGGCCTCCTCCTCCGCTCAATCCGATCGGGACCGAACCAAATCCACCTTCCTCTCGAGCTAAAAGGGACGGGGGGCTTCGACTCCCAGCCGTCGGAGCCGCGAGGTCACGGGAGGCGCGAGGTGGGCGGCGGGGCGCTGCGTCGGGCGGGCGGTCGCCGGCGAGGGGCGGGGAGGAGAGGGAGGGCCGGCCGGCCGGCCGGCCGCCGCAGGCATGGACCGGGCGGCGCTGACCGTGGGGCCCGGGATGGACATGCCGATAATGCACGACGGCGACCGCTACGAGCTCGTGCGCGACATCGGCTCCGGCAACTTCGGCGTCGCGCGCCTCATGCGCAACCGCGCCGACGGCCAGCTCGTCGCCGTCAAGTACATCGAGCGCGGGGAGAAGGTCGCCCCGCCGGCCGCCGCCGGCGTTCCTCTCTGGCTTCTTTTTTTTCGTTTTGATCGGGCGAGGCTGACCCTGCTCCGCGCTCGTCTGCAGATTGACGAGAACGTGCAGCGGGAGATCATCAACCACCGCTCGTTGCGCCACCCCAACATCATCCGCTTCAAGGAGGTCATCCTCACCCCGACGCACCTCGCCATCGTCATGGAGTACGCCTCCGGCGGGGAGCTCTTCGAGCGCATCTGCAACGCCGGCAGATTCAGCGAGGACGAGGTCTGCATCTCCCACCTTGCTTCCCCCCTTAATTGACCTGCCTCATGACCATAAGCACATACATACTGAAAAAATTGCTGATGCTGATACTGTACACGCTGAGTAACGAACTCATGTCAAAAGCTTCTTCCTTTGATCAGGCGCGTTTCTTTTTCCAGCAGCTGATATCAGGAGTCAGCTATTGCCATTCCATGGTAACCCTCTATTTCGATTTCTTTGCCTATAAACAAGTTAAAAATTATGGCACGATCAACTTGTTTGGAAGGTAGCTAAAATTGTTCTGCTTTCTTGTGACTTTTTTTTTTTTGTCAAGCAAGTATGTCATCGTGACTTGAAGCTGGAGAACACCCTGTTGGATGGGAGCACTGCCCCACGCCTTAAAATATGTGACTTTGGCTATTCAAAGGTATTATAGCTACTTCACTCTGATCATATACTAAGGCCTTGCTTGGGAAAATTGTTACTCTATACACTTGTAATAATTTCCACCTGTATTTTATTGGGGCCAATAAAAAAATCTTTGAATACAGCCAGAAACCTTTTCTCCTCTAAATCTTGTTTGGGTAAAAGACTGCCCTTTAGATTTGTGATTGAGCAAAGAATGGAGAATGAACTAGATCATTTTTCAGAAAATAAAAGATGACAACACACAACAAAACACCGACTTGCTAAATTGACATTGTCGAATTACAAAGTACTTATATCAACCATATGATGGTTTGCAAAGAAATTGAAAGGTATCCGATATAACACATTGTAGTCAGCACAGGACTTGATCAATATGTATGGATCAAAACAGCACATGATATGCATAAATCTCCAAAGAATTTGTTGATAAAAAGGAAAATGACAATGCATAGATCAATACGATGTGGACAAAGATCAGACAGACTTGATTGCATGGTTGGGAGAATCGTTCTAGAGTTAAATACATCAATTTTATTTTGGATAAAAAACAACAGTTCGCTTTCACTTGGGCCATCAGCAACAGCTGACTCCGTTCAGCTACTTCTGTGGATGCCGGCCTTCAGCGCTGTGGCCACAGGCAAGTAGTGGGGTAGTACTAGAACAACCACTCCATCACCAAATTGAATAATCAAACGTTTTGCATGGACAGAGAAAACGAATCGTATACCAAACTAACAAAGAAATAACAAACCTGTTATTACTGGAATTCAAACTTTGCAGCCGCTCAAGAAAAAATTGCGGATGAATCCAGATTGAGGAAGAAGGTGAACTCTAGATCTTGGAAGAAGCCCTCCAAATCACTGAGCTGCGTTGCCATGTACTAAACTACAGCCTTGAGGTTAGATCATGGCTGGATTTGACCTCCTTCCCCCTCTCCTCTCCTCTCCATCACAGCTTATAGAGTTAGATTGAGGTACCATCAAGAGGCTGCGGGTGATGGTGTTGGCCATTGTGGGTGGGGGTGTTGTAGGGAGGGGAAGACCTGGCTCTGTGGCTGGGGTAGCACGACCGTGGTAAGTCTGTGAGATGCATAGATGTGGTGAGATGGGAGGTGCCTGCAAGATGAAATGCTAGAGGGCAAGGAGATGGCCCTTACTTTGGTCAGATTATTAACATTGCTCTCTAGAAGTTTTTTTATTTTTCGGGTATAAAGTGCTCATGCCAATGTAAATGGAAAATACCAACCTATCCAAACAGGTTTCTCAGTTCAATTCGGAAAAAATTTCAGGACTATGTTTTTGCACTAGTTTTAGGCCTCAACCCAAAGCAGACCCAAAATGGGGAAATCATTCTCTGCTTGTCAATGTAGTTTTTTTCCCTGTGGTAACTTGCTCCCTGAAATTGTTACTTCAATATGCTAATTACTCTTTTCTACATTTGCAGTCGTCAGTTCTTCATTCACAGCCAAAATCAACTGTTGGGACTCCGGCATACATTGCTCCTGAGGTTCTGCTGAAGAAGGAATATGATGGAAAGGTATGCACATGAATCTTACAATTGGCAATGGAAAAAGTCTGGGGGTCACCATACCGATAATTGGTTTTATTGGAGATAGTTTAAACAAAAAATTTGAATTCAATGAAATTTATCAGTGATAATTGATGATAATCGACAAAAAAAATATTGAATTTATTGGCTAATTTCTTATAAAAAATCTGTGCAGAAGTTGGATGAAATTAATTTAAAATAGAAATTTTGGAACTGATTTGATTTTCTAATGGGGGAACGACAGAATTGGTCAATAAAAAAATCTGGTTGTGCATATATTGAAAATTTCCTGTTCCTTATTCCTTCCCACCCTCTCAACACTGTTTGATGTGCACACCATTTTCTCCACTTAGGGCATGTTCAAATCTCTGTTGGGCTTGCATATATATATTTTGGGCTTGCATGATGTGTAATCATTTGGATAGTAAGATATGTGACATTATAGCTCAATCACTAATTGTTTGATTGTGCACGAAGATAGCGGATGTTTGGTCATGTGGAGTTACTCTTTATGTGATGCTGGTTGGTGCATATCCTTTTGAGGATCCTGATGAGCCTAAGAATTTTAGGAAGACAATTCAGGTTTCCATTTGATCCATCTTGCACCAGTCTTAGAATTGCATACTTGTTTGATCAGAAAAATGATGAATTGATTTGGCAGAGAATATTGGGTGTACAGTACTCCATTCCTGATTATGTCCACATTTCTCCAGAGTGCCGAGATCTTATTTCTAGGATATTTGTTGCTGACCCAACTACTGTGAGTACTCCTTTGGCTCTGCCTGTGCAGTGTTTTCAGTCACTAAGTTTTGCCTATTATTTATTTAATGACTATTGTCTGAGCAAACAGAGAATTTCAATCCCTGAGATAAGAAATCATGCATGGTTCTTGAAGAATCTCCCAGCTGACCTGATGGATGATAGCACAATGAGTAACCAGTACGAGGAGCCTGAACAGCCAATGCAGAGCATGGATGAGATCATGCAGATCCTGGCAGAAGCGACCATACCAGCAGCTGGTTCTCGTGGAATCAACCAGTTCTTGAGTGATGGTCTTGATCTCGATGATGACATGGAGGATATTGATTCAGACCCTGATCTTGATTTGGAAAGCAGTGGGGAGATAGTATATGCAGTATGATGGTGTGAATACTCTCAAACTCTCAAAGAAGCTGTCTTTGTTATCAGTTGCCCATTGTTTTCTTGTGTTACACATGACCAAGAGTGTGAGACTCAAAAGGGGCTTGGTAATCATATGGAAGGTGATGTGCAAGTTGTCCTGCTCATGCTTGATAACCCCCTTTTTGGTGATTCATGATCGCTGTTGATTTGTGTACATTCTATGTTTCACACCAGTGTAGCCCTTCGAATGTAACCGTGCTGCTGTGCTAGAACTTCTGAGAACCGGTAGATTGTACGGAGCCAAGTCTCTGCTCCCCTTAACTAAGGTCAGCAATGTAGCTGTATCATTACGTTCTGTCAGTATCATGTATATGTGCTCTAGGCAAATAAGAGACACTCCAATTACTTTCTATGAAATATATTTCTATCGTCTTGTGCAATCGATCTGAGTACTTGGGGTGAATATCTACGTTTTAGTTCATGAGTTTGTGTATTAACCTGTTGGCTGTCGCTGATAATCACTATGAAGATATGTAATCAGTTCTGAAAACAAACAGCTTGCAGTTACGTTATATTTTTACACGCAATACAAAAGGCACCATAAGGCCTATCTCCAATGCAGGTGCTTACACAAGTGCTTAAAGAAAAAACCAGATTTTTTTTGCCATGTAGGATAGAGAAGGTGTTTGCATGGGTGTTTAGAGAGGGGTATGGATGCTTAATTAAGCACCATGCTGAGAGAGATGCTTAGAGAGTATCTAAGCACCCATATAAGCTTCTATGCATTGAAAATAAGTTTTTCTACATAAAAGCTTAGTGACGTGGCAGCACCCTCTCTCCTTAAACACCTGCTATAAGCGTTTTGCATTTAGGATGGCCTAAGCTTGCAAAGTTGCAACTGCATTACCACTTCCTATACCCCCTATAGTGCGAAGCGCTCAGGTCATCCCCAGCTTTGCCAAGTCGCCTCTGTTTTGGCCATGTGGTGGTGAATCCGCTGTCCACATTTGCCCTTCCCATGAGAAAAAGTCTGCAAAAAAGCCCTGCACTATCCGAATTCCTGCAAAAGTCCTAGTCAATTCAGGTCGAGGTCTCTCCACAGTGCTTCCCTGCCCATAAAAAATCCTGTTTGCCCGCTTCATATCTTCCGCCCTTTGCAGCACCATTCTTTTCGCCTTTCTAAATACACCTGAGGTTCGCCAAATTACAGTCCCATATCACTGCATATATGCCTCCATCCTCATCTGCTTACTCGCACCCCACTAGACTAGACCGCGTAGCTTCTCCGTCCTCCCTCTCTTCCTCAACCCACAACTGATGAGCTTCCTCTCTTCGAAGCCGTGCCGCCTCCTCCTGCGGGCCTCGGGATGACTACTAGCCCTAGCCCCTACCGCCTTCCCCTAGCATGCTTGGAATGGCCGCTAACCCTAGCCGCCACCCCTTTGTTTCCAGCCATGGCACCGCCCATAACTGTCACCTTGCCACCTCGCGGATGAACACGTAGGTTCTCTCCCTCGCCTCTCCGCTTCGTGCTGGCCCTCCTCACTACGGTGTTGCCTCGTTGCCGGTGTCGCTGCCTCCCGTTGGTGATCTCATTCGCCTCCTCCCATCCCCCCACGGGCATGACCTCTCCTCCTCGTGCACCCCTTTCTTCGGACAACGCCACTTCCCCTAGCCTGTGCCGTTGCCCCTTCTTGGCTCCCTCCCTAGAAAATTGCATTACCATCCCCTTATAGCGCGTAGTGCTTAGGTCATCCTTAGCCTTACCACGTTGCCTTATAATCACCACCGTTTGTTTTGGTCGCGTGGTAGCGAATCTGGCTATCCACATTTGCCCTTCCCATGGGGAAAAGAATGCACAAAACCCCTTTCACTATCAGATTTCTTCCAGAGGTCCCTACCAATTCATGTCGGGGTCCACGCGCAGTTGTTTCTCCACCCATGGAAAATTTCGTTTCCCCGCTCCATATCTTCCGTCCTTTGCATTGCCGTCCTTTTTGCCTTTCTAAATACATCTATAGTTCCCCCAAATTACAATCCCGTACTACTGCATATATACCTCTCCATCCTCATCTACTGGCCACGCCCCACCAAACTAGATTGTGTGGTTGTTTTTTCGTCCTTCTCTTCCTCTCCCTGTTGCTGATGCGCTTCCTCTCTCCAAAATTGCATTAACGTCTCCTCTAGGCTGCGCCTGAGCACCAACACACCCTCCTCCGGTGGGCCCCAAGACCACCGCTAGCCCTAACCACTGGCGTGCCCTTCCCTCGGCAAGCTCTAGGGTGGATGCTAAAGCCTCCAAGTTACGTTCGATCTGAATGGGACAGGTCTTTTGCATTAGGCGTTGGAATGTAGATCCAGTGTTCCTAAGACCGAAAGACATGGTCGTGTAGCAGAAGGTGCCGAAAGGCGTGATGAAGACAATCTTCTCTTCATCCTTGAGGAAGATGCTTATTTGGTGATGACCTGAGTAAACATCCAAGAAACTCATGAGCTTGGATTCTGCAGTCACGTTGATGAGCTGGTCTATGCGAGGCAGCATGAAGTTGTCCTTGGGACAAGCTGCATTAAGGGTTGTGTTGTCGACGCACATTCGCTACTTACTGCCCTTCTTCTTGACAACAACCAGGTTGGCCATCCATTAGATGTGTTCCACCGAGCGAATGAAGTCAACCTTTAAGAGCTTCTGAGGTTATTCCCAAATAATGCCAAGCTTGAAGTCAGAAAAACGATGAAGCTTTTGTCGAAAGGCCCGTTTGCCAGGCTGATGGCTAGCTTGTTCTCAATCCCCTCCCTTGGGACCTCGGGCATGTTAGATAGTTCCCAAGCAAACACATCTGTCTTTGCCCGAAGGAAGGTTATGAGCTCGAGTTCTTATTTGAGGTCTAAGGTTGTCCCACACGGACTGTTTTGGTTGGACCATCCTCAAAGAAGGAAACTTTATTGACCTCGCCCCTAGGCTGGATGACCCCTTTGAAATGGGAAGCCTTCTTTGGTTCTTGTTGCAGACTGGGTTGAGGCAGTTGTCCGATCATGGTGAGTGACTATTCGTCATAGTCCAAAGCCTCCTTGTAACTTCCATGGATCGTGATGAACCCCTTTGGACCGAGGATCTCAACATAGTGGTAGGCAAGATGGGTTGCGTCCATGAACTTGGCCAGTGCTGGTCGCCCTAGCTAGGATGGCATTGAACGTGGACGCGATGTCGACCACTTTAAAGCTAAACAACTTTGTCCTCAAGTTAGTTCGGTCTCGAAACGTGACAAGCAACACTATTTGACCTAAGGGTTGCACCTTCTATCCCGTCACAATGCCACAGGAAGTGTATGGCAATATTCTTCACCTTGGACCTTGGGATGTGCATCTTGTTTAAAGCTGCAACATTATCATGTCCAGGGAACTTCCACCATCGATCATAACTCGACTGACGGTCGAGTTACTGATTGTGGGGGAAACCGCCAAGAGGAAGTTTTTATGGTTTCGTCATCCCAAGTGGACAGTCATCCTTGGATAATATAAGGGAAATCTCAATCCACTTGAACTCTCTTGGATGAAGTTTGCCTTACTGTATGTGGTAGACGTCACAGGCCGCATCTTTGAGCTCATGATGTGTGGGGTACGCTGATGAACCCCTGAATATCACGTTCACATGATGCTTCATCTCAAGGTATTCTTTAGATACGTGGTCACCGCAGGAAACCTTCTACCCTTGCTTCTGTCACCCTTCTCAGGCAGAGTTGGCATTGAACCTTTCCCGCTATAGAAGTCGTCCATACAACTGAGCCAGGTTCGGCAGTTTGCAGAGTTCATGCCCGACCACTTGATAGAACAGGCACTACTTCCACGCATTGTCATCATCACCACGATCATTGACATGACGTTGTGGAGCACACGCCTTTCCCTTGCCCGGGTAAGGGCATGCTTCTTTTGCTTCAACCTCAAGGGGGATTCGCGGCCTAACGTAGGCACGATGTTGGGAGCGGATCCTTCTTTTGTCTTCTTCTTCTTCCTTTTGTCCTTGGAATACATGGAGACATCTTCTCTTTAGGCTCCACCTTGTTCTAAGGGGGAATCTGACCTTTGTCCAGCATGTGCTTCCTTTGCTTGGACTCCTCTGTGTTAGTGTAGAGGTGTGCTGCCTTAAGCCACTCATTAGCATTGACGTTGGTATACATTTCTAGGTCCTAGGTGAACCTTTCATCCCTGACCCTCATCTTGAACACATGCTAAACTGCATCGTCCAAAATGTTGAAAATCGTATTCCTAACTTGAATGAAACGCTAGATGTAGGATCGGAGGGTTTCTCAGTCCATCTGCATAATCATCTCTAAGTCTTTCGGCATGCCTGGCCAAGCACTGCAGAAGTTACTCCTTAGGGTAGTCACAGAGCTCTTCTCAGTCATGGATCAAACCCTCTGGTTGATAGAACAACCAGGTTCAGACCGATCCTTCCAGGACAAGGGGAAGGTAGTTTGCCATTAGTACTTTGTCCTTGTTGGCCTCTAAGATCATGGTGGCATAGACGGAAACAAACTCGTCTGGGTTTTGCGTCCTGTTGAATCTCTCAATATGCCTGGGCTTAAACCTGTTCGGCCAAACAATGTTACGAAGGCCTCTGGAGAAGGTCGGGCATCCTGTTGGTTTGGCCGAACATCAGTTCACCTCCTCGGGCAAGGCTCTATAGTAACCCATTGTACTAAGCGAGCCGGGTTAGCGAGGACGTCACAACGTGGACCACGTTTGTCAAAAACCTGATGACAATTTCACCAGGGGATCCCCCCGATGCAGCGGCCTCACGGTATTCATGCCTCGAGGGCCTGCAACCCTCATGGCAATTAAGATCCATCCGCTACTCGCGAGGCGAGTCACACAGTACGACGCGCCGGTCCAGGTTGTCCTGATGTCCTGATGTACCACGCCGCCTGTTGTTTGGATTCGGAAGCTCATATTGACTGTAGTGTGAACTAGTTTGTCCTACGCCGATGTCCGCAACCACGCGATCCAATTCTTCCGCCACTACGGACCCTATGGCGGGCAAGACTCTGTCGTCGGACATGTAATGAAATTGTCGGACAACGGTTGCCAAGGCCCTTAGCCACTTGGAGCACTCCAAAAGTTGACTCGTCGAACCAGTTGACTCAGCATGAGCCAAAGATGGAGCTCGGTAGGTTTCTTAGGAAACAGCGTGTGTGTGAGGCGGGCTTGAACAGGTACACCATCCTATCCCGCATCATGTCCAAGGTCTCGTCCACGGGCACCCGGAGTCCACCTGTCCATAGTGAGATCCTTCTTCCTTTGAGAGGCGCAAAGCCTCGGCCTCTTTTGCGCGACGGACGTTCTCCTCTATCGCAACGAGCTGAGCTTCATGTTTCTTGGTTTGCCAGACTTCTTCATCTTGCCGACGTCATTCCTTGTCTAGTTCTTCGGCGTCCCGGCTCCTTCCTTGTTTGACATAAGGACATCATGGGGCCCTCGGGGGCCGATGGAGTCATGACCATGTTGCCGACGGTAGAATCCTCTTCGCTGGAATTTATTACCCCATCTGGTATGTCCAGGCTAGCGTATAGTTCATCGTCGGCTTCCCCGTTGGACAGGGGGTATTTTGTTCGTTGGACCCCCTTGGAACTAATCAAGGAGGGCTCGGGAACATACTCCGAGTCCACACTCTCCAGGCAACGCCGAGAGGTTGGCGTGTCATCTAGACCGAGATCCATATGTCCTTCGAGATCCTTGATCCGAGGAACCTTGGAGTCGGTGTAGTATCCATTGTAGTTGTCCTCATCGTCGAAGTCGCACATGTCACGAGTATCGCTAGTGTTGATCGACATCTTGGAGGAAGATGACAACGAGAGAATCTCCGGTACCACGGTGGGCGCCAGCTGTCGACGATTGGGAACAAACTTCCTAGTCAAGCTTATATCTGACTGTTGGACAGGAGAGCCTCCCTTCCACCATGATCTAGACCTCTAGGATGTCGAAGATATCTTGGCGTAGTCACAAAAAAAAGACAAAGGAAGATTTTTATCTTAGTTCAGACCTCTCGAGTAAGGAATAATAACCCTACCTCTAGTCTTTCACTGTAATCAAGAGATTACAATACAATGACTATGTAAGAAAAAACCCCTAGCAATGGCCCTTCTCATCTGATTTAGCTATGGTGTACTCCATTTATAAGAGAACTGCTATTTCAGGGGGAAAAAAATGTTTAAGAGGACTACGCGCGCACAAAAACTGTCATGTACAATGTTCGATCCAATTTATTGAGCCCGATGTTTATGTATTCCTTCATAAAGTTCTGGGTACCTTAATTGAGTAATGCATAATCTCCGATACGATGCACGGTGCTGACGCGCCACCGCGTGAGCCCCGCTAGTTAGACTGATCGAAGGCTAAAACGTTTCCGCAATTAACAGGCAATACCTTATTTTGCGATTTGTTCAACTGTCTATTGAATCCCATGTTATCATAAGCATGATTCGCGAAAGAGAGAACGAGTGAAAAATACGAACCACATGACCCGGTTAAGGCCCGGTTTTTTTACTCAAAAGTTTATCTAAAAACTTTAAAACACAAATTAAACAAAGTGAATCGGACTTTCCAGAATACCTCAAAAAGATAAGTAAAATTGGTAGATAAATCAAATAAGCCCCCCACCGTCAGAGGAACACGAACGATGGCGGCCTATCATACCGTTGCGTATTACTGTAGCAAATTTTGTCATTTTTATATAGTCTATATGTTGTGATAATTTGTAACGATTTTTTTTGTGACTTTTATTAGTCTTGCCAAGATTATAAAACTATTTTTAAATTATTATTTTTATAATTTTTAGACCTTGTTTTGAGTGCTCTCAAATTTGCTATAGTAATATGCCAACGCAACATACGCTGAAATGCAGCACCTGGTCAATCCAAACGACACAAAAAGGGTAAAGAAAGACGGATTAATCCCTCAAATTACACAATACCGTTGCTACCCTTCACCAAGATGTATTAGCATGACATAGACAATATGAGTGCAAAGCTTCTTCTGGGACTCCTGGAATTTCTTGGTAGTGACTCTGCTCCGTGCCTTATTTCATAGGGAAACCCGAAGAGGCTCTACTATCAGATTTATTGCACAGGCAGCATGATCAAATGTTGAAACCCTGGCACTTGCATGCGACAGATGCAGCCACACCAAGATGTTTCACGATACAATATACACACACTATGGAGAAAGTAGAGGATTGATCACATGACCAACAAACAGCACCACGCCAGTCATGTCTTCTCGGATCAGGAAAAGGAACGGGTGATCTGCCACAAAATCTATGCGCCCTATTTGCAGTGATCTGAGCGCAATCACTGCACCAGATGCCGCGGCTGCTTCAGTTCCTTCCTCGTTCACTTCAACAAACGACTCGTGGAAAATGGCAGAAACATAGAGTCTCTGCCCCACAGGTGAATCGACCATCTCTGAAAGATCTGCCTGTGCGCTAAATGGCAGATGCAGTCCCAAACCTTTGAGCAGATCGGACGCTTCAAACCCAAATGATATCTTGAATTTGGGGAGCTTGAATTGTCCGACTGCAACCTTCTGTGCTGGGATATGCTTCTCCAGGAACTCTGGTTCAGAGCTCAACTTTTCAGACAAGCTCCAGAGACCATCTTGTGCTTCTGGAAGAAGTATGTACATGGAGAATTGCCTCTTGTCACCACCTTGCTGGTAAGGAAGCTTAAGCACCTTCATATTTTCGTATGATGAAAGATATTGCTTCTTTGTGCTGGACATGAATGGAGCTTGAATTGAGCTGCCATCAAGAAGGTGGAACTCGCCATCTTTGGTTTTAGATGCATCAAACTTCTCAGTCCAAGCTCCTTTGAAATAAAGTGCATTACCAAGAACAAGCCTAGTGGTATGGTCAACAGATCCTGGAGGGAGGAGCTTTTTGATGAGACCTGATGTGACTTTCTCCACCCATGAGTTCACTTGACCAGTGACTTCAGCAGCCTGGAATAAGAGAGTATACATCAGTACTTACGAGGAAGGTGAAAAGCATAGCACAGAGACAAATAAGATTGTGTAACGAAATGAGTTTTAATATTAGGTAATGGTGTTCCACCAAACTAATAAGTAGATACCCAGACATTGTTCCTTGTCAAACAAGCTGTAGAAGATGAGAACAGTCCTGAGCATCTAAGATAGCATATACCATTTTTATAAATTGTGTCTGTGAGAAATAATTTACATGCAACTATGTGACAGACCAACAGGTTACATGACTGAGCCCATATTTTGGTCAGGAGACAAGACCAGTACTACGCTACTAGCCTTTCCACAATCCTAGCAATTAGTGTGCTCTACTATAAATCTTGTTAGATGTTGACAATAGCAAACCATAGTAAGGAACTCAGCCACAACTTCTTACTATGAGAGACCTAAGCAGAACACTGCTGGAGAAAAAAGTGGCAAGATTACTTAAAGCACAGATTTAAAAACGTTATACATTCCCAATGATCTAATGTAGATACAAGGCTCTAGAGTATGCATTCCTGATAACACAATTGTTAGGTTCGACGCAATGTGCTGCCATCGCCGTCGCACCGCAACATGACCAGCCAGAGGTCAGCTAGATTAGGCCATCTATGGCAAGTTATCAAGTTATCTTTATCTAGAAGATTATGTTTAGTTTCCTTTTAATTAGCAGATCTCGTTTATCTTCTTGAGTAGCAAGTCAAGGACTAGTATATATTAGTAATTATGAGGAAGTAAAAAAGGCAAGCAATAGAGACATTCTTTGTTGACATATATCTCTCTCCCCCAATCTCTCTCTCCTCCCAGCACGCAGCACCTTGTTGTGCGCAGGCCCATACCAGCCGCCGCCGCCTCGCCGGCATCTCAAGCCTCCCATATGCAAACCCACACGCCTATTATCTTCGGAGTGAGTTCATAACAACACTGGGGGTATTACACTTCCTAAAAGGTGCTATATTTGCTTACAGAAATAAAGAATAGCTACCTATAAGCGCAGTACAACATTTGCCAATCACAAAACAACATACCAATACAAACTCCAAAGAATGGATAATTCTCACAAAATTAAACACATAACGTAATTTGACTGGAGAAGAAGTGAAACCCCTAGAGGCTAGAGCTGCGGTGCTAAAAAGACTAGTAATAAAGCACTGTAGTAGTGATAACCACAAAGTTCCATTAATTTGCAAAGATCTTATTAGTATTACAGAGCAGTGAACACTTAAACTTCAAGCAACTCACTTCAACGAGAAAGAATGACAATGAATTAAAAAGTTCTACATTTCCACCATAAAGCTAAAGTGCTAAACCATGGAGTAGATTCAAGAGGTATCAAGCTAGGCAGGAAAGGGGATCATGTACCTTAGTTTGGAAGTCTACGGAGTGTGTCTCGGCCTTGTACCTGCCGACGGCGGCCTCCTTGAAGGACGGCTTCAGCGACAGCGAAGCGTCGACGAAGACGCCGTTGGCGAAGGCGACGCGCGGGCCGCCGGCGCCGGACGCGTCGGCGAGCACGACCTGCACGACCTGCTCGGCGAGCGCGTGCAGGCCGTCGGCCGCGCCTGGTCCCTCGCCCCCGAGGACGGTCGCGAGCTGTTCGCGGGTGGCGCCGCCCGCGCCGGCGGCGACGAGGCTGAGCGCGACGTGGAGGGAAAGCGGGGAGAAGGCGGCGTTGCGCGCAGCGGCGCCCGAGGAGGAAGAGGGGGAGGATAGGGCGGCGACGAGGCGGAGCGCGAAGCCGGTCTGGTGGGCGATGGAGAGGCGGATGTCGGCGGTGGCCATGGCCGGCGAGACTAGAGAGGAAGAAAGACTGACTTGGAGGTGTAAATTTGATGGGACGCAGGGTGTTTTGTGGTTATTTTGTATATAGTACTGATGAGCCTCAGGGGAATCAAGCAAAACTGCAAAGCAAAAGCAGGTGAGGAAACCGTGTTGTGCGGTGGGGGCTCGTGTGTGTGCCGCGTGCGGTGGTCGGTGGGCCGGTCCCGGCGGTGGGGGACACGAGGCCACCCCGACTCTTGAAACTACAGTACTGGGCAAAAATAATAAGCCCATTAATAGTACAGCACAAGAATCTCCAGTTTCATTTTGGCCCACCAAGCCCATTTTATGTTTGTTTGTTTTCTGTTTTTTTTTTTTTTATTCTAGTATGCATTTCGTTAGAACACTGCTGGGCTGGACCTGCACTAACTCGGGTTCAGTTCGGTTGCAAGCTCGGCTCGTGCGCGAACCAGCCCAAACCAAGCTACATTTCTAACTAACTTGTAAAGGTTTGCGAGCCCGGAGCTGAGTCCACCTTGGCTAGTTCGTGGCTCGTGTGGATGTGCCTATCAATGACCCACCCGTCCACCTCAAAGCCCAATAAGACGCAAGTAACCAGCAAAGCAGGCACAAGCCTATGACTGACTAGGGTGTAAACAGTTCGGTTCGGATCGGATAATGGTTAAATTATATCCTTAGCCATTCTAGTAATCGGATCTGGTTACGGTTATTTCGGATATGAATACGAGATCGGATATTGTCGGGCACAAATACGGAACGTATACGAATCGAACCGAATACGTTTACGGATATTTTATCAAGTATGAAACATAGTCAGACAACAAATAATTTCAAGTCATATTAACAAAGTTACATATATTAATAGGCCAAAAAATAATTTTAACTTTCAAAACATAGCGGCATGTAGATACATTCATAGATAGGAAAAACCAAGTAAACAAGATGACCTAGCATGTGTATTTAATTTTAGAAATCAATAAAGACGTACATAATTCATGTAAGTTGGGCTGTTGGGCCTTAGGCCAGTTGGACTTTTGGTTGTAGGGTGGGTGGGCCTCAACCGGATATCCAAAATAAATCTGGACCGGATATCCAAAAAATTACCCGATCCAACGATATTGACCGTCCCGTATCCAAAATGGTGAAAAATATTTTAGTTTTGAGAATGGTGAAAAATATTTGGATTCTACCTATTTTGTATTTTTGGTATTTTTATTTTATTTTTTTGAGCTTCCCTATAATTTTCTAGATTTTTTTGAATTTATTTCCTGGAAAAAAATGATGACTAGATGCCATGTCATCCAAAACCACCATGGTTTTGGGTGAGGGGGGTAATTTGTTCGGTTTGGATACTACAGGGGGGTTGTTTGCCCGGTTTTAAAGTTCAGGGGGGAAAATCAAACCGCGCCAATAGTTCAGGGGGGAAAAGTGGACTTTTTCCTTTTTTTTATTCTAGTATGCATTTCGTTAGAACACTGCTGGGCTGGACCTGCACTAACTCGGGTTCAGTTCGGTCGCAAGCTCGGCTCGTGCACGAACCAGCCCAAACCAAGCTACATTTCTAACTAACCTGTAAAGGTTTGTGAGCCTGAGCTGAGTCGACCTTGACTAGTTCGTGGCTCGTGTTGATGTGCTTACCAATGACCCACCCGTCAACCTCAAAGCCCAACAAGACGCAAGTAACCAGCAGGCACAAGCCTATAACTGACAAGGGCCTTGTTTGTTTCAGATTAATGTAGAGTTGCGTTTTACTGTCGCAAATTTGTGACCCCCTCAAAATACGTATTAACGAGTTCAAAAAATTATGAAAAAAATATTTTACAAACTTTAAGAAGTACTATTTAAAACCCCACAAGAATGACTACAAAACATTACATCATTTGACTTATACAAAAATAACAAATTTTCATTTAATTTAATTTAATCTAAAACAAACAAGGCCAAGGTGTGTAAACGGTTCGGATCGGATCGGATAATGGTGAAACTATATCCTTAACCACATGTTATTCTAGTAATCGGATATGATTACGGTTATTTCATATACGAATACGAGATTGGATATTGTCGGGCATGAATACGGACCGAATACGAATTGAACCGAATACGTTTACAGATATTTTATCGAAGTATGAAACATAGTCAGACAACAAATAATTTCAAGTCATATTAACAAAGTGGCATATATTAATAGGCCAACAAATAATTTTAACTTTCAAAACATAGCGGCATGTAGAAACATTCATAGATAGGAAAAACCAAGTAAACAAGATGACCTAGCATGTGTATTTAATTTTAGAAATCAATAAAGACATACATAATTCATGCAAGTTGGGCTGTTGGGCCTTAGGCCAGTTGGACTTTTGGCTGTAGGGTGGGTGGGCCTCAACCGGATATCCAAAATATATCCAGACCGGATATCCGAAAAATTACCCGATCCAGCGATATTGACCGTCCCGTATCCGATATCGTATACGAAACTAACTATCCGATACCGAAACCGAATCCGAAAATATCCGACCCGATTCTATCTGAATCCGAATCCGACTGGTCCGGTCCAGGAAATATCCGAACTGTTTACACCCCTAGAACTGACTACATCCTTGGTCGGATCTTGGGGATGTCAACCCCTAATCTCCCTACCCCCACCTTCCTTGCGATCTACACTCTCCATCAGCACCAAGCTACACGATTGGCGTCGGCGGAGCTAATGATTCGTCGTCATCCCTCCCTGCTCCGCCCTTCCACTTTGCGAGCACTGTCGTGCCCCTCATCCATGTCGAGTGCCGACCATTTTCACCTAGTCTTGACGTGAGTTCAAGCGCTTCACGAATGTGTTTGTGACTGCAACGACGAGCCAACCGTTGCTGAAGCTGATTAATCGGTTGTAGTCGGGAGACAGAGATCACCAAGGTGGAGAGGGCATCGCAGAGTGAGGGAAAATGTGTCAACCCTTGAAATTATACTTACCTGAGAGCCGTTGTTCACATGCACCTGTCCCTGGATCAGTACACTAGTGCTTGTAATACATAGTCGATTATCATTCCATACATACGAAATCGATCGTGATCTGGAATAATACATGCGTGGTTTCAAGCTCGCATGCTTAGTGATAAATAGGTCAAACGGTCGTACATTGTGTTACAAAAGGAGTCACTAGAGTCGGTGGAACATAAGAATATCCAAAAGAAGTCATGAACGAATATGCATCCCTAGAAGCGACTGGAGTAACCCTAAACGTCATCATGCCCATCAAAGCCCTGATCCTCACCTTCATGGCACTCGTATGGATCCTTTTCCTGACATCTATCTAAAAGAGTGGGAGTATGCGTGGTTATTGTCATCCAAACATTGGCTAGTTAACACCCCTCATAATGCACTTACTGATACAGGCTTCAAGAGAAGGGAAAAGATTCTTTTATTTGCGTAAAGTCAGTTTTCAAGATAACTCTAAATCACCCTATCTAGTTCGTTGGTTTATTGTTTATCTTGAACAAGCAAAGAAGTTAACACTATCTTAACAACAACTTTAGCAATCAGACCACCCAACCAACAATCCTCACCAACCCAACACTAAGTCAACAAATTCGAACCCACCAATATTCCCAACCTAGCTTTCAACCATTACCATGCATAACTCAACCATCTTTCTTCCAACACTCGTCATCCTTCCAGGATTGGCAATCCCGTTGTGGGCCACACCTGCCATAGATACCCGTTCGATCTAGGTTCGACCTAGGTGGGTTGCCACCCTAAATTAGTCTTATGGCATCTTGGGGATGTGTGGTCATAATCACCGCAATGACGACCCATGCCGATCCTTCTTCAAGAGTGGGCCCAGGGTGCCTCCGCAGAGTGCACACTATTGGCGCACCAAACCTGTACTCCGCGCAAAGGTCATGCATTGTGTTTGGAACCATCCTTTGCTGGTCGCGCCCCTCCACTACGCGTGTGACTACGTGCTCCTCTTGGGCAATCCCTCGGTATACCCAGTACAAGGTAATTTCCTGCCCTGATTAATTTCTTTCTTATTCATGGCTCTGCAAAACATTTATGTCAGACCTCGTTCGCATCATAATCCCATTGGGACAATCCATAACCAACCATTCATCATCATAGTCCAAGTTCACCGACACACTCGATCATAACTAATCCTAACCAACCGACCATTCCATACCAAACACTTCACCACAAACCATGACCAACCATAAGATATCATCCCAAACTCAGCTATCAACCCTAACAGTCATATGTCAAAAGTTTGAATAAATGAATATATGACGGTGAATATCATCGGTTCACCGTTCCGTGTCTTTTTTGTTTAAAGGTTAATTTTGGACCTAAGCTGGTTTAAGAAAAATTTACCCATTAAGTAGGATTAAAGTTATTACCAAGCTAGACGTAGGTTATTCAAAGAATATGACAATCAACGCAGTCATGTAAGAAAATCAAGTAACAAGGAACATACATGTTTATAACATAGATAACAAGTAGGTAGTTCATATAGCACATATTTTCAAAGCAAACAACATAGTTTTACAAAACTAGATGTAGACACAAACTACTGAATGTTAACTCGCCTTGAATAAGTGAACGGTAGTCTTCCTCTCGTCGTCCTCAAACCTCCTTTCAGAGTTGTTCACGTCTATTCTGAAATGGTAACACCAATAAATATCCAAGATGCAAGTAAATCATTATGCATGAATGCAATTGCGCCTACTCGACGACCAATTCGGTTTACCCCTAAGTATCATGGAAAGCTCCTCTCTATAATACTGTACAATGGAACAATATGCTGCATTTGACAAAAACTAGTTTGGATTAATGTTGTAGCCTTGATTTGGGTCATTTGGTTTTGTCGAAATGATTTGGTTTTTGATAAATGCAACGATATGTCATTCATATAGGTTATCATTTGGGGAGATTAATAACTTCAGCGAGCAGATGATAATGAGTACTCTTCTCATCATGTCATTCTTTTGAGGCGGTGGCTATGTCTTATTGAAATTTTAGATGTTTTTCCTTATTAATTTGAGGTTTGAAATTTGTTTTTGATATGTAAGAGACTATTTTTGTGGATCGTATGCATTTAGAGAGATCGAATTATTTTCATTATCTATAAGAACCGCGCAATGAAATTGATCCGTATCCTACAGATGACCGCACTTGGGGCACTTGGAAACGATCCCCTCTGGAGCCGGCAGGCACGTTAGGCAGGGCGCCCTTTCCGGCCATGGTTTGCCCACCACTGGGAACAAAACCCTCGTTTAATTAACCCCTAGCAGCACATGATGTCAACTAATCATCCACACGCAGGTTCATTTCAAAACAAACTAATAAATTAATAATCCACAAGGTTAACACCATGCATCGATCTATGGGATACACACCATTTTTCTCATTCCTTTTGAGATGGATACCATGCATGTATTTGCTTTGTTTATTTTTTTTAGAAAAAGGCAGAGAAGCTGCCTTGAATTGATTCAGTAGGAAACTTAAACGGTCAAAAATGTTAAAGGGAAGTTTATACGCATTTCCTCTGGACGCGTGCCACCAGTGAGCTAACTTATTAAAAAACGGACGCCTGCCGCCTCACAAAGATGCGTGATCTCCAGAAACAAATCGAAGAAGGTCATCGACGACAACTCCTTTGAGTTAATAATGCGATTGTTTTTTTGAACCACATACATTTGCTTTGTTTATTCAAGTATGTGTCAGCTGCTAAAGGGAGATGGGATCGGTGGCATCCTATGTGGAACCATTCCATCAAGCCGATATAATATGCATATGCATACACGATTTATTTTGTCTTTATACCCTTTGGATGCCAATGATTCCTTTATCTTGGCAGGTGCGGTTCGTTGGGCTGGCCTAACTGTAACTACGTACATCGGGAAGCAAAATGTCAACGTTTTGTTTTCCTTTCTTCTTCTTCTTCTTTTGCTGCTGTGATTGTCAAGCTTAATGGGTTCATTGGATGCTCCTCCCATCAAGTTCCCTGCGCACTGGCCAGAGAAACGCATGGTGGAATCCTCGCAAATTAATTAAGGATTATATGTGGACGAGGCTTTGGTCTGGTGGTAGAGGCTGCAGTGGCAGCGCTACCCACCAGAGTTCAAACCCTAGGTTTAGTTGCGTGTGTCGTATTTTTCTAGGATTTTCCTAGAGTCGTAGTGATATACACACGCGTGTGCCTTGATGCCTAATTGCTGAGGCAGTCGCGCTTTCTAGCGTGTGCGTGCGTGTTAGTTTAGAGGTTATATATGAGTCCAGGCATCACGGGGGAATTTATTTATTTATTTTTTAAAAAATCAATGGACAATGGAACATTGCATTACACCTAGTTTACTGCTGTTAGAGCATCCCCAGCTCACCCTGCATCAACCAACCCTTCAAAACACTGTAGCGATTCAAATTCAAACTGCAGGCATACAACAGTGCAGATTCAAACTGGCGGGAAACAAAGCAAAGGAGCAGCTGCGTGATGCAGGCCCTTGATAGAGGGCCTGCTGCTCATGCTCTTACATGCATATCGTCATGTGGCTCAGGATCGAGTGTGTGAGATACTCAGAGTACGTACGTAGTTAGTATATATGTTCTTATCGTCAGTAAATCTTGCTAGGTCCACGCTGGAATGGGTCGTCTAGATTTTGACTATCGGACCGTTGATGTGTCTGAGAAAGAAGAGCAAAGCAAAAATAACATTGCCAATAATCAACCAACCCTTTTAAAAAAAGGAAAGGCTATAGCCCGCACGTCCGGACGCATCGGACCAGCGCGAGCGAAGTGGGCCTCTAGCCAGGCCGGCCCGAGCAAAATTAGCACGCGCGGGGGGCAGAACAAATGAATGACGCAAGCTGACGTCAGCAAGATTCCGTTTTTGTATTCTTCTTTCGGTGGCTATAAATTTTGACTGGGTGCTCTAATCCACAAACCGTTTGCACCAACGTGTTCCTCGTATTTTTATGAACAAAACAAGATGTTTGTTGCCATATAAATCTTCAAACTTACCTGACGAAACTTGGGTTTTGCCTACTGAAACTTGGGTTTCGCCTACTGAAACTTGAATTTCATATTCGTAAAACTTGCCGAACTGTCAAGTTTCATCAGGTTTAATGCAAGTTTCGTCAAGTTTCAACAGGTTTCATCCAAGTTTCTTCAAGTTTCAACAGGTTTCATCCAAGTTTCATCAGGTTACATCGAAGTTTCATCCAAGTCTCATTAGATTTTATCAGCACACGGCTAAGTTTCATCAGCACGCGGCCAAGTTTCGCTAGTATAGGTGTAAGTTTCATAAGTACCTTCTTCTAGGTTCACATCAAAAAAATAAAAAGTGAAAAATCAAAAAATTTAAAAAGTATTTAAAATGTGTTGCTTTCGATTTTAGAAGAATTATGAAATTTATTTCACACTTTTTGAACACTATTGGAATTTTATACAAAAATCAGAAGTTTAAATGAAAAATTGATCAACTGCATTGGCTAACATCTCGTGCGGCTAGTCTGCATGCGCGGGAGATGCGGGGGCACGGCAGCGCTCGGATGCGCGCGGTGCCGGTGATCCAACGGCCGGGGATGGTCCGGCGTGAGCGTTCCGGCCGGACGTCTGACGCCTGGCGCTCGTCTTAGAAAAAACACCATCCAATTTCAAAATAGCTTGATCTAATTCAAAAAATTCCCACGCACTAGCTATCTAGTGGCAAAAATCATCCTCAGTGTGCAATGGCGTGACACTCCAATCATCGGACAGGTCTTTTAAAACTATTTTTGGGCGTAAATAAAACAAAACAGTAACATAAATTCGTGGATCCAAATATTTTATTTCATCGTGGAACTAAGTGATTGGAACAAGTTTAAATACTACAATGTGATTCCTCTATCTTAAACGACAAACAGTTATGGTGAGAGTACTTTTTTTTTTCTCGTATGTTAGATCAAGCTTAAACGTCAAGTTATTATCAGCATATCAGCATTTGATTGACAGTAATGCACTAACAAATCTGTGAAGTGGTGGGAAGTTAGTAGGCGTAGGGTCTCGAAAGATTCGACGCCACTAGCTCAATGCCAAATTAGGCTATGCATATGAGTGCAGCATATGGATTGATATCTTCGTATAGCTGCCTATCACTTCCAAACAGACAGGAAGAGCAGTCCAAATCCCTCTTTGACATTAGCCGCTTGCCGCCGAACCCTAACTGTTTATGGTCTTATCTCTTTTCTAAACCGGTACGCATCATCTCAGTTCAACATATACAGAAGAGAGAAAAGGACAATTGCATTCGTGAATTTACCAAAGTGATCCTGGCCTATTAATTGCAGTTTTGCAGGAAGCTAGAGCGCCTATATCAATTTAATTTATGTATTGTTTTATTTAAAGTAATGCTACTTTTCTCTTTTCCCTTTCTTATGTAAAAATTTTAAAAATATAAAATATAGAACCATGGCGGGACAAAAGGCTCAACGGAAAAATCCATAAAAAAATCACAAAAATTCTAAAATTCTGAACAACCTACAAGCTCACCAGCAGAGGCACCTAAGCGCGCACGTGTGTTTTGTGTGGATGAGTTGTGCGAGAGCGTGTGTATGTGTCTAGTTGTATCCTTTCAAGTCTTAAACGTGTCCTATCAAAAAGATCATTATTGTTGGGTCAGAGTCTAAAGAATAATTAAGGGCTGATGGCTACGCATGTACATGTAGCTAACGGGCTTGTCGTACTTATTTTTGCCACGTCTAATATGAATGTGTTGGCTCTTATGGATGCTCCTGAGCAGTGTGCTATCACTAGCCTTTACGGGTGGAAACGAGCCGAGCCTGGCTCGGCCGAGCTCGGTTAAAAACGAGCAGAGCCAGTGGCGAGCCCCAAAAGTGGGCTCGGCTCGAGCCCAATAACACCTCCAAGCTAAGCCACGAGCCAAAGGGGTCTTCACGTTCACAAGATGCCAACGAGCCGAGCCAGGCCAGGCTCGGTCAGAAACGAGCCGAGCCTGACTCGGCTCGCTATTTTACCGAGCCTCAAAAGTGGGCTCGGCTCGAGCTCGGCAGCACCTCCGAGCCAAGCCGCGAGCTATTTTTCCAGCCCTACTAGCCTTGACGGTATATATTAATTCAACTTTCATGTTTTTATTTGAGATGTGTGTATCATTCTTATTTGTGTGTTCTATAGATGTCATATAGATGTCATGCTAAATAAGAGATGCTTGTTAGCTAAATATTTGAGATGGCGAAGAGATCCTTGTTATCTAATTAAGTTGGTTTATGTTTGCTTACCAAAAACTATATTGAGGTCAAGTATGCTATTATTTATTAGGATGTTGGCTCGGTAACACTTAGACAAATGAACATCATATTTCTGTAGCTCGTCATGGTTCACACTGTGTGTGCACTGATGAGATATTTGTATGCTACTTTTATTACGGCATTCGTCGGATGTCATCATTTGCTAAATTTTATAAACCTTTATAATTTCATGTTGCCCTAATTTTATATGTTCCTTTCATCCCTTTGTATTATGTAGCAATGCATGGGCATTGTACCAAATATTTTCCTCTTGTGAGATTCTTAGCACAATTGGTAGTTTAAATTGTCACACTCTACCTTGTAGATCGTACTTAACAATTTTGTATATTTCTCAATTTTATGAATTTCTTTATTTCTTTATATATAGCTATGTTGCAATGCACCAACATTTACCAGTTCGAATAGACGTCGATCAGCAGCTCGGAAGGTGGTTGTGAGATCATGTGGAGGTTACCCTTATGTGATGAACATATTAACAACGGGTTTTTGATGATGAAAATGGGTTTTGGAAGTTGGATTTTAATTGTGTTTGAAATATGCTTTTGGGCATGTGGTCAGAAGTCCATTACATCGGGTTCGGTGGTTGCTAGACCGGGTTCAGTGAGGTCGCCCAAGGACTTGGTCCATGGCTGTGTGCGATTTTGGGTTCATCGGACCAGGTCTGATGGTGGTCAAATCGGGTCCGGTCGCCTTGTCCGGATAAAATCTGATGGACAGGTCGAGGTACGTAGACCATGGATGGCCATGTGTCAAGACGCAAACTCATGGTTCAGGGTCCAAAACAACGAGAAAATTGCGTAGGATGGATAGACTTGAACTTGGGGATCACAACAATGAAAAAGATTATGTGGATGATGGACTTCAACAGGTGTGAGGATCCAAGTTACGGCAGGTGGATGTGGGCATCAGAAACTTAGTGGTAAGTTGAACCGGCTGCATCCAGTATGTCTAGGGCCATGTGGTCCATGTGAAGGATCATGTGGGGCATATTCTAGGGAATATACGAGGCATATTTTTGTGTTGGTGGGATATAAAGAGTGAACAAATCTCAGACATCCATGTGTAATTTAAAGGTGGAAGAAGAAGGTGGCTTTTGGAGCGTCCAATCTTTAGGTTATAAAGGCGGGGAGGGGGAGCCTCCCAATATGCCACTTAGAGGGGAAGATTGTCCGAGATTTGGGTAGTTTGTGGTGCACTTGTGAAGTGTTTTGCCCACCAAGGGTGTGGATTTGTATTGCTCCAAACTCAAAGCAATGAAATCCAACATGGTCATCCAAGTTCTTGTCTAGTTTTTATGTTTATTCTTGTTTCTTTGGTGTTTTTGTTTGCAACTAGTTTATTTTCCACACCTCCTCCTTGCAACCTTGGATATGCTAGAGATCAAGTTCTCTCACTAGTTTCAAATCTGCTTATAAACTTTTATTCACATAGAAGTCAGTGTGGGAATTTTAGAAAAAACTAGAAAAATCCTTTTTCGATGATTCTAGAGCCAAACATTCTCTGACTCTATCCGTAGTAAAAGCTTAAGTCTATTAGGCAAACCGTTTGGGTTCCATGAGGTGATCACCAAGCCCCAACTTTTCAGTGCGAAGTTCTTGGCTGAGCACCATGCAAGAATTTTTATTTTTTTTTTCTAAAAGAAGTTTGGTGTTCAAATTTTGTGAGGTGATGCATGACTCATCCCTCTCTCTTGAAAAAATTATTGTAATTATTGGAGTCAAAGAAAGGAAGCAACAACCCCTTGATCAAAAGTAGTTTTTTAGTGTGGGTTTTATTAGTCGATTTGGCTTAGCAACAGTGTTAGTCACAACACTACTAAGGGCATGTTTGGTCTGTATCCCTGGATAGCCATGCCAATCAAAGGTTATGATCAATTTAGGGCATGACCTTAAGGTATTTTTTTATTTGGTTTGTAACCCTCAAAGAATGACAAAAAAAATAAAAAATGAAAAGTATTTATCATGGGTTATTTAGAATTGTAGATGAAATAAAAATTTTGTTTGATGTAATTTGGACATCGAATGAAATAAATATAAAAAAATTCTTCTTCTTTTTTTTCTTTTGATTTTCGGGTTAAGTTGTGTTGGTTGGATTGCCTCACGAAGGGTTGCATTTGAACTTATTAATGTGTGGAATATGTGCAGCGATTGGTGATTTAATTGCCTCTTTTTTAATTCCATCAATGTGTTCCGCGTCAAAAGAAAACTATAATTAGTTTGTCTACTTAACGCCTGTAGTCTTAATTAATTCGAGGATTTTGGTTTGCTAGTCTCTGCTTCCTTGTTCTCTTCTTCTTTTCGCTCGGACAATCTAGAACTAGAGAAACAATCTCTCCATTTTTCTGTAATATTTTTTTGTCAAATGGAAACACAAAACTTTGTCCTCGCACCGAGCAGCCACCGTGGAACCACTTCTGGTTCCTTTCCCGTGGACAAATTCATTTTGACTGTACACAAAAATGAATATAATAGTCTATTTCTCGCGATTAATTTTAACTTTCTACACTACCATCGTAGTACTACATCCGGTCACAAAAAGAAGTCGCCGTTCACTTTTGGACACGCCTTCGACCATTCGTCCTATTCAAAGTTTTAGTTCAAATATGTAAAAATATAAGTTATACTTAAAATACATTTAATAATAAGCCAAATCATAACAAAATAAATAATATTTATATAACTTTTTTGAATAAGGCGAATGGTCAAAGGCGTGTACAAAAGTCAGCGACGACTTCTTTTTGTGACCGGAGGGGGTATTTATATAATGATAGAATATTTTTGCGTGACTCTCTAAATAGACTATTATTATTGTATCATAATTATATACTACCATCCTTCTATATTTATCCATCAACCTCTGGATACCTCGGTAGCACTTGCACCATGTTAGAACATAGACATATGCAATACGCCATGCAGGGTGGTATCACTGCACGTGGCAATGCCACATACATGATCTCCTAAGGTCATGCGTAATAATGTCACTCACATGCCAATTCTATACTTCTCGATATTTATTTCTATAAATCAATGATCATGGTATGGAAGGTATTTCTATGATTCGTGTTGGAGTTTGATCCTAATTAAGGTCATGCGTAATAATGTCACTCACATGCTAATTCTATACTTCTCGATATTTATTTCTATAAATCAACGATCATGGTATGGAAGTTATTTCTATGATTCATGTTGGAGTTTGATCCTAATTAGGATCCGTTTTCATATTGGACTCATACATGCCATATCCGATCTCTAGTCGGTTTCTTGTTCTCCAAGGACTCTTAGGTCCTAGCCTTTAAATACACCCCTGTAGCCTCATAGCCAAATGCGACAAAACATGTGTAATCTTTCCTCATATAGTGATTTCGCCTTCGTGCGTCCGAGGTTTTTCCCGCAAAGGTTTTCCAAGTAAAATATTGTCTCTCGTTCTCTATTTTGTGCATCTATTCCTAACAATTCCTATCAATGGTCATGGACATGCATTGTTCTCTATTATGATATTAGAAAAATGTTCTTCTACGACCCACTTCCACAAATCCTAGCAGACGACAAGACGTCTCTCAGCTAGCCGTCATGGACTCATGGCTCTACCCCACAACGGCGGCAACCTCAGCACCGACGTGGGGATTAGGGCTGATGTTTCATGGCTTCCGCGGCCACCATCGTCCCACCCATGTCCGGCGTGACTGACAGGATCACGATGGCGCCCTCACCATGCATCTGGCTCAATCAAGGCCCCTTTAGCACCCATCGGCACATCCACAATGTAGATTGCGCAGGCCACCGCCAAGGAGATCGTCACCACATAGCCCATCACGATACTAGCTATCACCTGTAATGTGTATGGACTGGTCACCTCCGCCCTGGACGCTGTCGGGCTCAATCGCCATCCCCTTCGGCCTCTCTGATGAGTACTCCTGCCGGCACCCTCGCACCCAGCCTCTGCGCTCGATCCCATCCTCGATACCTCAACCACCGCCATGCAAATTGTGCCCGGCCATGGCGCCTTTGCCATCGTCGTACAGATCATGTTTGGCCTCGTGTTGCGCAGCCTTGGTGTCAGTAATGCCCGGTTTTGGCCTTGGTGTCAATCATGCCCGACGTCAGTTCGAGACTTTGCAGAATCCTACGTACATAAAAACCTTCCCAACCTTGTTGCATATCTTGTCTTAGTTGCTGCTTCATGAGATCACCGAGAACTCTGCCCTAGGCACCCTATCCACCGCCTTCATCACCACTACCCCACCTCTGGTGGCCGCATTGGTGACATTGCCTCACTCCTCAGGACGGGGAGGGAACTTTGGAAACAACAATAACAACAATCACAACAAAAATAACAATCGCAACAATAACCGTGTAACATCCGCGCTAGTGTGCTTGCTCCGTTGCTTGTTCGGAAGCTAATTCGCCTAGATTTATTAGTATGTTCCCTACATTAGTTTGCAAAGATAATAATTGTGATCTTATTTGAGATTCATCAAACCAAATTAATAAATAATAATTAAATGTCATTTAATATATTAAATTTTAAAACAAATTAATGTCTAATTGTATTTTGGACCATTAACATAATTAAGCTCTTTCCTTTCCTTTTCTCTCTTTCTCTTGCAGATGGACCCCACCACCACCTCTCTTCTTCCTTCCTTCTTTTCCTTCTCCCGCCAACTCTTTGTTCCTTCTCGGCCATCATCTTGCGTAGAAAGATAGAGAGTAAGTTTCCTCCGTCCTTCCATTAAAATTGAGGGAGATTGCTCTCAATTCCTATTTTAGTGTTGACAAAGGGAGAAAAAATTAGAAAAAAAATAAAAATGGTAAAAAAGGCAACACTCTAGAAAGAACCACGTAGTTAAAAAACATCATACTTGATGTCTTGAGAATCAGACTTGCTTGATGTCATCAGGATCAGAATTGCTTTCCTTTTTGCTGTAATCAGAAATAGACTTGCTTACACCTTTCATGTTTTTACTATCTTTGCTTGCTTGAACCGGTTCTAAGAACACGTCTAGGCTAGCAACATTAACGAGTTCTTTGAACATTTATTCACCTTTATCTTTTGCTAGTATAATTGTCTTCCGAGGACCACAAACTTTCTATCAAAATAGGATTTTACCTTTCAATCGCCACGGTCACGCTAGACTTGGTATCATGAACAATCAATCGGTTGTACCTCCTACATATTTGGTAAGAACCTTGCAAGAGTGTGGTAAGACAAGTGAGAGAGTGTGATATCACTTGCCACAACCTAGTAGTCAATAGAGACAATTCTCTTGTGTTTTCTACTAATAATGGTTGAATCTAGAATTGGAAGTCAAGATAACAACAATGGCGACAAGAGTGTGTTCTCCATGATGATATATGAGCCTTGATGTATGAAATGAAAGAAGATGGATGAAAAACATAATAGCTTAAGGGGTCACTTGAAATAATGGACCGGTGAATCTCCCAATCTTGTTGGTAGGGTTGAGATTGTGGAGAACCTATCCTAAGGATGGAAAGGAGAACGACATGGTTGAAGAGTTATATGAAGAAAACACTCAAAATGGAGCACATCACAACGATGCCGCTATGCATCGTGCTGTCTAAGACACACGACTACATGAATGTCATAGCTGCGATCGACAAGGTATGGGAAATAATCATGGTAATAATAGTAATGATAACAATTCGCAATGATGATACTTCTATTAAGGTTAAATTTACAGTACATTCCTTTCCCGGTTCATATATATTTAGATTGGTAAATGACAGTTAAACAAAAATTTAATTCCCATCTAGAATATGAAATTTAGAGTAGACTAGCTACTAGTGAGTTCAACGATTTTGCAATTATTTGGTGGAACGAACTAGTTAATTCTAGCATAGGTCCTCAAAATTGGGATAGGTTGAAGAGACAAATGTGCAACACTTATATAGTGGATGCACATCCAGACGCTCCACCATATATAAGGTCAAACACCATTATATGGTGGCGGCACAACCTGACACCTCACTTACAGTTTCACCTCATTACAATTTAGCCTCATTCAAAACCCGTTAAGACACCAGATTATTTCTCCCTCTCTTATCTTTCTTTCATTGCATGTTTATCAAAATGGATCATACAAGGCACCCCACTGCGATAACAAATTTCTTGAGCAACCCTCTCGAGCGACCTGAGGGTTTGCCTAAGAGGTGTAAGAAAGGGGTCACTATATCTTAGCTGACCAGAGAGGGGGTGAGCTATTTTCATGATGAGACGAGTTGCATTTGAGTTGCATTTTCTTTGGAACGTGTAATCATTGATGTGGCTCGAGGACCCTTTATATAGATTGTTGAGAGGGCCTTTCTTGTTCTCTATCTTACATGAGGGCTCAGTTTCCTAGCTCTCAACACACTTGACTAACTACATTCCTATCCCTAGTCAGTTTGCCTGCCGCAAGAGTCTAACATCCTTGGCTCGCCCATGTTGGCGATTCTTACGCTCTCAGAAATAATCTGCAAGCGGACGGATATCGCTTGTAGTTTTCACCCGTGAGTATTCCAAGGTATCAAATCCATAGGAAACGAGGGAGAAAGATAATTCTAAACTATCTATATTATTAAATATATCAGCCAGCTAGATAACGGTGGTAAGGATAAATATAATAGGACCAATGACACACACACATAGGAGTATAAAAGGATAAGCTAGGCAGATAGTTGGAAGAACAACGAGAAGAATGTAAAGTTCCTTAATAGTGCAATTGATTATTAGGCTGAGCTAGCAGATATGAGTTTGGTGGTTTATTTTAAAAACTTCGTTGGAGCTCGGCCGATTCACTACCACCCGCTATCAGTTAAGAACACTGAATGATTATGACCACCCCCGATTGGGCCCTAATGATCCAGTTCCTAACGCAGTGGATTACGCGTGAGATAAATCTCGGATGGATAGGGCTGTCACCACCTACCACCTACCACAAAGTACATTGAAATGGATGTAAACCAAGTCAGAAATAGTCTCAGACACCGCATCTACTACTAAATCCGATCACTCCTCTCCGGATCCTACAAAACGATCCAAGTTCAATACTTAGGCTATTCTAAACATATGAGAATAAACCCAGACTCGAAACCAGATGAACTTAATCACCGCTCTAATAATTCATACTTTCCACTAAGTGTAAAAATGCTTAGCTCACATAATGAAATACACTTATATTATAAAAGAAAAGTCTTACAAAAGGGAATGATACAAGAGCTATTACCCGAATTATTGAAGACGATTCCGGAACTTTGAGCTTCAGCTCGACTCAACTCTAACTCCCAAACTAACTACTTTAACAAGTGAAGAGTGATTCCAAATGAGTTGGAAGTTGTGGTGTGTTGTGTGTGTTACAAGTGAGGTGAGGGAGTCCTTTTATAGCCATCCGTAGCCAATGGGGAGCTTCCATGTCATGGGACAAGTGTCACCTCGACACCAGCCGAAGGGGAATCCAAGAGGGGATCCAAGGGGGTCGGCTGACCTAGGTAAGTCGGCCGACCCACCTTCGATCCCTCTCAGCCGTGGATTTCTTCTAGGATGCTCCATTGATGGTGTAGATGATCTCCTGAAGTCGGTTTTGGTAGTTGGATTCGGTAGAACTGACTTCCTTGTGTGCCAAGTGATCCAAATGTGAAGGAACTGCAGCCATTCGATCAAACTAACGTACATGGACGCTAGGGATCACTTTTTGGTTGGTTTCTTGGCGCTTGGGTTGGAAACACAGTTGGATTGGGCACAAAGGCTGGCTGGCCGACCTAGGGTGGGTCGGCCGACCGGCCTGGTCGCCCGGTTCAGCTCTATTTCCCCCCACTTTATTCCTGAGGATAAAAACTCACCAAAACTTGTGGAAATTTATTAGTTTAAATAAAATGCATGTATAAACATTGATTTTCACCCAAATAACCGGAAAGTTGGCGTATGTCGGTGTATGAAATTGGACTTTAACGATTTCCAACACCCGTTGTTTCCTAGGTTTCCTCTCCAACTAAATGATCAATTGTCTTTCGGACTTGACCTCCTTTGCGAGTCCTCTATTGGCCTTGTTCGATCTCTTACCGTGGACCTCGTGGTGGCGTATCAACGTTTCTCGCCCCGAGGGGCATTGTCTACTAGCTCACCTAGGGGAGGCCACGGTCCTCTGAGAGTTTTCGCTCACCCAGGTTAACCTTGGTGACCTCCTTTTCAGCCTGCCTCATGTTTTCCTAGGTTGTTTCCTTGGGCATTATGAGAGACTATTGACTGCCCCCGCATGGTTCTTATAGCCCCTGGAGGCTTCAAGGGATCTCATGGAGTCTCCATGCTTCCCTATGTGCCTCTAGGGGGAGGACATTGCAGGGTCTTATTGTCTCTCTGTGTGTTCCCGCAGGCCTCAGGGGCCTCGGGAGATCTCCAAAGAGTCTTATGTCCTTCCCGCATGTCTCCAGTGGGCACGGGCATCTTGATTGGCATTGCGAGCTTCTCGTCTCCCCATGTGTCATTGGGACCTTGGGGGATCTTCGCGAAGTCTTCTCGCCTCCCTAGGTGTCTTCGGGGGCCTCGAAGGACATCGCAGGCTCTTCTCTTCTCTCTGCGTGTCCCCAGGGGCCTAAAGGCCTAGGAGGATTTCTATGAAGTCTTCTTGCTTCCTTGCGTGTCTCCGGGGCCTCGGGGTCTTGAAGGACATGGCGGGGCCTTCTCGTATATCCACGTGTCCCCAAAGCCCTCTAAGGATCTCAGAGGGGTCTTCTCGCTTCTCCGCAGGTCTTGGAGGACATTGTTGGGTCTTCTCGCCTCTCTGCATGTCCCCGGGAGGCCTGGAGGATCTCGTTGGGTCTTAGTGCCAAGTGACCAAGACATGAATGTTGGGGGTGGGGGGGTGGGGTGCTTTCCTACAACAAATGGCAGCCAATATTGATCCATCTTGCTCTGCTAGATGACCAATTTTCCTTACACCAAGGTTTCTCCAAACCGCCATTCCCCGCTTCCTTGGTCGTCAAGTCCACCACAAGTCCAATTCCCCTTGAACAGCTTCGGCTTGCACACCTCAAAGAATTTACTGAAATCTTTTACATCCATGTGCCTAAATCGTGTCATATGAACCCTTGAATCCTATGGACCATGGATCACCAGTACATGTCTTTGACCCCTTTCCTCATGTCAACTCGATTCGATCTCCTACACACATGAGGCGAGCAAACTACATCCCAGAAATAAAATATCTTTCTGCTTTATCAACATTCTTTCAAGAACAGTTACACTGAACTAAACCATCACAAACAAGCCATAAAGCATGTGCTAAACCAATATATTCACCAATTCCAACACAAAATGAACTACGCAACAATACACTTCAACAATTATATAGATTTTTTAGTTGCTTAAATGAGAAAGTTTTCAGCATGAAAATGGTGTGTGATGAAATTATTTACAACTTGCATATATAATATTTAATTTTTAGGCATATGAAGGCCTCCAAGAGGATAAGTTATAGTGTGCTGACTTAAATGTTCCGGTTCGGGTGGACCACCACAAGGACGGTCCACTTCCTTCAGACCTTCACAAAATTGTTATTGAAGTGGTCCGGCTCTAACAAGACCACAACAAGGACAACCCATTTCCTTCTGTGCTTGGGCACTAAAAATATAGACAAGATCTCCTTAAAGCATAGAACTTAACCTAGGGAATATATATTGTCAAATACTCATCACATAATTTCACACCTACAATGATTTATTTCAATGGATGTTCGGGACTCCTAGACGTCTAGGTGTTACATCGAGGCACAGAAGCTTTCTATGGTATGCGGAGGAAGTTTGTGAAGGCTCAGTTCTGCCTCCGGAAGGGAAGAAAACAAGGAGTGAAGCTGAGGGGTCTTGGTGCGACCTTGGTAAGGGAAAGGTGGAAAGAGATTCGAGCTCAAGTGTGACCGAGCCTACCTCAACGAAGACGTACGATCCCCTAAAGGATCCAAACTTCGGGAACAGTTCTTCAAGTCTCCATTTTGCTTTTAGTTTCATCTTTACATGCCCTATAACTTGATTTGCTTTGCTTTGCTTTGTGTTTGTACCTGTTGGTTAGCACCATCGATGGCAGTTACTTGCTCATGAAGTGTCGATTTAGTTTGTAGGTAGTAGCTCAATTTGTAGATTGAGCTCAAAATTCAACCCTAACTTTGTACGTAGGTCGGAGCATCCGGTGTTCTAGACAGGAGACTCCGATACACCTCAGACTATTCTAGACAAGACCATTCTGGCAGACTGTTCGGAGTAAGCAGCTTTCGCGTTTAAAGAGGGTTGAAAATTTGTAATGTCTACTCACCCCTCTAGGTGATATCCCAATCCTTCAGATATGCTGGGCATATTTTGGGCAATATGTGAAGCATATTCTTGTGTTGGTGGGTAGTGTATGTGAACTAATCTCAGCCATTTAGGAGCGATCTGAGAGTATCTGTAATTTCTCACAAGATACTGCGATACACTAGAGCCTCCGGCCTATATTAGGAGGGGAGGGGGGTGTCCACACTTCACTTGTGCCATTTGAGCTGAGGTTGGGGTGAGTTTACGTGCACTTGTAAGTGCTTTGTCCAGCTACTAGTGCGACATTGTAACACCCCCAACTTAAAGCAATGAAAAGCACCATGCTCATCCAAGTTTATGTCCAGTTGTGTCTTTTTGATCTTGTTGCTTTGAAGTTTTTGTTTGCAGCTTGTTTGTTTGTCTCATCTTCTTCTACATGTTTTTGACCAATGATATCTTGAGATTGCATATATGAATTGAGATATCCTTTTGCAACCATATCAAAGACTAGAGATCAAGTTCTTGACTATGTTGCAAATTTGTCCAGAAACATTTCTCGACGCAGCCAGCAATGTTTGATTACAATTATAGAAATTTTTTTTGGTGATTCCAAAGCCAAAAGCTGCATGACTCCCATATCCATTCATGGAAAAAGTTTAAAATCTATTGGGCAAACGGTTTGAGAGTCTTGAGGTAAACATTGAGCACTAAATTTTATGTGCAATGCTCCTAACAGACCGCAGTGCAAGATTTTTCATTTTTTATACTAGAAGTTCGAAGCTCAAATTTTGTGGGATGCTACACGCCTCGTATATCGACCTTGAGAAAAATTATCATAATTATTAGAGTCAAGTAAAGACAGAAACAACCTGTTGATTAGAGGACAAGATTATGTTAAAATATGTTTTTACTTTTTTTTGAAAGTTGCTTTAGCCATTTGGCTTGATTAGCTTTTGGTAAAGCCACTTTAGTTTTAATTCCTTCTTGTTTGAACTCTTTACAACTAGTGTTGAAGTCTAAGTGAATTGCCCTCCTTTCCCCACCAGCTTAAGCTTTTAGATGAATTGGTTAGGGCATCCAGCTCAATATGGTATCAGAGCCAGAGGTCTTGAGTTCAAGTCCTGACCGGCGCAATTAAATAAGTCGCCCACTCTATTACACGTTTGAGGCCTGGGGGAGCCTGCACGTGCAGGGGAGTGTTGAAGTATAAGTGAATTGCCCTCCTTTCCCCACTAGCTTAAGCTTTTGGATAAATTGGTTAGGGCATGCAGCTCAATAACTAGGACCATAGTTTAAAAATCCCCATAGATTTTATCTAATGCCCATAGGACCTTAGCTTGATTTCTTAGATTTTTTTTTTCTCCTTGCTTATCCAACTCCTGTTTGCCAGCCACACGTGCAAATGTGCAACCAAGTTGGCCACATATCAGCAATCCAGAAGAGAATTCCCCTGCCCTCGCATCAGATCAAAAGTTTCCTTTTCAAAATTTAACCTGATGATAGCTACTGACCACCATAGAAGAAAAATCCATGCAGTACACTTGGACCATAGATGCTACGACCTGACCAAACACATTCTACAAGAGTTTTACAGAAGAAAAAAAATCAATTATCGTTTGAACAAAAAAACCCTAGGGTTGTAGTGCATCGATCAATGCCATACACATGCAAATATTTCGCCATTGGAACATAAAGATAGTTTCTTTGATGAACCATCCTGACCATGTTAATTAGGCATCATCAGCTCTAGAATGGCCAAATGGAGCAGTAATGTCAAGAAAATAACCTGTGTCCCCTGATGATAACGACTGGTACATTTGTCTGGCTACTGAAGGCTACACCTCATGCCATATGTATGGAGAAAGAAACACAAGTATTCAGGACACACATGGGTAACTGGAATTACTTCTTGTGGTATGTACTACACGAGCGGCAGATGGCTAGAAAAAAATGGCCCAAGAAAGGGACAACATGTTGACAAGATCCATGACAAACATGTCTTTCGTTGAAAACGAATTCCATGTCTTGTGTTGACGACTCATGCACGTTAAGATTGGTTGTACTAATTCGATGCAATGGAGACGTATACTGCTAGGTGCTAGCTACTGTATCAGTGTGTGAAGGATGTGTTTCACTTCTGAATAATTGCATTTTGTACAATTTGAACCACATGTACTGTACTGCTGACAGAATGTAGGAAAATATCTATACGTACTTAAAAAAGCATGCTTTTTTTTTCCATAATAGATGAAGAAACATCATGTTCATTGGTGAAGCTTTTAGACAGTCCACAGGAAATGCACTGTTACACCGAAATAACACTCCAGGACGCTTTGTTGGATGCAATTCATTGCTTTTGCGACAGCCTAATGAATGGTAGCCATTTCTCTTCTGCTGATATTTCGTCCTCCTTCCCTAATTTGCGCTACATCGTATGAATTGATGGCCAAGTCTAATCAATGTTTATTACAGTTTCTTATCCTCAAGACATGCAATTATGCAATTTATGCTCTATCTTCGATACTAGATTTCTGTGACTGATTTAAATGGCTGAACAGCTGAGATGAGTGAATTTCGAGAGTTGCTTAAGGTAGTCTTGATATTTAGATCCATTTTGTTTGACTAAAGTGTTACGACTCTTCTTCAAGATGGTGAAAAAATGGAATCGAAAAATCCAAAGCACATGTCTTTTTAAAACGTAGATAAATTATTAAACTATTTTATCATCAAGCTGTTTAGCTGAAAAGAACATAGACCGAATTTTCAAAGAAAGGAGCATTCGGTTGGAGACCTTAACTAAAAACAGCAATGAATGTGCGCGGCAGAGTTCTCTGCAGTTTGCCCGATGGTACGTACTGTACTGTTTTATGTTCTTCATTTAAATGGGGGCAGCGCTATAAATTCTTAACTTATGCCTCTCGGATAGTAAATATCAACGGCAAAACAACATTAACTAATGGGCTGAGTAGATGCGTGCCACTATAAATTGCTCCCTGTTTTTTATATCAAATACTTATTTTGAATTTACACAAAGATTAAGGAAGTTGTGAAATAAAGCGAAAGTTAAGAGAAACGACCATGCTATCTATGTTATAAATGATTCAAAATATGAGAGAACATATTGTGAGAGAGTTGTTTATAAATGTATGAGAGAGAACTATGTAATAAATAAGGGTAGAGAAAAAAACCATCAATAAATTTACATGCATGCTTTATATTTGTATACAGGATCATTCAAACTATATGCCTTATATTTAGAAACGGAGGAAGTAAAATAATTCGTTGGCTGATTTTCAATAATGCTATTTTGAATAAATATAATTTGAGCATGAAAGGGTGGGTGGGCAACACAGTGTGAATTCTGGCATGAGGTGGAAACTCTTGACCATCTCTTCTTTTCCTGTGGGATAGCTAAAGTAATCTGGAGTGTTGTGGCCAAGAGTATTGACATCCTTGTTAGGCCAGTTTCTTTGAGATTCTTCAATTATTAGCATAGATTTTACTTGCCAAGTAAAAAAGGATTGATCTTTGTTTGTATGTCAGCTGTCTGTTGGGCAATCTGATCCTGTAGAAATGCAGCATGTTTTGAAGGGAAGAAGCTGGAACATCCTTTCGAGTGTGCTTATGCTTTGTGTTCTTTGCTTAATTTTTGGGCAAGTTTGTTGAAGGCCGATGATCAGGAGCCGGTGAAGATAGGGGTTGAAAAAGATCTTCTCAAAGCCTAGTGATGAGAAGAGCAAGGGACAGCTTGGTGCTTTTGGGGGCCTGCTTGCTGTGGTGTGGTTCTTTTTGGTGGATGTTCATCTCATGCATCTAAAGAACTTGGCTCTGGTGTCTTGTTTGTCTGTAAGGTAAAAATTTTGTTGTATTGTCTTGTCTTGCTATCCAAGACATGGGGGTGGCGTCTCCAGATGCTCGATTACTTTGGTCTATACTTAGGCCCTGTACATTTCATCTTACTGTAGCGTAGCGTTTCAGCAAAATTTAAAGGCCTTTAAAGAGAGATTTAAATATTGTAAAAAAATAATTTAAAAATAGTTTTAGCATATTTAGGAGGACTACTAAAAACCTGAAAAAAAAATCATTACAAATTATTACACTAAATAAGCTATATAAAAAAGATAAATTTTCTTGAAACGATACGCCACGCTACACTAAGCTGAAATGTACAAGGCCTTAAATAGATTGGTGGTTGTTGTTTTCGTTTTTTAGGTGCCCTTTTGTTCCTATTTCCAATGAAAATAGTTAATTGAGAAGTGACATCTATTATAAAAATTGGGAAGTAGCATATATCATATATTAGTTGATCGATGGCACTTCTCAATTTTAATTAGTTAATTATTCATTTAAGGGATCATATCCAAAACATAAAAATGTAAAATATAAAAAGTGGGAAAATATCCAAAAACACTTGAATTTTCCACCACATATACAAAGTTTCACAATTTAACAATCCAAATATCTAATTTAAAACTTTTGTGATTTTAGGAATTTGCTTGAATTCAACACTTCAAATCACTAGCCATGAAATTTAGGATTCGAGGTCTTGAATTCAATCATATTTGGCACCCCTAGTTATTTTTGTCTAATTATATAATTTTCTGAATCGTGGAAGGGAAAAATGGTCCTTTTAGCAGCGCTCTCATCTCTCCAAATATTATTTTATCCACGAGAATGCTACATTCCTAAAACACTGTGAATTTAACAATATTATACCATAGTGCCTCGGATCTTCGGTGCAACATATATTAGTGATATGGGTCTATGATGCTGTATATATTGACTCGAACAGTTTACATACATTTTTTTTTACTGTAATCACAATAATGCAAAGGATAGTTATCCGTCATCACAAAAAACTAATATCTTATTCTTTTAACGTATCGTTTCAGTGACGTATTATTGTATCAAATTTGAGAGCACTCGAAATGGGGTCTAAAGATTATAAAAAATAATAATTAACATATAGTTTTAAAATCTTTGAAAAAACTACTAAAAACAAAAAAAAATCGTTACAAATTATCACAACATATATATTATATAACAATAATAAATTTTGATACAATAATACGCAATAGAACGTAACATTGAAAAAAACAAGGCTAAACAAAGAAAACAAGGAGAAAAGAGCGATCGAAGGGAGAGACAGGATTATAAATGCAGCTACCGTAGGCGAAAGGAGGTGCCAGCAACAGAACATTTAGATCCACTCAAAAAAAAAAAAGAACATTTAGAGGGCAGGACAGTCCATTCACATGCCCCATGCAATGCCATTGCCACCCGATTCCCACCAGCTTTTAAAAGAAAGAACACCCAAATCCATTTAGCAGGAGGAGGAGGCGGCAACTTGCTCCTGAAGACACACATTGAGCAGAGGCCGAAAAAAGCGTTCTTGATTGGTTCCTTCCTTCCATTCGCTCCCCCTTCTCGGTGTCTGTCTCTGAGACTCTGATTCTCTCCGTGTGTGTGGCACTGTTCTTTTCTCCTGGAGCAGTTCTCTGGTAGGGTTCCTGCAGCGGAGGCAGAGAAAACTAGAAAAGGTGAGCATCTAGTAGTTCTTGGCCCCCAGTGAGTTGAGCAAGCTTGATGGATCATGGATGGTTCTTTTCTGGAGCAGCACCATTTTTTTAATTTTTTTTGGGCTCTGCAATGAAGTTGAATGCTGTTTTCTGGCAGTAGCAGTTCGGTAAGAATGTCTCTGGGCATTGGTTTGGTCACTTTCTTGTTCCTAGAAAGCTGCCTTTTCTTCTGCGCTTTTCTGTTGGTTTCCCGCGAGACGTTTCCAGCTCCGCCTGAAGATGAGATCGCATCCTTCAGTTGTAATCTTCGCGGAGGAAAAAAAAAAGTGAGAGCGAGAGCGAGAGCCTTCTTTGGTTCCATCTAAAAACACTTGTCTTTCACCCAGACCCGATTCCTCAGCGCCTCGGCCAGATCTTCTTGGCGCCGGCGGGAACCATTGCCGCCGCCGCCGCCGCCGCCGCCCGTCTGCTCCACCAATCTGCATGGGTTTTCCTTGTCAGTTTGGGTTGATTTTATTTTTTGCCGGCGTGCCAGGTTTTGGGAATGATGTTTTTTTTCGCTGGGCGGGTTGCGGCTGCTGATTGTTTCAGGAAATCACGGCTGCGGCTATTGATTGTTTCACGAAATTACGGCTGATTGAATGCGAGTTCCAAATTTAATTCTAGGTATTCACATTAGCATATGGTTTTCAATCTACATGGCTTTCATTTCCTCTGCTAAAATCATGAAAATTGTACACCTGAATTTCCATATGCACGTCCCGATCTTGACGCCGAGTTGCCAAAGAAAAAAAAAAAACCAAAACTTGTGTCATGTGGCCTATGGATTGCAATTCTTTAACCCCCTTGACTGCCTTCTTCCTCTTCTTTTTTTTCTCGAGAAAATACTGTTTGACTGCCTTCATGTGCCGGATCCTTAAAAAATTTCATCTTGCAGCCTATCTTGCTATCCATGTCGCTTGCCTTCAGTTTTAACCAAAATAAGATTCCTCCCCTCACTGGTGCTTGTTCCCATGGTCTCCCAACATCGCCTCAGCAGATTATTCCCGCTGTCCCCTCACCCCAAGATTCTGCCCTTGTGCTTTGCAGGCGCTTCTGCTTCCTCTGCGCGTGTGATCCAACTTGGAGGACGAGGAGTTCTTGTTCTTGGCATTGTGCCCTCCCTGACCCAGATCTTGATGCAACTGCCCAGTAGTTTACTGATCTAGAGGGGCTCTGGTTTGGTCACTGACTCACTGGCCTGATTTGGTGGGGGCTCTGTCGCGCCGCAAGGGGGACAGTTCGGCCTGGATCTTTATCGCTAGTTGTTGGTCTCGTCCTTTGGGCTCGGTAAGCATTCACATGGCAGTGGCCACCGGTTTGCTACTTTCTTGATGGGTCAAGTGCTGTGGGTTTCAAGTGGTGTTTCTTGTTAGTTCCCTATTCGTTGGTGATTGGTGAGGGGTGAGAAGGAGAAGGAGAAGGAAGAACAGAAAGAATTTTTGGGGTTTTTTTGGGTGTAGCACAATGAAGCATATGAAGCTTGGATCGAAGCCGGATGTCTTTCAGGCAGAGGGCAGCAACGTCAGGTTAGTTCATTCGCTTCTGTTCTTTGTTCATTTCCTTTCCAGATTCTAGAGGCATTAGGTTTCTTAAATTTTCATTTTTTACTGTATTTTGATTGGTTCACACCACATCACCGCCATTTTATTACAAGAATTGCTTGTTCATGAGGTGTTCTAGTCATTTAGTGGGGGTTTGTGTAAGGTATTAAAGATCTATTCCACTCCATAGAAGTAGGGCTTCCACATTGCTAATTTTTGCGGCTGTCTTTTTTTTCCTGACAACGATATAACTCTCGATTTGCTCTTTGAATATGCAATTCAGCCAAGTTCGAGGCGATCTGCTCCTTGCTGTTTCTCGGAATAAAATCCAAATCAACAAAATCACTAAGGGGTCCAATATCCGATGGTACAGGGAAACTAGTCTTATAATATCGGCATCCAATTAGCTTTGTGAGGGGAAGGGGTCGTAGTTCTGTAGTTTTCTGTCCATTTGTTAAACCAAACGGAAAAGAAAATGAGCATACTCCATTGGCGCTATCAATTAGTTTAGTAATTTGCTGAAACCTACAATAACTTTAAAGTGTATTGTCTCGGATTCATATTCTCTATTTTTTAATTAGTGCAAGACAATAACTGAGATTTTGAATTTATTCCTTGCAGCAATTATTTGTTGGATTAGTTCCATCTTGGCAAAGCTTTACAACCAATCCAACTTTCATAGCTTCCACTAGCTTGTGTACCAATTAATTTTAAAACATTTGGACTAGGGTTTGGATTGCTTTCACATTTAACAATCTTCACGAACTGGCTGTTTAGCATGCTAACTAGTGTATCTTATGATGTTAGACAGCAAGCTATCCAGCTCATCTTTTTTATAGGTTAGTCTGTACTTGACTCTTGCCAGTGACATTGTTCTTAAGCTTCCTCTGTACCTTGAGGGCATGTGGAAATATACTGATAGGGTTGCTTTTTAATTTATTTAGTGTTCATCTTTTTGATGAGTGGATTGGTTGCTAACATTGTGGTCCATATAAATCAAATTCTTGTAGCTCGATTAAAATTGATTTGCCTTGCTCCATCCAATTTGTTGTTTAATCATTGTTCTAGGACCATGGACCACCTAAAAGTTCAATTAGTCATACCTCATACCATTCATGCATACTGCTACTAGATATTAAGTTTCTTTTCTCACTATTTCTTAGCTTTGCTTTGGGGTACTTATTAGCCAAATGCTCTGTTACTCGGTTACTCCTTACCTCACTTTTGGCTGATTCAGTGGGTCCCTGGTTGGAGATGATATTTTTATTTCCACCATGTCATTTAAGCTCGTTGTTATTCGGAGTTTTCAATTATGTGAATTTACCTTACCATCTATGTGGTCTGTAAGATGAAGTTGCTGTACTGCCAAAGTGCAAGTATATGCTCATATTTCTCTACCATTACAGTGGCCACTTTATGAACCGTATTAATTTCACTCATTGTTTAAATCTTTTGGCAATCCAATATATTCAGTTCTTCACATATTATATCTCTGCCATTCTCTTGTAAGGGTCGTCATGATTCTTTATTTAACAAAGTGTACTGTGGCTACTGTCATCTCCTCAGGAGAAAAATGATGTGTTTTGTTCATCAAGTATTAACATGGCATTGCTACTGGCTGAATGCGCTTGTGCTCTTCATGTCTATGAAATATGCAAGTTATGTTAGTTTATGCATAATATATCTATGATATGTATCCAATCCTCTTCGAGCTAGGGAGTGAGGGAGGGATGAGGGAAACTGTGCAAGGACTTTGTGGCTATTTGGAACCTGTTTCATTTCTTTTGGTTTTTTAAGAATCTAGTCAGGCTAAGTGAACTGTGGACGGCACTTCTAATCCTGCACCTGTTTTTGCTACATTAATTTGTACATTTTCTTCGTCTTTGTTGTTTTGCTTACCCTCTACCTGTACTGTAACGTTATTGCTAATGCCAAGTGTTACAACATGCCTTTTCAGGTTTGTTGCGACGGAGCTGGCAACGGACATTGTTATCTCAATAGGGGATGTCAAATTTTATCTTCACAAGGTACCAAATTTTTGTTTCTACACATTAGTATACTCATGGTATGTTTAACTTGTAGCGACCTTTGAAAATCACTTCTATTGAATTTATTGTATTCTGCAGGTGTTGAGTAAGTGACACTCTTTCTTCAGATCTGTAACAGAATACTTTAATAGAATTGGTTAACAGTTTGTATGACTAACTAGATTCTACAGCAACTATGATGATGTATGATTATGATGATAAATATATTTTTTGTTTTTTATGGTTTATTTATTGCAGCATCACACCCCCTTTCTTGAGTGATGTATTTTTAGAAAACCCTTTGCATGAGATTTTTTTTAGACCTTTCTGGGCTCTCTCCAGTAAAACAGTTATATTATACACAAATCACGACTTTAAACTTGAAAGTGCTTGAAAGCTTTGAATGTTTCCATTCTCTGTGTTTGACTTTTATATGCAGCGGAAAGATTTTTATTAGTAAATGTATTTATGTCATATGATGATTCTTAATGAAGTTTTGATTTATGTTAACCAACTTGTTAAGTTAATTGCTATGTAAAGAGGTAAACAAATTTTCACGTATCCTTCGCAAATTATTTTGCAGTTTCCTCTTTTGTCAAAGAGTTCCCGCTTGCAAAGATTGGTGGCTGCAAGCAATGAGGAAAGCAGCGATGAGGTGGATATCTCTGACATCCCTGGTGGACCTTCAGCATTTGAAATTTGTGCAAAGTTCTGTTATGGCATTGTTGTAACACTCAATGCGTACAATGTCCTTGCTGCTCGCTGTGCAGCTGAGTATCTAGAAATGTTTGAGACCATCGACAAAGGAAACCTTATCTACAAAATTGATGTGTTCTTAACATCAAGCATATTTCGCACTTGGAAGGACTCGATCATAGTCCTGCAAAGCACAAAGTCTTTACTGCCTTGGTCTGATAATCTAAAGGTAATCAACCACTGCATTGACTCTATTGCTTCCAAGGCATCAATTGATCCATCAGAGGTTGAGTGGTCATACACCTACAACAAAAAGAAACTCCCATCTGAGAATGGCCTTGATCCTCATTGGAATGGTGTCAGGAAGCAACAAATGGTCCCTAAGGACTGGTGGGTTGAGGACCTTTGCGAACTTGAGATAGATTTGTACAAGCTGGTGATCACAACGATAAAGGCTAAGGGAAGATCGCCTGCAACAGTAATTGGAGAAGCATTGATAGCCTATGCAAACCGACGACTGCTTGGTTCCCTAGAAGATGCTGTGAGCAATGGAGTTGATTGCACAAAGCATCGTGCAGCCCTCGAAACCATTGTGTTTCTGTTGCCCAGTGAGAAAGGTTCAGTGTCATGTGGCTTTCTTCTTAAGCTGCTAAGAGCTGCATACTTGCTGGAACCAGTGGCATCTTACTGTGGTAACCTGATCAAGAGAATAGGCACTCAACTCGATGGTGCTTCTGTTTCAGACCTTCTTATACCAGCGAATATCGGTGAAAACACTATGTATAATGTAGACTTGATCATGGAAATAGTGGAGGAGTTCGTGCAGCACAATGATGACAGTAAGACAAGTTCTCAAGACAACGAAGGAATTGTGGAGGTCGAGAACATTACTTCTGTTTCCAGCACGTCAAAGCTGGCGGTTGCAAACCTGATCGACGGGTACCTTGCTGAGATTGCTAAGGACCCCAACCTGCCTCTTCCAAAGTTCATTGCACTTGCTGAGATGGTTTCTGCTTCATCGCGACCAACGCATGACGGGCTATATCGTGCCATCGACATGTATCTCAAGGTAATACACAGAAACAAAATTTCTTGCTGTTCTGCACTGCACACGTACCTGCATTCTGGGGTTCAGAACTTAAAACACATCATTTCCATGATTTCAGGAGCACCCCGGCCTACCAAAGAGTGAAAAGAGGCGGCTCTGCGGATTGATGGACTGCAAGAAGCTGTCCCAAGAGGCGTGCATGCACGCCGTGCAGAACGAGCGCCTCCCTCTGCGCGTCGTCGTGCAAATCCTCTTCTTTGAGCAAGTCAGATCGTCGGTCGCCGCCGGGCGGAGCGAAGGTGCAGCTGATGAGCCTCCCATGGCCATTCACTCCCTTCTCCCCAGAGAGAACGGCAACTCCTATGGCAGCTCCAGGTCAGCTGCCACGACGGCGACGGAAGAGGAGTGCAGTGGCGTCCCAACATCCAGTGACATCAACTCTTTCAGGTCGATGAGGCTGGGCAACCACAGCGCCGCCGGCAGCGAGAGGAGCAGCGGTGGCAGCAGCGACGCCAACAAGAACGCCGGCGACGACCGGAGCGCCGGCAAACCGAGGGGGGTGCCGATGCCGAAGAAGATATTGAGCAAGCTCTGGTCCGGGAAGACGAACGGCGGCGAGAACAGCAGCTCCGACACGTCGGAGAGCCCCAACCCGGAGGAGGTGAAGTCCACGCAGTCGCGGGACACGAGGCACTCCGCGTCCTAGCTTAGCTGCTGCCTGCTCGCTCACTGGCTCACTGCTGGTAACCAAGTCCATACGTTAGAATCCATGGTTTTGTTCTCTTCTTTGCTTCCATCTGCCTTCACATGCTGAGAGTAGCAACCTTAATTAGAATCTGAATCTGGGATATATATGCTTCGATCGCCGATGATGTTTTTGAAGCATTGGAATGCTTGTAACTGATACATAGGGGGTTTGGTCATTGGTGATATACGTGCACGAACGTTATCCTGTAATTTTTGGTGATATACGTGCATGATACATAGGGGGTTTGGTCATTGGTGATATACGTGCACGAACGTTATCCTGTAATTTTTGGCTGGCAAATATAAAGCAAGTACAGGTTTTTGCTCTTTAAATTGAGGGATGGGGCAAAGTCACTGTTCCACGTTGCCTTAGACCGTCACTGTTCACCTACAGATTTAAGGCATAAATTAGGAAGAAGTCCAATTTACCTTCCTTAACTATTGTAGAAGTTCATTTTTCCTCCCTCAACTTATTTGTGACAGTTCGATGCAAGATTGGACGGTCAGATCTCACCCATTTAACACAGAGGGAGGAAAAGTGAATTTTTTCAATAGTTGAGGGAGGCAATGTGAACTTCTTCCATCTCATTATCATTCATTGCTCTATCACTATTACGTCCCAACAACAATCCTATCACCGTTTCCTCTCTAATATTCACTATTCACTCCTGTCACTTTTCATCTTCCTGTAACCAGGGTTTACAACAGTCTACGGTGTGGAGCCGGTTAACCGTGATTAACCGACGGTTTGTCACGGTTTTGGTCCAAAATACAATTTTGAATTTTGTCAAAAATTGTTTGGTTAGCCGGTGGTTTGTCGCGGTTAGATGCGGTTTTTGGCGGTTAGACGTGGTTTTTTGCCGGTTAGCCACTATTTTGGTGGTTTTTTATTTTTTAATACAAAATCACATGAAATGATGATTAAAAAATTGAATTTTTATTCCTGTTTAAGCCAAAGTCCTTAGAATAGTTAATAGTGTTTTCAGAAATTTTATACAATTTTCTAATTCAAATTTCATTCGGATGAATTTTAAATGGTTAGCCTCCGCGGTTTTGCTAACTGTCAACCCACAGAGTAACCGCCGGTTTTGTAAACCCTGCCTATCACCATTATCTCATTGCTAGGGATGCGTGTAATACTCCGATCCGATGTGTTGTGAGGCCCATGTGGATACGATGGTGGGATTAATCCCACATTGCTATTCGAGATAGAGTTGTACAGTAATAGCATTTAATGCTTGTTGGAACTAAACATAATACACCGGGTTAACCCTTTTGGACAAAGTGAGGTCGAAAGGTCTAAGTGGGTGCTATGCATGCGTGGGCCAGCCCCGTAGGTGGGCTATGCTCTAAGCAACTTTGGGTCAGGAGTGTTACAGATGGTATTAGAGCATCAACCATCACTGTGCGGCAGATCGTGTGGGCTTTGTTGCACGAGCATATTGCGCATGACTTGTGTGGGCACAGAGTGGTCACATGGCATGGCATATGGATCAGCACTAAACGCACAACTGTATACTTGTCTGTTCTTAGTGCATAAACCCTTGTGATCATTTCACGAACTTTGTGTAACTCTTCCACTTCCAGTAAAAATTATGGTGCCCTTGCCCAATAATAAACACTAGAAGGTTGGTGAAGCAGGGATCCTGGACATTTTCCGCTTAGGCGGTATGTCTATACGAAGTTATTACGATGCGCCCATGTCTACTAGAGATGGTGAACGTTAAGCAAACCTTAACCTTATATTCAACTATAATGATGTCGAGTATGTGAGCATGTTCGGATGAGGCTGACACCATTCTTCCAGCTATTCAACTTATCAAGAGAGAGGGGAGTTTGTTAATTACAAGATAGAATACACACCTCTGTAGAAGAGCAAGTAGCAATATCCTCCATGTTGTTGGCCATAATTAACCAAAGATCTATCACACTTTTAGGAGGTCCATACGTAGAAACCGTGAGCCATTTCTTTCGGGAGGTATTATATGTCATTGAGAGTTCAAATAAAGTACATGATTTAGCCCCCATTCAATGAAACACCCTATAGTTTAAGTGTGAAATGGCACCCTTACTCTCATGTATTAAAACCTACTTTTTTCATTCAGCCTTGTTACATGTACGCCTTACAACGACATGACATGTCATAGATTGTGTTGGGGCCATAGGCAGAACTCATGTCAATGTTAGAGTTCCAAGAGCAAATGTTACAGCATTCAGGAGTTCAAAGCCATACCCTAACCAAAATATAATGGCAACAAAAATTTTAATATAAGGTTTACGACTTTATGTACGCGCTAGCTTGTTGGGAAGGGTCAACACATGAGGGTCTTATCCCTGCAAATGCCTTAAAAATACAAGATGGGTTAAAGGTTGCACCAAGTAATTTCCATGTCATGCTACCCAAATATATTTCTAAAAGTGCATAGTTGCATCACCACTAGAATTAATTTGTTTACATAACTTGTTAGGTAAATGGTACCTAGTTGATGTTGGATAAGATTGTCATGCTGGGTGTCTTCCAACTTATCTGGGTACTATGTACAATTTGTCTAAGTATGATTCAAGTAGTCACCCACTAATCATAGGGAATTGCTCAATTTGAAACATGCAAGTCTAAGGGTTACACTTGAGAGGGCTTTTTGTGCATTGAACCGTTTTCACACTCTCAACAACAAGCCATTTCACCCTTAGAAGACCCAGGTCAAGCTAGTTCTTGCATGCTACATTTACACAACTGGAACTCCAGTATGGACATGATAAAATTGTCCCCGAAGAAATAGATTGGATGCCCAACGACCTCCTCCCACAAACGCCGAATGGAGAATATGTTGCTTTGGAAAACAACAATGCTCAGGAAGCAAAAGGGGATGAGTGGGCTGCTGGCTGCTGCAATGTGGGCTAATAGAGAAAGTAATCGTTGTTAAGGATATATATCTAGGCCCAAGGAGACCCATGCCCAAATTCAATGTATATATACACATGTAAGGATCTTGTACAGATCCTTATGCAAAGGTTTTCGTCACCTCTGTAGGTCCTTGCCACTACCATCTTTGTGTGCTGCATGCGCCACTACAACCTCACCGCCGACTCTGCTGGTTGGTCGCACTGCCGCTGCCTGATCTGCGTTAACTGTCACGCCGCCATCATCATCGCTGCAGCCACCGCGGAGAGGAGGCCACCGCCATTCCACCATGTCTGCATGTCTCCAACTTTTATAGGACAGCCATCATCGTCTCATCTGTACAACTGCTGTCGTCATCCAGATTTGCTTTGTTGTCACCGTCGTTCAGATCTGCTTGCTAGCCTGCATATTGGTGCGGATGGGGTATATATTCATACAACTCTTGGATTGCAAGTCTCATGTTTCCTGCTGCAGATATCTTTTTATTTTATGATCATGAGGGCATAGCATATGTCCCTTTCTTTCCGTTTTGCCAACTGATGTATTGTTGCTAGACACATCTTGATTTATGTTCTACTAGATCGATCACTTGCAGGTTGCAAACTGTAAATTTGCTAAGTAATCTTTGGTTAGTGTAATTCCTTCCTAATAGGAAGGTAAATTGTCTCCTATTCCTCCTTTTTATTTTTCCAAGAATTTACACATCTCAGGTTGTATTCATGTTTGGGCTTAAATTTTTGTTCTAGTGAATTTTACGGTCATGTAGAGCTTTCCTCAAGTAACATTGTGGTCCTTTGCTTAGCATCCATGGGTTCCATTTTTTATTTAAAATTTAAACTTTAGGCATCAACCTCCTGTTCCATGGTCTGCAATATAATATGGATAGTGGTAGCAATAATTTTTTTGCTCATGGGATACAACATCTGTGCTATTCTGAACTTTCTTTCTTTTTCACTTGAAATACCATTAATATCTTTTATGCTTTGGCTAAACGGTAGCATTAATTACGTCTGATATCAACTATATCTTTTTTTAAACACTTCAACTTGATCCTTCAGAGAAGACGATGGCTCTCTCATTTCAATGCATGCTATTCTCTTAGAATTTATTGCACTTTGTTCTTTTGAAGCATGAAGCAGAAAGTCAGAAACCAAGGACACTGAAGCTCCATTTTTGTGTGTTCAAAATTTCACTAATGTTTATTTTAGTTTTGAAAAAAGTGTTGATTTTGTCTCTAAACTTTCAATGAAACACTAAATTGGTCCTCATGGTGGAAAATTAGGTTGGAATGGTCCCTTGACCGGTCAAACCAGCTTTTGAGGATGGTTTTGACTGATGTGGATCCTAGTCACCCAAATTTGCCCATGTGGACGCTGTCGACGGTTGGGATATCGGCCCCAAATCAACTAAGGTTCTTGAGAAGGGGAGATAGGAGACACGCCAAACAGAGCGAACAGCAATCAACGAGCAACAGGGAGACACAAGGTTTTTATCCTGGTTCAGGCCTCTCGAAGAGATAATAGCCCTACGTCCAGCCTTTCTTTATATCAAAGAGGATTACAAGATGGAACCCTACGAGACGAACAGGTCTCGGCGAGGTTATGGGTATACAAGAAACTAATGTGCGATCTTAGATTCAAGTCGCGCAGGATTGGCCCCTCTACACGCCGTAGGGGCCTGGTTTATAAAGTGTTGAGCAACCGACCTACCGAGGGATAATTGGGCCGGGCTGACCACGAGATCGTAACGAACTCGTATACATGCCAAATACATCCCGAGGTAGATAAGGTATACTCCAATTCTTGGGGATCACGACGTCTGTTCCAATCCGGGAAACGACGTCCGGGTCTTCACGTAGCCATGCAGAATTCTTGTTCGAGTCGGACTTAAACACGAATATTTGGCCGTTACGCATCGTGCCAACCAAGAAGCTGTTCGACATGATGGGCAATCCCCCATCCTCTAATCGTATAACTTCGTATAATGTATGCTATACGAAGTTATTACGATTTATAGTGTTATAAAGCCGATACCGATACGACCTAATTTACCGCGATGTGTTTCTGATCAAATCGTATTTCTTCCGAAGCCTTGTACCCATCGGCTTGTCTGATATACCCTTCTTTGCCGATAAAGCCCATTTCCGATTTGGCCGATAATTCCAACATATTCGGCCCTTTCTGAACATCCGATTTTCTGCCAAATTTGGGTGTCAACACCACCGAGGGAGGTGGGTGAACAGACCACACTCCAGCTGATCCTGCTAGCCCTGCCTTGGGTGTCCGAACCCTTCCACGGCTAGCCTCTGCAGAGAGCGTCGACCTTCTTGATGACCGAGTTGGGAGGTCGGATGACCGAAAGGATGAAGGTGGGAAGTGCTGTTAGCACTGCTTTTAGGAGTGTGAGGCGGCCGCCCTTGGACATGAATGGTCCCCACCAGCCGGCCAGCCTGGAAGCCACTTTGTCAATGAGAGGCTAGAAGTGAACATGCCGCATCTTGCGAATAGAAAGAGGCATCCCCAGGTATTTGATGGGAAGGTGGTTTGCTCAACTGGGAGGGCCTACAGGATGGGCGCAAGGTGTAAGCCTGAGCAGCGAATTGGGACCACTTGGCTTTTGGAGAAGTTGGTGCGGAGGCCCGTGATGTTTCCAAGAACCCGGAGAATCTTAGCCAGGGTGGAGACATTGTCAGCAGAGGGGTGGAGGAAGATAGCTGCATCGTCAGCGAATAGGGAGATGTGGGCATCTGGAAGCGGGCCACCCAGCAGTTTAAGCACGCAAGAAGTGCTGGCCTTATTGAGCAGAGAGACCAGAGGCTTTATGGCTAGATTGAATAGGAATGGGGAGAGCGAGTCTCCCTGCCTCAGGCAGCAGCGGTGTTGGATGGTGTCGGTGTGGCGGTTGTTGAGGAGCACCCTGGAAGAGGAGGTGGCTAGGGATAGGATGATCCAGTCGTGCCAGTGGGTGCTGAAATCACAGGCTCTGAGGTTGTCAAGTAGGTATGCCCAAGATACTGAGTCGAAGGCCTTTTTGAGGTCCATCTTGAATAGTAGGGTTGGGATACCGGATTTGTGGAGGGCCATGGCCTTGCGCTGTACAAGCAGGAAATTGTCCTGGATGTGTCTATGCTTTATGAAGGCGCTTTGGTATGGCAAGATCAACTCATCCATGAAGGGAGCGAGGCGTGAGGCTTGGATTTTGGTAAAAAGTTTCCCAATGCTGTGGATGAGGCTTATGAGGCGTTAGTCCGAAGGGGAGGTTGGGGGCTCCTTTTGGGGGAGGAGAACAGTATGGGCTTTGTTTAGGTCGGTCAGGCCGGTGTTGTCGAGGCTAAAGAGGCATTGCAGCGCCTCGAGCAAGTCCTCCGAGATGAATACCCAGCAAGCCTTGTAGAAATTCCAAGTGAAACCATCTGGCCCAGGTGCCTTGTCGTTAGGTAGGGAGAAGATGACAGCTTTCAGCTCTTCGAGAGTAAGGGGGCGTCAAGGGCTGAGAGGTCAGCTGTGGGCATTGTCAGGAACTCCCAGTTGAAGGATCGATGCGGAGTAGTTTGAGGGGTGACCAAAGATTCGCCGAAGTGTTGGTGAAGGGTAAGCTCCTGGTCATGAAACTCAGTGTGGAGGCCACTGTCAGTTTGGAGGTAATGGATGTGGTTCCTACAACGGCGGCCATTCGCCCAGAGATGGAAGTACTTGGTGTTAGCGTCTCCGAGCTTGAGCCAGGTGAGACGCGAGCATTGCTTCCATTTGATTTTCTCGATGGAGCTTAGCCCGAGAACACGAAGCTTTAGCTGTTTACGGAGTGCCATCTCTTCCGGGGAGAGGTCGCGGGCCTTCATAGCTAAGTCGAAGAGCCTGATGACCTCCGAAGCCCCCGACAACCCTAGCTTTATGTCGCCGACCTGGGAGCGGCTCCAGCTGGATAGAAACTTCGTAGTGCGGGCTAGCATACACTGGAGGCGGCGCATCGGGTGAGACGGAAGGCTCGAGGTGTCCTCCAAGGAGTTCCTGTGCATGCACCAGGCCTGCTCAGCGGCCTGGAGAAAGCCGTCAATGGAGAGCCAATAATTTTTGAAATGGAACCGACGCGGCGGTCAAGGGAGGCTCTTGGCAGTGAGGAGCAGTGGGTAGTGGTCGGAGGCCGAAGATGACAGGGGGAGCAGGGAGCAGGATGGTTAAAGGAGTTCCCAATCGGCATTTGCGAAGGCCCTGTCGAGGCGTACCAAGGTGGGGTAGGATTGCCCATTGCTCCAGGTGAAGCACCTCCCCGAGAGGTGGATCTCGCGGAGGAGGCATGTGTCTAACGCATCGCGGAAACGAGACATGAGCCTCCTGTTCAGGTTGAGGTTATTTTTGTCGGAAGCCTTGTAGATGAGGTTGAAATCACGGAGGATGAGCCAAGGGCCATTAAAGTGAGAGGCGATGGCTTGCATCTCCTGTAGGAAAAGCAGCTTCGACGGATCATCGGTGGGCCCAAAAATGTTGGAGATGATCCAGCTGCGCTGGCCGTCGGCGGGGGTGACTTTGGCGGAGATGGAGTGGGCAGGATCAATGGGTCGGAGAGGACGACACGCAAGTCGTCCCAGAAGAGCAGCAGTCCCCCTCTGGTGCCCGCAGCAGGGGTGGAGAGGACGTCGTGGAGCCTGTGCCCACAAGTATCCATAAGGATCTGGTGGGAAGAGGCGGCCAGCTTGGATTCTTGAACGGCAAGGATGGTGGGTTGGTGCGATCTAACTAACGAGGTGACGACGTCGCGCTTGCTGCCGGAGTTGAGTCCCCGGACATTCCAGCAGAGAATCTTCATTGGGGAAACCAGATTGCACACTAAGGGGGATCTCTTGCAATTGGGCCGGAGGGACCCGCGAAAAAAGAGATCTACAATGAAGCCGCCCACGAAGGGGCAACCCAAACACGCCGCGCGCAAGCGGGGATACAATACACTCCCTGCACGCAGGCAAGGCCCACAACCAGGGACACGACGAGTTACTAAAAGGTGGCTAACCTCCTAGAGCTACATCCACACGCAGGTGGGTGGAGGGACCACAAACGCTACGAGACGAGATAGTTTTCATCGGAACTAGGGTAACACGAAGGAGACGATAGTGGGCTGGGGTCGTCAGGCCAGAGATGGACACCCCTCGGTGAGAGCAAAACCAGAAGCCGTGAGGTCCACGCGTGGGCGTCCAAGGCCGTAGAGGTCGGCGATGATGGAGCAGGCGGCAGGGCTGAGCGGCCCCCCGAGCTAGGCAGCCAGGTCGCCAATGCCTGGAGAGGGGGAGGTACCGAGGCGTCGAGCAAGAACGCCCTGCGCCCTGCGGATGGCGGAAACGGAGGATGATCTAGCCGGTGGCAGGGCCATGCGAGCGGAGGCGAGCCTGGTGCTACGACGAACCTGTGGGCTGGGGGGCATGAGCGGTGGTGCGGAAGCGGAGGTGGCCTCAGCAAGAAAGGCGGAGACCGGTGAGGAGTGGGGTGGGGGGGTAACAATGCCTCGAGGGTCATGGGGTCAAAGGAGGTGGAAACTGGCACGGGAAGGCCCAAGTCCCAGATGGGGAGCTTAGGCCCAACAAGGTCCCCCACTGTGCAAAGCATCTGGGCTTCCCCAAGGCCCATGAGGTGGAACGGGGATGGCCCCGAGGCTGTGGGGTGAGGGGGTGGCGCGGGCCGGCCTAGCAAAGGGGGAGGGGGCGTGCGGAGGGGGAGCCCTGCGCTCTCAGCAGGCTGCGAGGGAGGTGGGAGGCGGCCTCGGCATCTTGGCCCGGCCCAGAAGTGGGGGTGAGGCCGACCGTGAGGTGGGAGGCGGATGCGTTGACATGGGCCGCCCTAGGGGGCGAGGTCGCCTGGCTGGAGCAGAGTAGGAGCGGGCCCACGAGTGGCTACGAGGCGCTGACAGGGCTGGTCAGCGACCCGTTGGGCATGGTCAGCGCTGATCGTGCGGCGCGCGCAGCCAGGGGGAGGGAGGCAGAGCGCGTGGGTGGTAGGGGAGTAACGGGCCTGACCCCGCGTGTGTCGCCTGAGGTGGGGAGCTTGCCGGAGAAACGGGCCGGTGGCGAAGGCGGCGGCGCCGCCGTTGCAGGGTGGACGGCGTGCTGGCATCAGTTGCCCGCGGCAAAAGATGGTGGCGCGGGTAGCAGCGACCGGAGTGGCGCCGCGCCGCCGCCGAAGGAGCCAGCGGATGCGGAGGTTGCCGGCGACTTAGGGTGTGTTTGGTTTGGCCATGATGGACCATCCAGCATGTGGTTAGGGGCTGGATAAGTTGATCACGCACGAATACATCCAAGCTGTGATGTTTGGTTGCTTTATCCATACAGCATTGATTGGTCCAGTGGTTCAGTTAAACCCGCACGTTCAGATCTAGCCGTTTGGGATACGCTTTTTTCTGTGCAACATTTATTAATCACCCGCTAACTAAAAAGGCTAATAACCATCTGCGCACAGATATGAAACAACTTCAAATTGAACAGCCCGATGCAATGCAGCGCTGCTAGATTTTACATTGAAATTGAACGGATTCATAAAGAATATCACTTGAATATATACCTGATCATCTCAAACATAATCCCAATCTAATTTCTCCCATACAGATTCGGCAGTAGCAGTAGTAATCTAGGATTTAATACTATCTCAAGCTCAAGAGCAGTAGAAGTAGTAATCTGGGATTTTAGTATGCACATGCAGCAGTGCTAACTAATCTCCAGCACTATCATATAAAAATCACAAAGTCCAACCAATGTATAAAATATGTATCATGCTAGTTTCAAGGGTATTACTACCTAATCTCTGGCACATCCATATAGAATAGTTGCAACAAGTCCAATGATCACTATATCTGCATTTCATGCCACATTCTAGGAATGCAATTAAGATGTAAACCTGAGATATAAACTTCAGGTAACAAAAACCTAAGATAAATAGCATGAACAGACACATGCCCATAATGAAAACATTTATAACAGAATGACCTGGAATAGACCAAACGACCTGGATTTAATACTATATGGAGTTCAAGATCAGTAGCAAGAGTAATATGTAAGTAGCTGGCAAATAACATGTAAATTTGTGGAAAAACATCGCTCATTGTTCATCTCCTGCACAGCAATAACTTAGATATATAGGATCTCCACAGCAATAACTGTCTTTTGCATAATACCATCATCCCCTGGCATATAAAAAAATATAGCATTAAGCAAGAGAAGACGAGAGTGTTCCCAAAAGATCAAAGCTCAGTTATCAGTAATGCATGGTTATTGTGCAACAATGATTTCCTTTCTTAATACCGTGAGACCCTTCGGACAGTCCGAACCACTTAGTCACATCTGAAGATTCTGAGCCCATATCTGTGATCCACATACCTTCTAGATCTCAAATATGATTTTTGTTTGGGTCACTATTCACAGCCGACCTCGGACTGTCCGAGGGGTGTCACGGACAGTCCGAATCTCACTTGCTGTACCTTAACGGCTAGATCTGGGGGAAGCTATTTATACCCTTTCACTGCTCCCAGCAAACGGTAACTGTGCGCATCACTCAGATTCATTTCACTCTCTCTCTCCAAGAACCCTAAAAGCATCTCCCCTCCTAGTGCCTCTTGTGAGATTGATTTGAGGGTGGAGAAGCTAGGTTGGTGCTAGATCTGAACTTGATCCATCTCGTGAGCACCTTGGTCGCCTCCAAGTGAGTGGTTTCTCGTCGGATTTGTTACTCTTGGAGGTTGAGGACTCCTAGACGGCTAGGCGTCGCCGTGAGCCACCGAAGCGGTGTGGTTGGCCTCGGATTGGTTGTGAAGGTGTGATTCCACCTCCGCAAGGAAAGGAATCAAAGTGATATTCGGTGAGTGCTTTGGCACAAATCCGAGAGGAATAGAGTCTAGTGAGACTCGGGCTCTACGGTGTTGAGCCTACCTCAACGGAGAGTAGGATCTCCTCAAAGATCCGAACTTCGGGATAAAACTCATTGCGTCTATCTTCACATTTGGTTTGAGTTTCTCTCTTGCTAGATTTACTCTATTTACTATCTTGTGCTTGAGGAAGACTTCTCTTGAATTTCTGTGGTATTACTTTTGGTATTCTTGTTGTTTGAGGTGAGCAGGACATATACGGAGATTTTGGGGAGGTTTCCTCACATTTGAGTTCGGACTGTCCGAGGGGTGTCACGGACAGTCCGAATCTACTTCCGCAGCGCCGCTGAAGATTGAATTTGGTGGTCACGCCTATTCACCCCCCCTCTAGGCGTCATCTCGGTCCTTTCAGTATCATATATGCCATTGTCAGGGTTTTTCGAGCTTTCTAGTATATACAAGGTTCGAATACCCAACGAAATACAGAATACGGCCCCTGATAGGTAGGCCCCACCTGTCATGCTCAGCAGTGCTTCTTCTTCCTCCCTCCTCCTCCTCCTCCTCCTCCTCTCTCTCTCTCTCTCCCTTCTACCGACGGCGAGCTCCCCGGCGGCAGAGCGAGCTCGAGTGAGCTCCGGCGACCTGCTACCATTTTGCTCCAACACCAGTCGACGAGCTCCGGCGACCTACCTTCGGCGAGCTCCTGACGGCCTCCTCCTTCCACTCCAGAGCTCGCCCTTTCCCTCCTTCCTCCATAGCTCATCCGCGTTGAGCTCCCCGACGGCCTCCTCCTCCTTCGGCGAGCTCACGGGGATGGTGCAGCGGCGTTCAGGCTCCGCTGAACAATGCTGGAGCATCCTAGGATCAATACAAAGCCATTGGCGGCGTTGGTTGGGCTTGGGGAGGTCTAAGCCGTGCTGCCACCATGAGCCGTCGAGCTCTAAGACGGTGGCTCCAATGGCGGCGGCGGCTAGAGTGAGAATTGGGAAGTGCAACGCTAGGGGAAGGTGCGGGCGTGTGCTAGGAACCACATGGACACATGCTACTAAACAGATTCGATTCGTGTGTGCACAATTTCATGAATTCGACAAGGTGGACAAAAATTGGGGAAAATACGAAACAGGGCTCACCGGTGCTACTCCGGCGACGACGTCTGCTCGGCAAGGTTCAAGGTTGCTGGGCGGAGGTTTTGGACACAAGAGAGCAAGAGAGAGATGGAGATTTGAGGTCACGTGGCTTTCACCGGAGTTGGCGCCGCCGCCGTTTGCACTGGAGGCGAAGGCAGCCGTAGGAGACGCGGCAAGAGGTGTCGGCAGCGAGCTCCTCCTTCGTTGCCGCCTCCTGCAACACCGACGGGCGCTGCCTCCGTATGTGTATGGAGTGAGAGAGGTAGAGAGATGGACGGAAGGAGGAAGAAGGAGAGGTAGAATAAGGTTTGAGTGTATGACATTCGGGCCCCACTTGTCAGATTGTATTTTTGCCCTTATTTTGATTTGGTATATGTTGTAAATGCTGCAAAACCCCCTAGAATGGCATCCTTAATACATATTTGCAAAAGTAATGGCATTAAAAAATATGCACTTTGTAATGGTAATTCGGAGATAAACAAGCTTTGTAATGGCATGTATGTAAAAAATCCTATATACATATGACTTTAGGGGGAAATATTAAAGATATTGCGCAAAGATTTATCAGAGAAGCCAACACATGGTGTCCGGTCGCTGTAGATTTAAATATCATCCTCCATGTCAAAGTATTGTATTGCTTTGTATTATTATCCGCGAAATCAAAATTACAATCAGATGTTAAATCAGATCGTTGCAAAGTTGTAAGTTAAAAGGGAGACATCTATCGCATCCCCCAAACTAGGCTGCCCGTACGGACCAGGCCGAGAGAAGCAAGTGCAGCCCGTAATTTGGTCCAAGTGCCCAACCAGACAGCCGTCCGAAAACCGCAGGTGCCGAGGCGAGAAGCTGGGCACCGAACCGGACCGGAGGCGATGCTCGCGCGGTCGCGCGGCGGAGCCGAGCAGTGTGCCAGAGAGCACGCGGAGTCGCGGATCCTCCCACCCCGGCGACTCGAATCCCGCCTAAACCGAATCCCGCCGCCCGCGCGCGCACGCCTCGTTGGATTCACAAGTGGCGCCCCGCTGCCCCGCGGCCGCGCGGCGCACGTCACGCCGCACTCCACCCGCCCGAAGCCCTGAACTAAACAAATCCGGCAACTTGTCGAAACGCAGCGAGCCGAAAGGCGCGCGCACGCACGCACGCACGCACGGCGCCAAGTTGCGCCCGCGACGGATACACGGGGTGGGAGAGTGGGAGATGCCACGACCCACGAGTGAATCAAAATCGAAGGGGCAAGGAGTGGCAGCGGGAGGAGCCTGGGGTTGGGGGTTGGGAGTTGGGAGGAGGTCGCAGCCAGAGAGCCAGGAGGTGGCGGCGACCTCAGCTCCTGGCGGCCGCGAAAGGGCAAATGGCCGCGGCCGTGGCCCCGTAGCCGTTGCTTTCCTCCTCCCTCCCCCCCGGCTCCGCTGCTCCCTGCTGCTTTTGCTTTGCCTCCTCTGTTCCTATCCACAACCCTTCTCCTCCCGAGCCCCCCTGGCCTAAATTAATCAGGCGCCCGGTATTCAACTTCAACAGGTTCAACCCCACCGCGGGTGCAGGATCCTCTACCTCTACCTCTGCTGCACGGCGTCGGCTCGCCAGCATGGTGCGCAACCCTGTGGTCACCGACCGTGGGATAGGAAAGAAGAAACAAACAATCTGAACATATGGACAAGAAACAATTGTTTGGTTTGTGCAAAGTCATTAGCGATGTCAGAATGAGGATCTTATACAACTCTTAGACGGTGCGGTGCATAGTTATGGAAAAACATTGAAGATAAATGTAATCCAATCAGTGCTCAAATTATCCCTGCCTACATTGAAACCCAACTTGATTTGTTAGCGAGTGCAACGACATGGCTCACCTTTTCTAATGCCACGCGGAGTGGATTACCGCCCGTTGTTCTAAAAACATTACAAACAATCATCATGCACCAAGATTCTTACCTACTTCCTATGTTTTTTAACTAAAAAAATGACATATTCGAAAACATTACAATCCAGTTCTTCTCACTACTTTTCCTATCATCTCACTCGAAAACATTTCAACCTAGCAATGAGGTTGAGCTCCGGATGCTCAATGTTGTGACGGGGCACCATGACTAACGAAGGCGTTGTATAGGTTAGGGGATACTATGGTGGCTATTCACAGCACAACAAAGGGTTTGCAGAGGTGGCAATGTGAAGTGGCTTGTTTCACGATTTCTTGTCACATTGTCATTGGACATGACACGACATTAGGGCATGACTAGCATAAGTGATGCTCGTTGACATTGCTGAATGTCGCCACCATGACGTGCTCATGCTAGAGGATAGTGAAAGTGAGATGGAGGATTTAGAAAAAGGATCAGATCGTAAAGTTATTATAAGTATGAGGACATATTCTGAAAAAAATGAGGAGTAAAATATTAGTGCATAAATTTTGGCGCTCATCTTATGGCCGAGAACATGTATGGAACCACGTATGTTGTCGTCACTATATTTGCTAACAAATGATATGGGCCACTGAGGAGTTTATTGGTGACAAAAAGAGTGACAACATGATTGTACTACGCTGCTTGTCTTATTTTGTGGTAAATTGAATAAGTATTAAATGGAGCATCGCAATGTAGTCCTTTTCTCTTCTAAAGTCTTATGATATATAGTTTCCATTATTGGTTGACAAATACTTTTGACTTATCAAAATAGTTTCACAAAGCTAGTAAAATCAAATTGAACCTAGAATAAGATATATGTAGTTTGCACGGTCTCTGCAAAGTTGCTAGCCCCGCCACTGCGGGTGGAGCTAACAGCCGCACGCAAACGATACGATGCACAGGAATAGGATATATGTGTGCGTAGAGGATCCGGCGGAGACGACACCAACGCGGACAGGCCATTGCGGCAACACGGAGGCGCCAACAGCCCATGTCACCGGAACCCGAATAACCACCTCCATCCCTCTGGGTCTCGGCGCCCCCCCAGCCTCCCGGTGCTGTATAGGAGGTGAAAGTAGACTTGATTATCTTTCCAACCATGTGGGCCTTAGTCATGTTACACGCTCAGGTTGTCTCCAGAATTGTTTTCAAGTAGACGGTCAGCGTGTGCCCGGCGTAACGCTTGCTCGTGCGACCAATCTTCGTCGTCCCTTGCGATGCACCTAAGTTCAACAAAAGAAGTCGAAGTTGGAAGCACCATTAAGTTGTTAAAATCTGGAATGAGACCTAAGTTAGCGTTCACCTGGTCATGAATTTGTTGAGCCCGTGCTCGAGTTATGGGTCCTTGGAACATGGTTGTTGGGATGCGACCATCTTGATTGTTGTAGTGATCATCTTGTTTGATCACACTTGAGTTTGTGTCAATTTGCTCATTGAACCATGTGATGTCCTCATCAGATACTATGGTGACTATTCACATCATAACAAAGGGTTTGCAGAGGCGGCAATGTGAGTGGCTTGTTTCACGATTTCTTGTCACATTGTCATTGGACATGACACGACATTAGGGCATGACTAGCATAAGTGATGCTCGTTGACATTGCTGAATGTCGCCACCATGACGTGCTCATGCTAGAGGATAGTGAAAGTGAGATGGAGGATTTAAAAAAAGGATCGGATCGTAAAGTTCTTAGAAGTATGAGGACATATTCTGCAAAAAAAAAGAGGAGTGAAATATTAGTGCACAAATTTTGGCACTCATCTTATGGGCGAGAACATGTATGGAACCATGTATGTTGTCGTTACTATATTTGCTAACAAATGATATGGGCCACTGAGGACTTTATTGGTGGCAAAAAGAGTGACAACATGATTGTGCTACGTTGCTTGTCTTATATTGTGGTAAATTGAATATGTGATAAATGGAGCATCGCAATGTAGTCTTTTTCTCTTTCTAAAGTCTTATGATATATAGTTTTCTGTTATTTATTGACAAATACTTTGACTTATCAAAATCATTTCACAAAGCTAGTAAAATCAAATTGGACCTAGAATTATGTGTGCATACACCGTGGCGCATAAACACGAGTGGACAGTGGTGAAGCCACTGCCCGGTGAGCACGGGCACATGCCTGAGCTCCGACCGTCCGACAGCAGCAGGACGCCATGAGCAGCTTGCGGCTGATGGATTTGAATATGATGACCGGTTGGTAGACACAGGGTGACGGCCAGTTTGCACGGGCTCTGCAAAGTTGCTGGCTCCGCCACTATGGGTGGAGCTAACAGGCGCACGCAAACGATGCCATGCACAGGAATAGGATATATGTGTGCATAGAGGATCCAGCGGAGGCGACACCAAAGCGGACAGGCCATTGCGGCAACACGGAGGCGCCAACCGCCCATATCACCGGAACCCTAATAATCACCTCCATCCCTCTGGGTCTCTGTGCTGTATATAAGCGCCTCTCCCGCCTCCTGCGGCCAAGCTCCAACCTCCAAGCTCCCTGCCCCGCCTCTGTTCATCATCATCATCAGCATCATATCCACCTTGCAGAGCTATTAATCCAGCGAGGGAGCTCGAAGAAACTGAGCTGATCAGCTTGGGAGGGGAGGCGATCGAGGCGAGAGATGAGCTGCAACGGGTGCCGCGTGCTGCGCAAGGGGTGCAGCGACGCCTGCGTGCTGCGCCCCAGCATCGAGTGGATCGACGGCGCCCAGCCGCAGGCCAACGCCACCGTCTTCGTCGCCAAGTTCTTCGGCCGCGCCTCCCTCGCCGCCGTCCCCCTCCACCACCGCCCAGGTACGTACGCACCATCCATGATCCATCCATCAAACCCCAACCCCCCCGAGCTAGTAGCTACCGGTTCAATTCGTAAAATTCAGTTATTTCAGCTGTTTAAACTAACCGAAAAGGATAGAACCTTAAACGAGATCATGCGTATGCTTGGCTAGCAGAATTTTGATACAGTACTGGTCAGCTATCGGAGTTTATCATTTAGGAATCAAAATCGGTTTTACTACTCCGGCAGTCCGGCTTAGTTTGCTCACTTGTGCTTCACTTAACTAGCTGCTACCTGGGCAATCGATGATTAGGAGCAGGAGCATGATCGATGCCACACGCACAATGAGTTAAATACTAGTAATTGAGAGAATTCCCCGCTTGGTATCATAATATAAGATGAACAATGTTATCTTTACTGTTGATATTAACCGATGACTGGGCCACACCTATCTACCTAGGCAGAATTATAATAATTATATTTATATTTTATTATTTGTTTTCGACGGTACGCGGCCTTCCGACGCCCCATGGGCCATGGGTGGGCCACGGGACAAAACCAGACGAGAATATTCTTTTAGCCCGGCCTCAATTGTACTTCACCAAACTGGCTTCTTTTAAATGGTAGCCATAAAGTGATATGCTAATTAATTGACATGCTTTCCGTCCAACTCATGTCGTCAGCTCGTCAGGTCAATACGTATCTTTGCACGATTAATCCCGTAATATTAACAAAATTAAATTAAATAAACATAAGCTGGTTTACAAATGTATTTTGGCACTCACAAAGTGATCTACGCATGCATCTTCATGTGTTCCAAAACCTAGTTACTACACAGCTAGATAGTTGGTAAACACCTTCCAGGTTGGTTAAGAAGAGCAGAGACACACGACACCGATAATTTAGAGGTATAAACCGACAAATATACTAAAATGAAAGCATAATTTAGATTTGATTGTTTATTTAAAGAGTTTTCCACACAGAACATACTAGCATGGTAATATAAATAGTACTATGATACTATTAAAAAAATCAAGATCAACTAAAACCGCTATATCGATCTAAGCCGCTACTGATAATTTAGAGGATATATATTTGATTGTCTATTTAAAGAGTTTTCAACACAAACCCTACTAGCATCATGGTATAAACACCGCTCTAAGCCGCTACGTTGAGAGAAATGAATGGTTCAAAAAATTCATCTGTGTGCAGTAAAACATTTCATAATTTAAGACTGTAAATTAAAAGCAATTGGCCTGAGCAAAGTAATGAGACGGCCGCGCGCGGTTGGTTGCAGCGCTGTTCCGGTCGCTGCTGTACGAGGCGTGCGGGCGGACGATCAACCCGGTGAGCGGCGCCATCGGGCTCATGTGGACCGGCAACTGGGACCTCTGCCAGGCCGCCGCCGACGCCGTGCTCCGCGGCGACTCCCTCCGCGCGCTCTCCGCCGTGCCCGCCGCCTTCACCGACCGCGACATGGCCGGCCTCTACGGCGCCGCCTCCTCCTCCTCCCTCCACTCCTCGCCGGAGAACTCCTCCTCCGCGCCTCCCCGGAAGCGCACCAGGGGCGCCGCCGCGCACCAGCAGCAGCTGGCCAGGCTGCCCGCCGCCGTGCTGCAGTCCGGCGAGCTCGACCTCTTCCTGACGCCGTCGTCGCCGCTCGCCGGCGGGAGGCGGGGCGGCGCGTCCGACGAGTACTCGACGACGACGTGCGAGGAGCAGGCCAGCGCCGACGCCGAGGCCGGGGCGGCGCCGCCGGCGCTGCTCAACCTCTTCAGCTGAGCTGAGCGACTGATCATTGGGTTCAGCTCTAAGATGTATTTGTGCAGAGGCAGGGTTAAACTCAGGAGATGGTGATCGATCAATTAGTTGCGTCGATCCATGTTAATTAGTTAACCTTTTTGGGATGTGCGACTTGGTTTTGTAGCGATCCATGTTGAAAAAACAGTTAACCAGCACTATTTATATCTTGGTGAGTTTATTTTATTAACATGTTCATGTTGGTCTTCCGAAGCGAAAATAGAGTGAAACTGGGGATGTAAATGGGTTGGCCCTAAAGGGCATCTTTGGCCCACCATAATTCATTATTTGTACTAAATAGATTATAAACCAAAATTTTAATATAAACAAATGAACTAAAGAGGATCAAAGATGATTGTAGGATCAACCCATTTGCATGACTAAGTGAAACAGAGGAGATGCTATTTTGCTGTCTATAAAGCGTGAAATTTTATCACTTAAGTTTCAAATTAAGCTGTACGCCTTGAATGAAAAGTGCTTTTTTTTTTGTCCACTCATACATACGAGAATTATTATTTTTACACAGAATGCTTCACCCAGAAGTTAAGAAAGAAATGCGTTCTTAACACCTAAAATTGGAAACTCGCTGATGGTTCTGAAAGTTTCTATAATCGATTTGAGTTTAAGGAAATACGGGTCAAAACAAATATAAAAACGATAATGCTTGCAAGTGAGCGTCCGATATGATGGGACACCTATCCATCGGACGCTCACGCCACACACTGACACTCGTAGCTCCAGCAAACACCTGAAACACTGAAGAAAAACGCCCTTCTCTATTTAACCATAATACGTGCCTCTCTTCTTTCACCTCAGGCGCTTCTCTCTCATGAATCCTCCTTTCACCACGCCTCGAGCAGCAGCTCGTCTGCCACGGCACCCTGCACGTCGACACCGTCCGTGCGCAAGCACGCACCCGCGCCGCACGCCGGCGCTGCACGCTGTGCATCGGTGCCGGCGCGCCCCAAACAGCGCCGCCGACCGCGCCGCGCCGCGTCGCTGGCCGTCCTGTGCGCTCCATTGCGCAGCGTCCGCCGTCGGCCCTCCCGCGACCCAGGCACATGTGTCCACCAGCATATTTATCACGAGCTAATAGTATAGTAAAACCATTCATTCATGATAATCATATTGATCTGTACGAATTACTCTATCAATCAACCAAGAAGGATAATATTTGAAGTATACATCAAAACAGAGTGTTACAGCAGAATAATAATTAGAAGCTGACATACATTCATTTCATACAACAACCATGCATGACTGTTAACGATTATTAAAAACTAACACTCAACATTAAAATACAACTCAAAAGTTGCACTTATCTCAATATCATAATTGTACATAGGGAAGAAACAAAACTATCAGATAGCCAAAATTCTCGTTATTATGATGTTCCTATACGAACGCCGTCTACTCACTATTCTCGTATACGCAGTAACCTTCGGGGTCCTCCTCCCCCCTCTGGGTAACCCTCAACCCCCGCAGCTGCGACGTAGTTATCAAATTCCTTTCCATAGTTAGGATCTAAAAAGGGTATAAATACAATAGTGAATACACAGTATTCAGCAAGTATAAATAGCAAAAATGCAAGATGAATCATTCTATAGCCTTTCCAAGATTCCAATGGCAACCGAGACACCTAGGGAAAATAATTTATTTGAAAGAGTTGATTCCTTTTAAATTTGAAATACTACTATCACTTGGGTATGAGAATGAATATAAATCCCGTAGTCCCAATCCAAGAGACTGTCATGATATCATGATTTAACCCTACGTAGGTGTATACCACTTTATCCATAGTCGCTCCAATTACATTGAAGCACAGAGCGTTTACATCTAATTGTTATGTATAATCTTCAACCCAGTAGGTTAAAAGTCGTGGTGGTTCCCAACCATCCAACAAACTTTTGAACTCACTGTTGATGTCCCTACACTTGGCAGAAAACGTCGTTGGTGTAATATATCGCTCTAGGTTGGTCATCAATCGATGCCTTCTAGATGGGTGGGAACATGTGTAAACTTGCCACACTTCCTCTCTTAGTTATCTAAAATATGCAATGTGGGGAATGTACATCCTTTTAAATTAACCTTCTTTAATTATCTCGTAAGACCATGATATGTTCAATATGCCTCAATGCTCAAATGATAGTTTAATTACCTTATATAATATTACCAATGCATGACATCGCTATCACACCTCTAGCTCTAAGTGATCCCATCACCTTGGATAGAACTCATTACTCTCATCTCATCAGCCCATACTTATTTATGAAAACAATATTTAAATGCAGCTACTAGAGGTGACAATATTTACAAAATAATTGTATAGTTAAAATATTCCAATCGACATGATCAAAGTATAACTTGCCTTGATATGGATAATAAAACTCAGCTGCCCCTTCACTGTCTCTAGGATAAACCTCCGCTTGATTTAGTGTGCTGCCTGAAACCACAGTGATACTAATATTGAGCTACTACATATTATAACTGCATTGGAAATATGATGGTAACACTACTCCTGTTCACCTTGGTGTTGTGGAGAGTTTTATAAATAAAATTGTTTGTCTAGTGGAATTAACCAATGTATTTTAGTACTTATTTGTTACATGGAATGCTCATGTGCAGGTGTTTACATCTAGATTAGTATATTAACAGTACTTTCAACCTGAGACACTCCTCTTCGTTATTAACCTACTACTCAATTGTTTTTATATCTGACTCTACCCTTTTTCTCTACTTTCTTTACTCTCCTCCATATACTAAACGCAGTAGCTAGCAACAACAAATGCATCATTTAACCTTATAAGCAGTAGTTAGCACCAAATGCAGCATGCGCAGCAAGCAGTAGCGAGCAAATGCAGCAGCGGCTGTAGCAATAACAGCAGCAGCATGCAGCATAGCAAGCAGCAGCGGTAACGAGTAGCTAGCAGTAGCAAGCTACGGGCGGCCAGCAGTAACACCCACCACGCGGATCATGGCAAATCACGACGGCCGTCGAGACTAAGTCCTAACTAGCGTATACTCTTGGGCCGGCCCATAAGTATTCTCGACAGCATATGTGTAGCCGTCGAGATAGATGGTTTCCCGTGCCCGCGAAAATAAAAAAAAGTTGCGGGCACGGGCTTAGGCGACCTTATATCGATGGCTGTGGTCCAGTCGTTGAGACTAATGTTTAATAACGATGGCTCGGATGAAGCCATTGAGATTACATGATTATAGTATCGACGGCGTATATTTGGTCGTCGAGATTAGTTTTGGCGTTGATATTTCGCGCTATTCCTATAGTGACCGGCGACCTGCTGCAACGGCGGCAAGCAACCTGCAGCAGCGCCAAGGCATATCTTTACTCCCCTTTTCCCCTGCTCAACTCTGATTTAGCCCTTGATTTCCCCATTTGTTTGGTTTGCTTTCTATGGATCTTCACTTGAGTTTGTAACGGATCTACAGAAAAATAATAGGCGTGCAAGCTTGGAGTGGATCTGAGATGAAAAGAAAATCTCTGGTGTGCAGAAACTTAATGCTAGGATGGTGGATGCAAAGGTATGTACGCCAATTAAAAACTTTACATTTATGGATTTAATCTAGGTGCGTATATGAACATGGATATGAGAATCTGAGTATTGGATGCGAAGATTAGGGATTTGGCTAGCTAATTCTTTGAGCCTTCGTCCTCCTTTCTCAAGATTTTAGTGGTCTCCTCCTTCGAGCTCGCCTAGATCGCCAGCTTTCTCAACCTCTGATCCTAGTTGCGGTCAGTGGGAGAGGATGTACGTGACTGCCTCTCTTTCGTTTTCCCCCTTCTAAGCTATGAGGCTACAGCCATATGAGGAGTTTTTTTTTTTTTTTGGGAAAGGAGGTGAGTCTCTCTCTATCTACGTAGACCTTAGGATAGATGAGCAGGTGAAGAGTGAGGTGTCCAGATAATTCTGACGAGGGTGTGTTGGATAGTGTAAAGATCGACATGTGACGACTGCCCTTCCGCCTCTACCAAGACGCTGGCTTGTTAAAGAAGCTATGATAAAAAAATTATCACCTGCATGTGTGTGTTCCCGAAAAGAAGATCGCTTTTGTGTATGACTGACTGATAAATGATATGCAATGCAGTTCGCTAAATGTATGCTTAGTTAATGGTTTCATCTAGAGAATATTCAATGTAATGCAACTATGTGTATACACCAAATATGCTCCGTGTAAGAAGACATGCCTGAGCTCAATTGTATGAATTTTTTTAAGGTATACGCGCTATAAAAAACATTTAAGACACTAGAGAGGACCAATAACTCTTAAATATCACATCTTATGTTTTTAATATTTAACTTTGCTCAGTTTATTCTAGCCTGGTAGTTTCCGCACCCAGCTGAGCGCCGCCTGCGCACTGCTGCATGGCCGCGCCGCCCCGGCCGCCGCACGGCCGCACCGCCACTGCACTGGCCGCCCGCGCTGCATCTCGCTAGATGCTCGCGGGCGCCGCCACCCAGCACGACCATGCACCCCGGCCAGCCACCCGCGCGCTTTGATCGGCAATTCGACCCCGTAGCGCCGCCGCCGTGCGTGCCTGTTGCCGCCGCATGACCTGCCGCGCCGCCCTGCAGCTCCGGCGGCGCCCCGGCCCGCATGGCCACCGCTACGATGCCCGGCCGCTCCGTCGTGGGCGCTGCCCCATCGCCTTCGAAGTGCGCCACCCCACCTCCTTGATCCAATGGCCCCCGGCCGCTCTGATATGTGCAGTTGCATGGCCATTACTGAGCTGCACCACGGACCACGGCACCACGCAGCCGTGCGCTCTGTAGCCGCCGGGGCAAGATGGGCCAGCTTGGCCCTTTCAGGTTACAATGGGCCGACCGACTACACGTAGGAATTGCTGTTTTCAGAAATAATATTAAAATAACTGCATTAATAATAATCACAGGAAAATCATGATACCGATTAAAGAATAAATGCAATGGCAATGTACCAATGTTTATAAACAAACGACCGAAGCTACTGCAAAATACCATGATCAACAGAATAGAACCATGAACTGAACCCATTTGACATAATTCAGAGAGGAATTAGTTTGCTCTCAGAAACAAAGATGAGTGGTTCCTTGTGCAAATTTATGTGTTCTACAAGTTACAAATTAGTTGCATACAATCGTGTGGCCTTAGTGGTAGGTATACATTTTGATGCACAGACCTCCAAGTCAACAAACAAAAGTAATCTCATAGATTATATGTGATATTTTCTAAAGTATATAAGAATTGCCTTATGACTTGTTCACGGGCTCAACAAAGTTCACTAAAACTGATCTCAAGTTTTTTTAAAAGAGGGGTAGGAGAACTGTCGTCCTATTTCATTGATCAGTAGGAGCAAATTTAAAAAAAGCCCGTGCAAGCAAGGGATACAACCACAGCGCTCCGCTGCAACCCTAGTCAAAGTCAAGACACATCTCTGGCCACCGTCGGGAAAACACTGCCTACAGAGGAAGGTAGGTGGTGGGAGTAGGTGGAGGTGACAATATTTTTTGCAAGAGGATGGAGAGATCCTGCTGCAACCGTCGTCGACATCACCACTTGGATATAGGATCAAATAAATTGTCGAAGTTGCCGTCAAAGTTAGATATGGAGCAAAGACAGAGGAAGGTGGAAGTGTCGTCAGGGAGGAGGGGAGATGGTGGTGGTGCCGATGGAGAGGAGGTGGAGTGAGGTCGTGATGTCGTCAGTTAGGAGGATAGGGCGGGGAGGAGAGGGGAGAGCATGGGCTACGACGTCAACCAGGAGGAGGGGAGGGATCGGCAGTGTTAGCGAGGAGAGGGAGGTATTGTTGGCAAGTGGAGAGGAGGGAATGGGTGGGGGCACTGGGCGGGGGGGAGGAAGGTAGCGGTGCAGGATAGATAGGAGAGGGAAGGTGGCGGCGCTGGTCAGAAGGAAGGGAAAGTACGAGGAGCAACCGAGTAAGGACTAGGCTGAGGAGAGGGTTAGGATTGGCTAGCAAGAAATCCCGATGGTTTTGGACCTTGGCCCATGAGGGGTTTGCTATTTATGTACGTAGTACATGCCTCTTTTGTGCCAAATATTATTGGATTGAAGAAACCATGAGTGAGCTCAACCTATATATCGTGGCTCGGGCTCTTCAAAACGCATGAGTTGAAAAGTGGGTGTTGCTCAGGCTCATTCGCCCATGAACCAAGCCAGGCGTGATCACCTGTGAGCCTTGAGCTCACATCCTAACCCAACTCTCCACCATTGTCGCTTGATCTTGCAACCAATGGGTTGATCGAGCAAGCCCAAATCCCACATGTGCGTGGGCGGCACCCCTGCTTGATTCCTTGCGTAACGGTGTTGTCTCCTCTATCCACCATGAGAACTCCTTCCTTCTTCTTTTATGAGTTCTCTATGGCAACTCAGGTGGCACCATTGCCCAAGCTGCCCTCTTGTTTGAGTCGCCACCAAATCTTTTCTCTGTCATGTCACCGCCTCATCTTAGAGAGGGTCGCTCGGCTATGCTCCCTCTCCTCCTCTCCCTTGTCCTTGCCCCGTGTCGAAAAACACACTGATTGTTGCCATGAGCAACCGTGTTGCTGCCCCCTCTTCGAGGCACTGCCGAGAGTGCATCAGATAACTCTAATCTTCTGGCCCGTTGCGAAAGTTGCCCCCAAAACCCTCCTTGCTACTAGAGTTGTACTGATAGAGTGCTAGGGAGTGCCCTACTCCCAGAGGCTGGAGCCTGGAGCTAGAGGTGAAGATGGAACAGATAATACCCCGTTTCGTATCCAATACCTAATTTGTGTAAAATGGAAGCTAAGTGGCGGAAGACGTAATAAAAACATGGTACAGAGAAATTCAGAAGATGGATTAATTAAAAAAATTGTAATACTAAAGCAATATATATCTAATATAATAATACGATAATATGATGTTAAATAGGACGAAAAATAGAATTACAAATCATAAATCATAAAAAAAATATAAAGGAAGACAAAGGGCGTAGCACTAGAGTACTAATTTCGTCTAGAACAGAGCATTTGCCATTTTCTATTTTTTGATAAAATGTCTTGGTTTTATCAACGCTCTTTTGAATATGTACCATTAAGTCGTTAAAGCTAACATGTCTTTGTGGCGTATACCGGTCCCAGTAATCCTGTTAGCCGAGTGTGCCTATTGCTGGTGCCCATGCATAGTAGCACGTGCTGCACGTCACTAGTGTGGAATGCAGCTTTGCTGCTTGCCGACGCGTCTGCTTCCCAGTGGCAGCGGTGTGGCCATGCACCACCGCAGAAAAAGAGAATGCAAAAATGGGGAAAATCGAAAAGGGAAATGAAACTAGGAACTTGAAGCGCGTACTCGTATAGCTACTTGGGTTGGGCTGTTCAGTTTAGGACTTCCGTCCAAGTGGTTTAGTTATTGGGCAGTTGGGCTTCCGTTTATCGGGCTAACACAGATGGTGAGATAGGAAATATGGTTGTAGCCTGCATGGACCCATGGGGCGTGCTGCAGCCTAGCTAGGTATAGGTATGGCAGGTGCCATACCTTTTTTTTTTATTATTACTTTTTACATTTTAAATTAAATACATTTTTTGTTTATTAAAATTAAAAAGATAGGCTCCTCCGGTCGTTTAAACCGGTGAAAAGAAATAGGCGAGGCAAAATCGTATAAAAAGACGGGAAATGTTGAGAGGTTAAATTCCGCCAAATAAAAAGATGGCTACCAAATGCCACCACATAAAATGGAGGGAGATAGAGTCGAACGCTATCCCGCCAATTAGAAAGGTGGAAAATAGTGCCGAACTAGAACCCGTCATTCCAAACAGCGGCTAAAAAGGATGAGTTAGAAAACGCCAAATGAAATGGGGGCTATTATGCTCTCCTGTCCCCCATTGTATAATACGCTAGTTCGGACATGGATGGGGAGTGTGATCCTTGTTAGACTGAAATTACAATGCAGATTTTTGGTTTGAAGCGAGGAGTGCGGAAGTGTCGACGGTTGGGATATTGACCCAAGTCAACCAAGGTTCTTTAGAAGTGAGATAGGAAAATATTTTATATTTTTAATTAAATAAATATTTTTTATTAAATTAAATAGATAGGCTCCTCTATTCATTCAAACCGGTGAAAATAAATGGCCGAGGCAAAACCGTATAAAAAAGACGGAAAAATGTTGAGCGGTTAAATTCCGCCAAATAAAAAGATGGCTACCAAATGCCACCTTATAAAATGGAGGGAGATAGAGTCGAACACTATCCCGCCAATTAGAAAGGTGGAAAATAGTGCCGAAGCCGAACTATAACCCGTCATTCCAAACAGTGGCTAAAAAGGATGAGTCAGAAAACGCCAAATGAAATGGCGGCTATTAAGCTCTCCTGTCCCCATTGTATAATACGCTAGTTCGGACATGGATGGGGAGTGTGATCCTTGTTAGACTGAAATTACAATGCAGATTTTTGGTTTGAAGCGAGGAGTGCGAAAGTTTCATTGTGACCAGTTAGCATGTTTGACGTAAGTGGAAAAATTAGATGCCTTGCTTGAAACATTTGGCAACGTGTGTCACACCGATTTATTATTGAATTAGGTCGTTCAGTCCCTGTCAGCCACTATGAAAATTACAGAACATGTAAATGGTCATAATATGTCGGGTTTATTATGGTCAGTTAACACGAAAATTGTTACCTTATGCGGTTCGGACCCTGTCAGCCAGTACAAAAATTGCAAAAAAGGTCATAATTGCATCACAACTGTGTGGTAGAGGATAAAAAGGATAAAAATATTTATATAAGCCTGTGCGGTAATATAACTTTTATGCAAATACAACTTTGATTAGTAACTTACCGGGTACTTGCCCTTCCTCTGCATCACGTCAGTTCGGTCGTATGTATAATTTTCGCACATCCAATACCTCCAACTAGACCTGATCACGGGAAGCCCGGCCTAGCCCGACCGGTGCATCGGGTCGGGCTCAGGCCTCAATTCGAAGCTCGATCGTCGGGCTAGGCCGGGCTCGGGCCCGGGTTTTTCGCGATTTAAGCCGTGGCCAGGCCGTCGGGCTTCGACCCGGGCTTTCGAGCTCGGGCCCAGTTTTCAAGCCCGATGCACCTGGCCGGGCCGGGCTCAGGCCTGGTCCCGCGGGACCGGGCTTTTCCAGGCCTAGCCCGAAGCCCGGCCTGGCCCGACGTTTGATCAGGTCTACCTCTGCAACCATAAATGTACACCATGTTAAAGGACTTCATGTGAATGCAAATGTCCCCGCTTAGACACATGGGTGCCTGGACGGCTTCCTTTAGATAATCCCTTGGGATGAAGGGAGCTTCATGACACTCTCAGGGGTTCTTCTGTTTTCTTCACTATTTTGTTCTCTCCTTTTTTCAGGCTTCCCTTCCCCCTTCTACCTCTTCATTGTAATGGTTTTAGTTGGCCGGCTGGATCTAAATAGCCCAATTGCATCCAACGGCTGAAAACAGATACCAACGCCCCCAACGGATATAGTTGGGTTTTGTTTAGTTGATTTCGTCACGGTTGTGTGAGATTTCGCCTTGTTCTTCTTGTGTCGGCTAGACCAACAGGACCAAGATTCTGAACCCCGTTATCCTTAATATATATTCGCAATTCAGATTGCTTATCTTGTGTTCTTGCTCGTTCTTCGGTTGCTTGCAGGAACCGTCCTTCGTGGACAGGTCGATCGTGCCTCTGGTTCGGTCGATAACAATCGTCGTGGTGGTTTAGCGATCGCCGGGATTCCCAGTTCCTTTGCGGGGTTGGAAGCCGGATCGTTTAGGTCTCCGTGACACCTACCGAGTTATCTTTACTATCACTCACCAGAAGATCGGGACCCCGCGTCCGCGCCCATCACATAGTGTAGAAAAACAATGACATGTACGATGTACATAACAATCTACCCTATCAGTGCACTGGATCTACCTAACAAGGTTTAGGAAAATTAAAAACATAGCGGTAATCTACTCTAATCACTCTACTGGGAGTACTATAATATTTTCTCCTCTCAAAGGTTCTGGAACCTGCAGCCCTAGCTCTAACAGCCTTCTTGCGCTTTCTTTCTTGCATGATCTGCATCACGTTCGGAGGCCTGCCGCTGCCGGTTGGCCTCCTTCTGTGCTCGTAACTCCACTTTCCAACACTAGTTTTTCTCTTCCTTCTGGGCATTGTTCCACCGCTCCTCCGCCCTAGCTCTTCGAGGTGCCACCTCCCTCAACATTTATTTCTCCTGCTAGGGAGTTTGCTCACCATCCAAATGCCACAGGAACTCGCAAAATGAAGGCTACAAAGGATAAAAAGATTTATATAAGCCTGTGCGGTAATATAACTTTTATGCAAATACAACTTTGATTAGTAACTTACCGGGTACTTGCCCTTCCTCTGCATCACGTCAGTTCGGTCGTATGTATAATTTTCGCACATCCAATACCTCCAACTAGACCTGATCACGGGAAGCCCGGCCCGACAACCTGACCCGAACCTGGCCCAAAAAGCCCGAACCGGCCTGGCCCAACCGGTGCATCGGGTCGGGCTTGGGCCTCAATTCGAAGCCTAGTCGTTAGGTCGAGCCAGGCTCGGGCCTGGGTTTTTCGCGATTTAAGCCATGGCTGGGCCGTTAGGCTTTGGGCCGGGCTCGAGCCCGGTTTTCGAGCCCGACGCACCGGGCCGGGCTGGGCTCGAGCCTGGTCCCGCAAGACTGGCCTTTTCTAGGCCCGACCCGAAGCCCGGTCTGGCCAAACGTTTGATCAGGTCTACCTCCAACCATAAATGTACACCATGTTAAAGGACTTCATATGAATGCAGATGTCCCCGCTTAGACACATCGGTGCCTGGACGGCTTCCTTCAGACAATCCCTTGGGACGAAGGGAGCTTCATGACACTCTCAAGGGTTCTTCTGTTTTCTTCACTATCTTGTTGTCTCCTTTTTTCAGGCTTCCCTTCCCCAACTACTTCTTCATTGTAATGGTTTTAGTTGGCTGGCTGGGATCTAAATAGCCCAATTGCATCCGACGGCTGAAAATAGATACCGACGACCCCAATGGATACTAACACCCCTTCGACGAATATTGCGAGTGAGTGAATGCGCTTGAGATGATAGGTCACGCCACATAAAGAGGCGTGCCCAATAGGTGAGTTAATGTGCCTATGGCTTTATCAGTGATAGGTCATGTTGCCCAAAGAGGGGTGGACGATAGGTAAGTTAATGTATTTACAAATTTTGCAGTGATTGGTCACGTCGCATAAAGAGGGGTGGCTAACAAGTGAGTTAATGCTCCTTCGACTTTATCAGTGATAGGTCAAATCGCATGAAGAGGAGTGGCTGACAAGTGATTTAATGCCACGGTTTTAGTAGTGAGTGGACACGTCGAAGCTAGAGGGGTTCGGCAGAGGGGTCATACCACACGGAGCTCGCTGTCAGGGAGGCAGTGGTGTGTATATGATGCTAAAAAAATGCAGATAGATTAGTAAACAAACGCTAAGATAGACGCATACATATGTTTGTCCATAGCGTTTGCCATAGTTTCACAAAAATATGTACAACTGCAACTACAACACATGGGGCACAAAAGGGAAAAACACAATGAAACTACTCACAAGCCCTCTTGGGACGGATCCCCGAAATGGCTCCCTCACCCTATAGCCCATGTCCACGTCCACATCCCCATCCACGAGTGAGCTGAGTGCAAATATTATCTCAAGTAAAGGATAACCATCCTGGGTTTGGCGGAGACATGCAAAAAGCTGGCCGTATGTTTTACGTTATGGGTCACTGAATTCCTCCACTGTTGAAATCGTACACTGGGAGACAATAGATAAGGTTTTTGAAAGATGCTAGGCGCAACTGCTTGTTGCCGTCTACTTCCACTACGTTGACTACTTACTCTACACCGTCGTCAGAAAGCAGCTTCAACGACATGCGTGATGCGTCATAATGAGGTTGTCATTGTCTCTTTCCTGTTCCAAGGAAGATTGGTATGTGTGTCTTGCTCTTGCGAGTTAACCCGCTATGATTGTACATGAATATATAGTCGAGGATACGTGCGTTGCAGCTACATGCATATCTAGTTTATACTTATACTTCTTGCTTAGCAAGTTATTTGAATGTGTCACGATTTATCGGTTAAATTAAACCTAAAAGAGTGCATGCCTCCACGAAAACAAAAGCAAAAAACAAGGTTACAAAGTTGCCCAACACTGTCAGCATTCCGCAACTTCATTTTCCAGCAAAAGGAAGTTCCGCCTCGGCACCCACCTCTGAAACAAAAACGTGGTCTCACTCTCACTGTCTCACACTCATCACCGTGTGCACTGCATCAGGCTCGAAGCTAGCCTCGTCCGTCAGTTTTCAGATGCTTTACCAAAGGCATGCAGCTGCTACTGTGGATCACTGGGGAGGAGAGATCTTTGCGTCTTCGGCAGGTGCACGCGGCCTCGATCGAGCACCGGTGACCGGTCCAAGTCGCGGGCGCTGCGATTGGCAAGCGAGCACGGGAGGACAAGGAGGAGAGACGTGCCCGATTCGGGCACACACACAGGATTGATCTTTCGCTCTTCGGCGAGCATCATCATGGAACCGAATCGTTGGCCTTATCGAGTTCTCCAAGTATTCCTTCGCTGCATGTCAACAGCAGCACGCTGTGCTAGCTGCTGCGAGCTGCATGTCACTCTCCTTCCTCCTCTTTTGGCTTCTAGGGCATGAGGAGCGAGCTCCCTGTGGAATCAATCCCATGGCCTGCCACTGTGGCCAAACCATGTCCAAGGAATAAGAGCATCGCCAGGTTTTTTTAAAGGTTGCATAAAATACTATTGTAGACAGCATCAGTCTTCACAACAATTTAACAGAGTCTTTATCTGTCTCTAACTTTAGAGACTCTGCTGAAGATAATGAAAATATTAGTAGTGATTTAGAGAATGGGTATAAAAAAGAAATATAGAAATCTCGTTACCATGCTCTAAACATGTCAACACAAACGTACGCACGCCCACATGCAATTGACAATCCTGAGTGGGGGTAACAGTTTCTGAAGAATTGCAATTGCAATAACATGGCATTCTGCCCTCTCATCGTGTGATGGGTCATGGGGCTAAGCTGTGGCAAGAAAAAAGTGGCAGACAATGGTAGCCATCACCGGAAACTCCAAAGGAGAAAAGTTGCTGCCTTTTGGACTTGGAGATTGAACAAATCCCATTCACCTGCCACTCTAGGACTTAGGAAGAGTACTGCTCATTTGCCACATGCATGGCCAGTCTGATCTAAGTTTGCTAACAGGGTTGAAAGAAAAGAAAGGGAAGTTTTACCACCATTCTGAAGAACGGAACTGCTGCACAAATTGGATTTCTTACTGTCACATTCAGCCGCAAGTCGAAGGGATAATGTCAAGATAATAACTTAACAAGAACTCAGGCTGCTGCAAGCATGCAAGTAGATTGAAGGCCACTTCATGCCTTCATGGTGAAGTGACATCAATGCATCAGCACCTGTAAATTGTGCTTCCTTCCTGATTGCTCATTTTTCACATTTGGCTGGCTTCAGGTTGTCTAATCATGTTGAAAAATCTCTGCTATATCGCCGTGTGCCGTCTCCATTAAGGAAGGAATAGCTGCTGCACAAGTAGGGTTTCCTGTTACACATGTTCAGATTACTGGACCTTAGGGTTCATAGCACAGGTCAACACGCCAGCTGAGCTGGAGCACAGATTGAGAGCTCCTGATTTGAGGACTAGTCCTTACCTAAATACCATGATTACAGCACTTGTAACAGGGCCATCACCAAACTATGTGCTCCTACTGAAGCCAGAAAAAAAAGAAAGAAAATTGAGTATTTTTTTCTGCTAGAAATGAAGGATGATTGTGGAATTGACGAACCAGATGCCAATGGGGCCCTGATCTAATGTGCTTGGGAAATGCTTGCAGATCTGCATATCTCACCGAAAGCGACACATGTTGGAGCTGCCTCCTGCAGATATGGCTAACTATGGCTGGAGGGAGCCAGGTGCCTCTCCTTTTCTATCTCCAGATCGATCAAGTTGACTCAGGATCAAATGTAAGAGGAGGCTCAATGGTACCATCATCTCACGCTTTGGCAAAGGGCAGAGAATGCAAGAACCCGGCTCCCACCTGACTGCCTTCACAACTACACAAGGCCACCTAAAAAGTACAGCTGGTCCTCTCTCTTGGTGCACTTGTGACAACAACAGTCTCCCACTACTGAAAGAAAAAAATGGGTGATGCCTGACAACCTGTGGCAACATCGTTTTTCAATGTTAATAATAAATCCCACTATGGCACTTGAGGGGGATGACCAAATGCATGCATAATAAAACAAAATTGTTGACGATTTGGTCTGAACTCTGAAGCGAAGTCCATGAACTGTTAGTGTTCATATCAGTCAGCCCTAGTTCTAGGAGAGAGTGACAGGCCCTGATGTGGAACCTTTCTAGCACTACCTGAAGAATATACAAACAGAAAATTAAAATCGGAAAATTCAATGGCGAAAACAAAAGTGTAAGCATCAGATCATGCGACCCCAATCATCGAGTTCTTGGCGTAAGCGTTAATTTTCAGACAGGGTTATCAGTTAGCTACACCAGAAGCAGAAAGTTTACAAGATATCTACTAGAACGTAGCTTCAGCAGGGTGCGATCAATTGCGTGATGCTTGTCTAATGTGTAGGACAAAAATCACTGCATGGCTTCTCGGCGCCTAAAAATTAACCCAATCATTTAACTCGAGTTCGAGCTACAAGTGTTCCAGATAAGACAGCTAGAATCCATAACAGCAACCGCAAGTTCATCGTCAAAGATGATCACTTTCATCGCCGCCCTGCGCCAATGGCCCCGCGACACCTGTCCACTGTATACATGGGCGCCACCGGAAGGCAGCAAGCAAGCAAGCAACCTTGTCGCGGAAACTTCGTACCAAGTGTTGCGATCTTTCGGATAAAAGCAGCGGCTACAGTTGCACGGTCACAGCTCACAGGACACTTGAACTGGGTAGGGTAGCTTGCTTGCAATGGTATGAACCGAGTGACCCCGATGGGCATGGCAGGCAGGCAACAGCTGAAGGTGACGTGAGCAAGCATTGCTCCAAGGACATGGGCCAGATCCTGATGGGAAAGGATGCAAAGAGAGAAAGAAGAGATAAGCAGCAATAGACGGAGAGAGATGTCCACTGAGTGGAGAGATTGATTTGGCTGGTTCTCTTTGGCTTATATTCTTATTTATATGTAACACCCTAAAATTGGACTAATATGAAATTAAAATTTACAATTCAAATTGAACCATGGTCTCACTCCCTCCTCTTTCCTCTGTTGTAGTCTCTCTCCCTCTCAATTCCGCGGGACGTGCCCCCTCGTAGATTCCCTGCACAAGTCCGTCGTCGTATTACCGTCGGTACCGTCACTCGCTGCTCTGTCATGAAAGTCGTTGCCCATGCTCTGTCGTGCTAACGCCAGCCATGCCACTGGTTGCTAAGGTCAAAAAGGCTAACCCTAGCCTCGCCATCGCGCCATGATCGCCTATGGCCGACGTGCGCTCGCCCAATCGCATCATCCCGAGCCACTCCGCCTAGTCCCTTGACCATCTCTAGTCTCCTGTTGTCCCTTAAAGCAGTGCAGAGTTCTCCAGTCCATTATTTCTTTTGCTTCCCCCAATTCCTCCTCTCTGGCAAAGCTCTGTTGTGGCAACGCATACTTGGTAAGCAACCAAGCTTCCCTACCACATCCATCTCTCCCCCTCCTCACTTTGCCTCTCGCTCAAGCTAATCGCGGACCAATGCCTTATAGAGCGTCAGCGACTTCACCCTCCGTTGCCGGTCGAAACCCCCCTTTTATCTCAACGACACCATGGTAAGCAATCCTCCAATCGCTTCCGCCTCGAGCTTCCCCGTATTGTCCCTTGCGCCTCCGTGGCTCGGAATTTGCCTAGGAACCCGTGGAGATCACTGTCGTCAGTTCCCCTATTTCGGTCGCCGCCTTCCCCTCCGTCACCGGGCACCTCCATTACTTAAGGTAGCTTTTACATGGTCACTAGATATACTCCCCTTATAGAGCGTTAGGTTATAGTTTTGTACTGGCTGCCAGATGTTAGCTGGCATGTCACCGTCGCCCTCACGTCACCTTGTGCGACGTGGTGGTGGTGCCAATGGATGTAGGTAGGTGCGCTGACAAGGGTTTTGCATGGCCCTCACGCCATCAAAGACCCTAGGTGTAGGTCATGCTCTAGCGAGCTCACGCTGAGGTGTTGCGAGGTAGAAGAATACCAGAGCGTGAGAGTGAAGGGGCTAACAGGCGGCCCGGTGGTTAGATTAAGTGCGGAGAAGCAGACGAGTGGGTCCGGTTGGGTTGACATGTGATCAGCAAAAGTAATTAGTCGATGACATGTGGGCCATCGATAGAACACGTGAGCGTTGGGCAGTAACAACGTTAAGAGGCTAACGAGTGGGTCTAGTCCTACTTATCAATAAATGGAGGCGCACCGAGCACCGACGGATCCCTAATATGAAAGCCTATTCCAGAATGGCGCCTTCGATGTAGCCACGTGGGCCGGCTGAATTTTGGGTTGGCCCGTTATTGTGCCATCGAATTTTAGCCATTTAGTTAACAAAAATAAATAAATTATTAAAAATAGCTAAAGACTCCCAAAAATCCTAGAAAAATAGGGATAAATACCCGATGATTTTATGGACTATATAAAAATATTGCATAAATAGTAGCACTATTAATTATAGGGTCTAAGGAAAAATTGTGAAGAATATTGCAAGGTATTATGCAATAAAAATAATTGGTGGAAATGATTTTCTACCATGCATTTAAAATTAGTGAATAAAGTAACAAAATTTTGGAAAACTTTAGAAAATATAAGTTCCTCCTTTTGACCTAAGAAAAATGTTCTCTAGAATGATAAATTATCACGATACATACTATCTCACTAGTCAAGTTAAATTATTATATATAGAACCACTAATATTATTGTTCACTCCAAAATTAGGTTTATGCACTCATGCAGCATATTCATCTACATTTGGTTGTGCATTTGGTGTTTAATTTTGCAAATAGACATAAACGATCAAGAAGGCAAGTTCGGGGGATGCCGAGGAGGAGTTAACATCCGTTAGTTCATGTCTATACCTAGCTTTCTAAACTAAATTAATTGTTACGAAAATACATGCTATAAAATTTTTTCCTACTTGCTATTCATATTATCAACATGCATATCCATTGCTACATTTGAATACTCTTATGACTGTCTTGATTGTCCCCTTTGATTTAACTTAAGTTTGGTTTAATAACAACTTTAACCAATCTTAATGAGTAAAATTTGCTTAGACAATCTTAGGTCCAACATATACCTTTTGATAGTAATGCCATGGAACGGAGAACTGATATTCATTGGACATTTATTCATTCACATAGAATGATGGTATATGCATGACAGTTAGGACTAAAAGTGGCATGGGATGGTCTCATGTTTGTTGTGGTATATGATGGTGTTGTTAGTTTGGGATGGTCCATTGGTATTGTTTATGGTTGGATGTAATGGAGAATCGATCGATGAGTGGTTATGAATAGTGCCTCGAGGGACAAAAGTTCGGACAAAGTCCGGCTTGAGTGCTGTGGAGCTAAGAATAATAGAAGTTAATCGGGGATGGAATAGCCCTTGTGATGGGTAAAGCGCGGGCTTGCCTAGGAGGAGCGCGGAGTAACATGTGTAGCTGTGACGTTGTCATCAAAGGATGATTCAAACACAATGCAGGACCATCGCACGTTAGTGCAAGGTTGGTGCGCCATCAACGTGCGCTATATGAAGGCACCCCTCAGCCCGCTCTTGAGGAAGGACCAGCTTAGGTCGTCATTGCGGTTATTTTGTAATATCAAAAATAAGGAAACTACGCTGGGCCGGCTAGCCCAGCCTAGCTCGTGCATCCTTAAGGGGGCACGACAATGGCTAGGGATCCTCCCTGCCCAGCCACACCCCCTGCCCTCTCGTGTCTCTCTCCTCATCTTCCTCCCTTGCACCGCCGCCCACCTGTCTGTTGTTGCCGGCCTAGTTGCCGCCGCCGCCCCTCTAGCCATGCGCTGTCGCCTCTTCCTATCATCGCCCCTCTCTTCCTCAACTCTGTCCAGCTTCCTAGCTATTGTGAAGGAGGGATTTAGGGGCTGGTTGTGGTGGAAGGTGGGCATCAGCTTTGAGCATGAAGGAAGAAGGGAGGAGAACAGGGGTCGGCAACCATGGTGGGAGAAGGAAGTTAAGGATGAAGCTAGGGTTTGGTGTGCAAAACACTAGGGTAACAAGTTTCCTTAATCCCTCGTCATGTATTATTCATTATATGTGTTGATTAGGCTTCGATCTACGAGGATTAGCTATCTTTATGGGTGGGCTTATATTTCACTACAGGAAACAAGAACAGGGTCGGCGGCTAATGCCGACGACACAGCTTTTTCTCGTCAGCTGGCCGACGACAAAAGTTCGTCGACACGGCTTGGGCGACACATATTATTTTTGTTGTCGGTGGCCAAAAACAATACGACGATAAAATAGCATCCTGGGCCGGTCGCCTGGAAAATGCCTATGTCGATGGCAATATATGGCCGCCCACAAAAATACTCCATGACGGCACGTGTGCGGAGACGACACTCTGCCTTGTGGGTCTTGCAGACCAATCGAGGGATGCCACATGGCGCAGATCTATCGGCGGTGTGGCTTGTAGCCACCGACATTGGTGGAATCTTTGTGGACGACATTACATGTGGCCGCCGACATAGGTTGTCCTCTGTGGGCAGCATTCCTTGAAGCCACAGATAAAAGTCCCATTAGGATTACGATCTGGCAGCACCTGGCAGCAGTTTTTGTCGTCGGCTTACGTGTAGGCCGACAACATAAGTATTGTTCCAGCAATAAATATGCTGGAAATTTATATTAAAAAAATCAAATTCAACCTGCAAATAAATTGTATCCCCCATAACAATCACAAGATATTATATATATATATATGTTGCATGTATGACCACATTCGCATCCACATTCACATTCTCAATCAATCACAATCAACATTCGACAAAACATAAACAAAAGTGCGATATTCTTTCTCACAATGTCCGCAAGTTCACATTACAAGCATGTTCGAGGGATCGTCTAACCTAGAAGTTCACATTACATACACACAACCCACAAGTTTATCGTCTAACCTCATTTAGGAATGCGGACCTGCAAACGGATCGGCAAATGTTGTGTTCATGTGGGGCTTATGCCGTGAGCTTTGGCTCGATTTTAGATAAATTCCGCTGTGATTCAGAGCCAATCCTATAACCAAGAATGTGGGCGATGTTCTTATCTTTCCTTAGAGACAAAGAACGCGAGTTTTGGCCAAACGGTTTGGGAGTTATGCCCAAAACAGTACCGCTGTCTGGACCTGTTTCGGGATATGGTGGGGTGTAGGTAGAGAGACTAAAAAGGACACTAAATGATTGATGGATAGGTAGTTGTCATCTGATAGATGTGGATGCATGTTTATTGAGTGGATGGTGCTTGTGTTGGTGGAGTTGCTTCGGGGTCGAGATCGGTGCCGCCGCAGCATCAGTCGACATCGTTCGGACTGAGGCAAGTATATGTTAAACAAATATTTTGTTGGATAATATATGGCTTAAGTGGTTTAATGCTCTGTGCTCCTTGTGATATGGATGGATGTTTGGTTTTCGTAGCTGTGTAATGTGAACCGATTATTGTGTTATTACATTGCTCATTGATAAAGATTTGTGGTAAATGGATTACAGAAGAGCATTTTTGCATCATATTGCATATGAGCCAGGTTGGTGAGAAAGTCACCTTTGACTAGTCTGGTGAGGTTGGTGAGAAAGTGAAAAGTGACTAGTCCGGTGTCTTCTAAAGTCCTACTTCGTAAGCACTCCACGGGAGTGGAGTATTTGGTCCCCGCCCTTCATAGGACGGGCAAGGTGTCACATCGACGGTGTGCACCTAGCTATAATAGTATGAGCTCACAGTACAAACGCATGTGCATTGCATTGCATCGAATTGATGGGAAGTGAATTGTTTGGAGTATTTGATGGAAGGTTGTTTCTGAGTAAGTATTCATGGATGAAGTTTTATCATTCTTTATGTTTATACATATACTTTGCTGAGTATTTTTTAATGCTCACTCTTTCTTTTATTTGGTTTTAGATAATAGATGGTATCAACATAAATGAGACTTTTGGAAAGTAGCACATCGTTATGAGCACTCACTACCTCTCACATTAAAATATTAATTGCTTATATCATTTGAGGAACAAATTGTAATAAAAGGTTGTGTTAAACTTGTATCTACTAAGTTCATGTGGGTTGCTTTGTTGATTGTCAGTTTCGATGCTGTCGTCGCCAAAGAAAAGAAAGGTAATTATAGGCCGTGTTGGGTTCCCGTTGAGGTGGAACTAGTTTCTGGTTTATGTAGACTTGGTGGTGGTTAAAGCTTATTATATTGTGCATTTATGAGTATTTACGTTATCTTTGTTGTGTGGATTTCGAGAAAACAAGGGAGATGCTGTCGAAAGTTTGTAGTTCTTAGAGACTTAGTAGCATTCCAGGCTCAAAAGAGTTGGGTGTTACAGATTTGACCATACATTCACATGAGCCGTGAGACTATCTTGGACCAACAACCTTACTAGGTCAAGATCGAGCGTTCATGGCATGTGTGACTCACAACAAGATAGCCAATCCCGGATAAGATGGCGGGTGTTGGAAGGATGATGGGTTTGATAAGGTTAAAGTTGCCATGACGGGTTATGGTTGGCTGGTTAGGTTACGACTAGTTATGGTTGTTGTCTTGTATGGGTGGTTATGGTTGGTTGTTGGTTGTGTGGCTTGTTGTTAAGATGGTTGTAAGGACAGAGTTAAACCATTATCCTAGAATAACCAAATTATAAAATGAGCTAGTTAGCATGTTTTAAAATACCTTTAAAACTAGCATTACGTAAATAAAAAAAACTTCTTCCCTTCTCTTCGAGTCCTTACCACTAAGTATATTAGGAGGGGTGTTAACTGGCCAGTGTTTGTATGACACTAACCTCACATAATTAAACCCTTTTAGGTGGTGGTCATGGTGTGGATCCCTATGAGTGTCACGAGGATGAAGATTTATGTTACGACGACCACGATAATGTTTAAAGGTCGCTCTAGTTGTTTGCAGAAATGATAGCCCTTGGAGATACTTTTGGTTATCCTATGTTCTGCTCCGATGTCGTTTTGTAATATGGTTTATGGTATGTTGGCCATACTATTAAGGCCCTGTTTGTTTCTGCTATAGCTTCTCTAAAAGCTGCTTCTAGGAAAAGTCATCCAAGACTTGCTTCTCATATCACAATATAAATTGGGCTTTTAAAGGCTTTGGTCTTCTTGAAAGGGGTTCCAAAAGTTGGTTGTTTATTTGAGCTTCTATCTTTCTGAGGCTCAAAGCTGGGTAGAGGCTCAAAGCTGGGTAGAAGCTTAAACAAACAGGGCCTAAAGCCCATGGGGTTTAACATTTATGTAATATTCAGGTTGACATTATCGGTGTATGTATGTCGTATGTATGAATTATTCTGGCTATGTGTTATGGGTGCTAGTATACTGCTCCAAAAACTAGTGCAAGTAAAACAGGGCTATCAGGTAAGCAAAAATTAAAGGCCTACGTTACTTTACTTGTGTAAGAATAAAGAAAAAAGTCAAACGCTTTATTTTTCTAGTCATTTTTAAAAAAATTGAATCCTAAATATGTTAAAACAAGTCAAACAAAATGGACCTTCCAAACTAACTTGGAAGCAGGGAATATCCTAAAACTTCAGACTAAAAACAAATAAGAAGGTAAATAAATAAGTTCTCTTTGTCTCCTGATTCCTCACACAGAACCTTTCACAAGCCTAGTCCATTGCCACTTTGCCAGCCTAAACTCTCTCTCCCTCTCTACACGTTAACTTGTCCCGAATGCCGTCTATAAAGCAAACTGAAAACCTGAAGCAGGTGGAGACATAGCGGGGTGCTACTGCTAGCCGGTGCATGAGCTGCCTGCGCCAAGCACAAGCAGCAAGAGCCAAGAAACAGCACTAGCTAGTTGCATGGAAGAGAGGGAGGCGGACATGGAGCGGATGAAAGAGGAATCGGCGAGCAAGGAGAGACCAGGGCAGCTGCTTCTTCCCGCCGGCGGAGAGCATAGGGACGACGGCGCGGTGGCGTGGCTTGACCTCACGCTAGGCGTCAACGGCTCGCCGCCGAAGCCGGAGCCGGCGGAAGCGGAGGCTGCGACCTCCTCGGACGGCGAGCAGGCCAAGCCGCTTTCTCCCGCCGCCGGCGCCGCCACCGCCACCACCGCGCCGCCGCACAAGGTGTTCTCGTGCAACTTCTGCATGAGGAAGTTCTTCAGCTCGCAGGCGCTGGGCGGGCACCAGAACGCGCACAAGCGGGAGCGCAGCGCCGCGAAGCGCTCGTCGTCGTCGCCGGCGCCGCCGTACCACCACCAGAGGATGGTGATGGCCGGGCTGCCGCTCGAGGCGCACGCGGCGTTCCTGCGCGCCCTGCGGGTCAACCAGTCGAGCTCGGGGATCCACAAGCCGCCCGCCACCCAAGAAGCCACGGTCGCGAGGTTCCACGACGGCGGCGTGCTCAGCCCGTGGCCGCCGCTCGTGTACGAGGAGGCGCTCAGCTCGACGGCGTGGCCGGGGAGCTTCCGGATGAGGACGCAGCCCGAGCCCCCTATCTCCGAGCAGCAGCAGCCATCAGAGCAAAGTAAGAAGTTAGACTTGAGCCTCAGGCTGTGACCGATAGATGAGCGTAGATGTAGAGCTAGCTAGCTACTTGTATTAATTATGATTGTAGCAGTACATAATTATGAAGTGTTTGATTCTCGACTTTATGCTAGTTTTTGAATAATTGTTCAAGGGAAACATGACAGACCACAGACCACTACAAGTCTGAATATTCAGATCTTTAACATCACCAGACATTCAGACAATAGTTCTGAAAGTTTTGCTGTTCAGTTGTTTTTATTTAAATGTGAAATTCGTATTTCAAGTCCATCCTACGGAGCAACAATGTTTTTCAAGGTAGAAAGTTAAAATGATCAGGTGTTAGATTCTGCCATGAGAAAGCATAAGAGAATGCATGTATTTCTGTAGTGTGCAGTTCGGCACTGCTTAATGGCCTGTGTGTATACTGTAAACCAATTTTCCTTGACATTGTAAGCATGTCCCTAGAGCATTCGGGGAAAAGGAGTGACAGAGTACAGTACATGGTACCTAGGAAAGAGAGGAATTTGCAGAGTTTTTTTCAGTAGTCTGAAAAGTTAAATATATATTCTGTATTTATGTTTCCGTCATGATCAAAAGCATATACTCCTATATGCATACACTATTCAGCACAGGAAATGATATAAACAGGGCAACCAAAATAAGAAAGAAACATATCGGTCTGAATCAAAGAACTGGTTTATAAAATAACAGAGTTCGTTAATGGGAGTGCCTAGAATCCAGACCACTGCACACGCACGCGCGCGCAGCGGGCCCACCTGTCGGCGACCGCGCGGGCGAGCCCAGTCGCCTGGGTTCTAGCAAACCTGTTCGTTAATACGTCCTTTGGACTTTTGAGTTTTTCAAGAGATGAAGAAATCTGACTTTGTTCGGGCAAATAGTCTGACTTGAATAGTACAGTTGTCTGCTGTTCTCACTCATCAACTTGCAGTTGCCATTCCACTCAGCACAAAGATAGAGAAATGTAAGGACAAGCAACCTAGTTTCTTAAGTTAGCCAGGTATTGGCATCTTCGAAGTTAGCCAAGTTTGGGTGAAACCACGGTGCAGCTCTGTTTGGGATGGCCAATTTCAGAGCTATCCTCCAAATTCTTTCCCTAAAATACTACTCCCTCCTGTTTTTTATTTGACATCTTTAGCCTTTGGACACGTCTTTTATCATTCGTTTTATTTCAAAAATTTAGTGCAAACATGCAAAAATATAAATCATGCTTAAAGTATCTTTAACGATAAAACAAATCACAAATAAATGATATTTACATAGTTTTTTAATATGACGAATGATCAAAGACATGTACAAAAGTCAAAAGCGTCAAATAAAAGAACGGGGGAGCACTCTATTCATCCCTCTAAATTCAATCACAACCTTGAGCAAGAAACTCCTACAATAGTAAGTCAGAGGATCTGGTTCCCGGTTACCATGCTACTCCCTCCGTCCTAAATTATAGTTCGTTTGACTTTTTTGACACCAAGTTTGACCGGCTCATCTTATTCAAAAAATTTGCAAAAATTCAAAAAATTCCAACTCATACTTAAAGTATATTATATGCTAAACGAAATCATAGTAAAAATAAATAATAATTCCGAAATTTTTTGAATAAGACGAGCCGGTCAAACTTGGTGTCAAAAAAGTCAAACGAACTATAATTTGGAACGGAGGGAGTACCTAGGAAAGAAAGGAATTTGCAGTTTTTTTCAGTAGTCTGAAAAGTTAAATATATATTGTGCATTTCTGCTTCCGTCATGATCAAAAGCATATATATGCATACACTATTCAGCACAGGAAATGATATAAACAGGGCAACCGAAATAACAAAGAAACATATCGGTCTGAATCAAAGAACTGGTTTATAAAATAACAGAGTTCGTTAATACGGCCTTTGGACTTTTTGAGTTTTTCAAGAGATGAAGAAATCTGACTTTGTTCGGGCAAATAGTCTGACTTGAATAGTACAGTTGTCTGCTGTTCTCACTCATCAACTTGCAGTTGCCATTCCACTCAGCACAAAGATAGAGAAATGTAAGGACAAGCAACCCAGTTTCTTAAGTTAGCCAGGTATTGGCATCTTCGAAGTTAGCCAGGTTTGGGTGAAACCAGGGTGCAGCTCTGTTTGGGACGACCAATTTCAGTGCTATCCTCCAAATTCTCTCTCTAAAATACTACTCGCTCCCGTGTTTTTTATTTGACATCTTTGACCTTTGGACACGTCTTTAATCATTCGTTTTATTTCAAAAACTTAGTGCAAACATGCAAAAATATAAATCATACTTAAAGTATCTTTAACAATAAAACAAATCACAAATAAATGATATTTACATAGTTTTTTAATAAGACGAATAGTCAAAAACATGTACAAAAGTCAAAAGCATCAAATAAAAAGAACGGGGAGTATTTTCTATCACTCTATTCATCCCTCTAAATTCAATCACAACCTTGAGCAAGAAACTCCTACAATGTTGTCGAATTCGCTGTAGAAGTAGTGTCACCTAATAGTGCCAAAATCGGGTACACAACAGGGACGAAAGGATGTCCCGGTTGTACCAAAACGGGTGCATCAAGAAAAGGGATCAACACAAGTCGTCCATTTGAGTCTAGATGATGAACTCAACGGCGAATAACTCAACGGTGATGGCAGTAGTGCACATAGGAAGAGAGGCGTATAACACAATGGTGAGTTCTCTTAGCAGATGAAAAGGGGAGGAAAAAATACATGTGAGCAGACAAATAAAATAGGAGTAAATTGCACCACTTAAACTTGTCCTGTGATTTCACTTCCATAACTTATGAAACCGAATATTCAGGTCCACGTTGTGTTTTGTGTTGTAATATACACTGTAGTCGCTCATACGCAATCACAGAGATGAATAATTAAAAACATGAAAACAAAGATGTAGAGAGGAAGTCACGGCACATATCTTTATTAATCTCATGATCAGAATACAAAGAGATGCCTCTCATATTTATATTGCAAGGTTTCTTGACAACTAAGAAACCCCCTTATAATTTTCAAAAAAAAAAGAAACCTCCTTATAGATATATTCGGTTTTGACCATAATACCCCTAGGGTTATTACACTCCCCCTTGGGCAAAACCGCGTTATGCCAATGCCTCGTCAAAAACTCCATCCAAAAACTCAGTGGGGAAAAAGGATTGGAGAAAAGAGTATATTGCACACGCATGTTGTATTGCAATATTGCCTCGTTGAAAACCTCTCTATGAGAAACCCAATGGGAAAAACTCATATAAGAAAAAAAGAGTATCATATATAATCTTCAGAGTCTGATCTTCAAGAACATTACGGTCTACTGGAGCTTTGCGTTATAAATCTTCTGGATCTATGTCGTGGTGTGGTAATATACTTTCATTGAACGTCATGTCAACCTAATGGGTTAGACAAAAATAAAATCTTCAGGATTTTACATGAATCGAATCAATATTTAGCTTATACTCCTCCTCAGGATGATATCCCAGATGCCTTCCGACATTCGATGTCTTTTAGACATCCATCACACTATGCTTCTAGAAAGTATGATTAGAAATAATTTGGGAACAATATAACTTAATCATTAAGTACTACTATCCATTTCTACAATACAAGCAACATTATCCTCATGTATATCATTGGAGTATGAATGATATCTAAGCCACATACTTCTGGATGTGGTCACCATCCTTTTCAGCCAAACACACACGTGAGGCTTCATTTAAAATACTAATCTCAAAACACAATATGAGATTTAGCCATATGCGGATTACGCATGAATCCCGCATCCATATAACCCAACATGGCCCTCGGTTAACAAGTAATCCGAGGTCCTGCATATTCAGCAGGTCCCTAAAGAATTTAGTACCGGTCTAAACTTCTGGTTGGTGCCGCATAAGTGCTTATAGAGGAAAGTAACTTCTGATCCTAAAACCTCATTATACTGATCCATTTCTGCAATACAAGCAACATTATCCTCATGTATATCATTGGAGTATGAATGATATCTAAGCCACATACTTCTGGATGTTGTCACCATCCTTTTCAGCCAAACACACACGTGAGGCTTCATTTAAAGTATTAATCTCAAAACACAATGTGAGATTTAGCCATATGCAGATTACGTGTGAATCCCGCATTCATATAACCCAACATGGCCCTCGGTTAACAACTAATCCGAGGTCCTACATATCCAGCAGGTCCCTAAAGAATTTAGTACCGGTCCAAACTTCTGGTTGGTGCCGCATTAAGTGCTTACAGAGGAAAGTAACTTCTGGTTCTAAAATCTCATTATACTGTCTTAGGTTAAGACAAATATTCTCCACTTTAGGGAACACACTACCATGCGGGTAAGGTTAATTGCAACATCATATAACATATCAGACCTTCCAGGTATTAATATTGCAATTCTTTCCAAGTGGTTCAGTTACAATCAAATGGCATATTCAACAGGTCTTACACATATGGTTATACCGCTATAACCAGTCTTACCTTAGCATTTAGGAGATCAATCAATTTACCATTATCACCAATTTACATCATACCTTCAGGGTATAAACTTATACCTTTAGGGTAATAAAGAACACCACCACTCTCCCAATTACTGGCAGGAGTTGCAAATCACTAGTGCTCATATGGTGAACTTACAGTATCGGGTATCAATGAGTCATTATCCACTATAGGGGACCATTGGTGTATATTAAATATCGACTGGTAATTAATCTTCCTTCAGAGAAGTGCTTATGTTCCTACAGGGAACTCGTCTTTCTTTAAGAAAGAAGCCTTACTTCTGTGAGGGATTATCAGGTATGATATTCATTAGTGTGTCGCAATTATGTTATCTTTTATCACAAGGAATAATGAGTCCTACTGGGATCTCAACAAGGATTTTCATAATTCATAAACTGCATATTTATTCATATCATCTGCCAGAGTTACTTTTTAACGGAACACTTATTACACATGGGAGAGTACAAGTCACTTTAGGGACCTTTGAACCGGCGCTTTCGCCACCTCATTATTTATAATGACCCCGAGTCAGAGCTACTGGCTCTCAAACTTCAATTAACCTCATGGTTCATCCTCAGTTGCTTATCATGTAACCTGATACAGGCGCTACAGGCGTTATGCCATGGACTTAATTCAGGATCCTTATCATATCAACTTAAGAGCAACAATATGTGTTGGAAATTTTCTCTCCATGTCTAATAAATGAGTACTTTCAAATATTACCAGAATTTCTCTATTTCCCTAAACAAAAATTATTGGTCGTCCCGCATTCCAAGCATCATAGCATGCGCGCATTAACTTTTTGGGTATTCATCTTCAGGATGGTCCTCTTCGGTAGACTCATTACCTTCAGGGTAATTTCACTTTAGGAGAATTCCAGGAGTCAAGAGCAATTGTTTGACAAGTGTCATTGGACCTAAGACCCGTAGCTGTCCCCGCAGACTTTAGACCATGACTCAACAAGTTAATTTCCGCAAAGGTGGATGTACTATTCAACCCGGGGTATTCCTGATGAGTGCGGACACGGGTCCCGATCTTCTAGTGAGAGACGATGAGAATAATTCAGTATGTGTGACGGAGACCTAAACGATCCAGCTTCCAACCCCACAAGGAACTGGAAATTCTGACGATCGCTAAACCACCATGACGAGTGTTATCAACCGAACCAGCAGCACGATCGACCTGTCCACGAAGAACGATTCCTGCAGGCAACCAAAGAACAAGCAAGAACACAAGATAAGCAATCACAATTGCGAATATAGATTAATAATAATGGGGTTCAGAAACTTGGTCCTGTTGGTCTAGTCGACACAAGAAGAAAAAGACGAAATCTCACACAATCGAGACGAAATCAACTAAACAAAACCTAACTAAAACGAAGCACGGCGGCCAGAGGAGGGGCGGCACCCAAACAGGTGCCCATGCATGCACAACCCTGACCCTACGGATACACGGGCCTTGGGCCCAAAAATACGATGACGCGGTGCCGGGAAGTTTTTGTCCGTCAAATTGTTTTCGCGATTGCCGTTGACTGGGATGGAATTTGGAGGCATGGATGGATCCTTTGGAAAAGTTATCTCGTAAGCTTTCCGTCGAGTCCTTATTTATCTCATTTGGGCGTCATATGTAATCTGAGCGTCCGTTTGAAGGTGCACTAGTCTTGAATGGCCGAACCGGACTGGGCAGCGACTTGGACATACTCTCGACTTGGGCCCGATGGTCGGGGACTTCTTGAACCTTGTAACTAACTTACTGAACTTTTGTTGATGAAGGATTGAATGGCATGACATGAGGATTCGTGCCGTTTTGTTGCTTTCCTACTCTATCAGGAAGCTCGTCAGTGAAGTCCACATCAATTCCACTCTTAACGACTCATTAACTATAGGTAAATGATTTTCAACTCCTTTAAATATATGGCAGTCTTTTCGCTTCTAGCATATAGGAGCATTCATCGCTACTAACGTACATGAGTATTAACTATTGCGTGAATCTTTATAATAAAGATCTCATAGTTATTTATACACAAGACGAAACATGGGTAATTTTCTCCCCCTAACGCCAAGATCAGATTTTTACAAAAGCATACTCACAAAATCTCCTTTCATGAGCGCAAGACAAATGTAACTACAGGTTCAAAGTCCACGACTACAGGTGGGAGCTCAAAGTGTATTCTTTATGGTGATATTATTTGGAAAATAACTCGATTCCACGCATTACCATTGGGGGCTAATCATTTATATGCAGTGAGTTTAGACTTATATGTTCTCTTTACCACGCGCTTGCTCTGAGTTGTCACATGCTCGCGCTAGGTGGCATGCCCGCGCCACGTTGCTGCATACCCTATTGGGGCGGCGCACCCGTGCAGGGCCACTGATCATCCGAACAAATTATGGATTGTAAAGTCTAACTTCTTTACTATTGCCCAATTACTCATATCATGTATCTAATTAAATTTGAAGTTTGATATAAACGAGACAAGATCAATAATTTGTAAGGAAACTTTACTGTTATGCAGGAACACAATAAATATGACATGTATGCCAAATAACAGTCAACTTCATGTGAAAATAACTTTACGGAGGTGTGATTGTATTCCAATAACACATGACTTTGGGCATGTTGTAGAGACTTCATGCACCAGTGACGAAATAGATGTGGTCCAACAAGGATCTTTAAAGGTCACTTATTCCAATGGGCCATTATCTTATATTGAGGATTATTTTGCTTCAGGCAAAACAATATGATTTTCGGTCATAATGGAATTGCAAAACAATATGACTTCCCGTCATAATTTGCATATTATTACAGATAATAATACAATTACCCATCACATGGGCTTAAGCAATTGCTTCGGGCACACGCCTAGGCTACACATGCGTAGGGTGCCCGCATGCTCACGTCTGATTACTCACGTCCGTTGGAGCCAAATATGTCCTAAATAAACCATATGGAGATATTTGCAATCTCTCCATTATAAGGACAAATTAATGTCCATTGGCCATTTAATTTTAGCATAATTTACAATAACCAACCTATCCGTTCGCACTTCTGGTGCATAATCTAATTTGCACTTATGGTGCACAATCTTACTTTTACATACACAAAACCAATTCTCTCCCTTTTTTTCACCTCAACCAAAAGCTTACGAGTGATAGCATGTGCTATAGGCATCTGCTTAAATCACCTTATAACTATACTGATACAGGAGTATAATTGTTGTTGTCGTGAAACCAACATATAGTCTGTAACTTCAGGTAAAACCTTAACCACCTCTAATAACCGATTGGTCGGGCCACACCGGAGGAGGATTGTAGACTTCTGGTCTTAATGCTAAGTTAATTCTTTGGGGATGGACATATGGGCGGGAAATTTTCTCTAGTGCAAACAAGGGAAAACATTTGTCTTCAGAACAAATTCCTACTATTCATGTCTACAGGACACATTTCATTAATTCATGTCTTCAGGACATCTGTGCACTTGACACGGTGCTGAGGATAAACACTCTTCACCGAACAAAGCATAACAATATATTTAATTTGAGGCATGCAATTAATCTGATTTAATTCCATGCAAGGTTACTTACGATAGGTCAAGCATGTGCTTTCGGCACCATGTTCTATTTAGCATTTACTCAGATAATTAACTCTACTGCAGGAGAGAATCTAGAAATAGAACAACTCAGAACATTAACAGCACGGCTGTCCGTTCGGAGCAGCGGCGCAAGCGCGAGGCCAGTGCGCAGCGGCACGGCCGTCTACCGGCCGGCGGCGTCCAACGGCAACAGGTGCGGCTACAGGCCCCAGATTCAATCTACTAATGCCAAAAATACTAATAGATTGAAATAAACAATCACGATCTACTGGATCGAATAGCAAAACAATATATCGAAATTTAACAAATCTGATTGGGAATTCGACATGCCGGCGGTGACAAACCTGAGAGAGATTCGGGACGCATCTTGGATGGCGTCGATGCAGTTGACATAGGTGGCGGAGTAGCGGAAGGGTCCACGAGTAGGCGGTGGACCCGCAGCAATGATGGTGACGCACGCCACCCAGCAAGTGCGCCCCTTGCATGAAGTGGTTGCCCCATGATACATGGGGTCTCCAAATCCAAGAGTGCCCAGCATCAGCAGCAGCTGGCGCACGAAACCACCATAGCCAACTCCAAGGGTGGACGTGAACGACGGCATCTACAAATTTTCAGAAGATCATAAGTTAAAATGGATTGTGAAGAATAAGGACTTGTAAGAGTAATAACTATGCATTTAAAAAATTATAAGGTCTCTAATTCTAGGGTTACGCCCTAGGGCCAACCTGGCTCTCATACTAATTCTGTCGGCACCCGATTTATAAGATCGGATCCCACCTGCGTAAAGACGTACTAGTCCTACGGATCATGGCTAGTACACACAGTTAAACAGAAACGGTACATTACCATCATTCTGATTAATACATAAAGTGAGAACTTAGTCCAGTACATTACACAACCAACGGCTCACAGGCCGCAATACAGAGTACACAACAAAGCAGAGCCTAATACAACATCTACTTTATTTATTCCACACGCACGAAGGTGGTAGGAACACGCAACCCTACTCTTCATAGCCATCATCGGAGCACTCCTCAAAGTCAGGGTCCTCGTCCTCGGACGGCGAGCCGAAGTCAGATGGACCAGCTGTTGAAATTTTTAAAAAAAGAGGGGGGAAAACAAGGATGAGTGCAATCGTACTCTGCAAGTCGAAAATAATGCAATGAGGCTTAGTCCAAAAGGGGGAGCTTAGGATATTTTTGCGTAAAAGCATTTTATTGGCCTAGTTTTGGCAAGCATTTAAAAATTCTTTAAATTATAATATTTTCTTTGGTCTCTTGTCAAAATATTCTCGCCACTTGGCCTCAGTGCCATAGCGAGATAAAACCATTTTCCCACTTCCCTTCTCAAAACGACTAGGTCCATTCTGCGCGAACAATCCCTGGTAGGCCGACGTCCAATCCAGGATTTAAGCCGATGGCACCTCACTTAAACAAAAACTTTCTCATCAATTTTACTCGACTCAAACCTTATCTTAAAACACTTTTCCCAAAAATGATTTTGAAAAGAAAACTACCATATGAACAGTCCCTTCGCACGATCGTGACTGCGAGCACGGCTATCATGATAACTCTGTATAGTGGGTATGCTTTTCCATCAAGAGGCTACGCACCCAGAAGTGTTTTTCCACAAGACCGCTAGGCTCAAACACTAGCGGCGACCTGCCGGGAAGTCTCCGCTAGGCTCAAAGACTAACGAACAGGCCCGTCCCATATCGGTGCTCGAGGTTGTACTGTTATGACTCAGTTCGTAGGATCATAGGACGAGCAGTCCTTAAACTAGAGGAGAGACGGTAAACTTTAGCCCAGATTTCTCAAAACCGTGTCGTACTGTACCAACCGTCAAAGTCTCTCCCTAGCCGGAAGATTTTTAGGAAAGGAGAAAAAACCTTTTCCTACTAAGCATTGCCCTTGATGCGCTACCCTAAACCATCTTTTCTCCAAACCTTTCTCAACACATTATCATTTTCACATAAATGATGATATCATTTCGCATAAAAGATTTTTAAGTTTTTATCCTACCACAACAAGGTATATTAAATATAAGCAAATTAATTATCTTTTAGCCTTAAGTTTTAGCCCTACCATATTTCTTACCTTTACTACTTGGCATGATAACTAGGTCTAGTAAATACGACATTTGTCATTTTAAAGTATCATGCATATTTTCAATCCTAATAAACATTTTCTAAATAAAAGAAAATGGCTCCACAGTATGATTGAAGGGGGACTTGCCTTGGTCGGATCCCGGGAAGGCGAAGAAAGCGTCGTTGATCGGGTCTTCGGAACCTTGGCCTCCTACTCGCACAAACACACATGCACAGCAATACACATGCATCAGTCATAAAGTTATTTTGATGCATTCTTATTTTAGACAATGCAGAAAGACATTTTAAGTGCACATGAAATGATGCACTCCTAAGCTATTTATTTAACCACAAAACATATGCAGCATGAAAGGCATGCTAATTTATATTTTTATAAGGTCCAGAAACATTTAATGTATTTTTAGAAATTTTTACAGAATTTTTAAAGTGGGCTAGCTATTTTCACAAAATATACTTTAATTTCAGCAGCCGGTTTTTAATAGGAAATAAAGTAAAGGGGGTTTTCCTAGCTCGATGTGCCGGCTTGGCAAAACGACCCACGGTGAGGCGCAGCGGAGCACGGGCGCGGGCGCGGGCGAGCATGCACAGAAGGCCGGCGCCCACTGATCGGTGGAGCTCACGGCCCCACCCGTCGATGACACACGCGCCGAGCGCAGGGGATAAACAGGGGAGCTCCGGCGGTGGCGGTTGAACCAACAGTGGCAGCAACTCCGGTCATCCGGGGGCCGATTAGACGCATAGGGAGTGTGTACTCACTCTAGATGGTTCGCTCAAGACTGACACCTAGCGCTCTCGGAAACCCCTTTGACCTGTGCTCAGTGGGATCCTGCAACCAGAGCGACGTTGTCGATCTGCTGAGTTGAGCCGAAGACGCACACAAGGAAATCAGAGAAACTATGAAACACAAAGTCCTTATCCTTGGCGTTCCAGCTGTACGGCCTAGTTGCCATCAATTACCAAAATCAATCAGCCCATGGGAGGCTTGATCCTACAACAGGAGAGACAACCTGTGCGCTCACCTGGACGGGAGAGGCAGCGAAACGACCGGACCACGGCGACAGCGTAGATGAGACTCCGGCGGCGGCGGACTAATCCTGCACCAGCGGCTCCACTCCCAGGACGCGCGATCAGCTTCGACAACCTACAAAGAATGCCGGAAGTGAGGGGAAAAGGATGAACCGAGGGAAACGAAAAGGGAGAGGAGAGGGCTCGGGAAACTGGCGGCGCTCTGGCTCACTGGCTCGGGCAACAGCAGAGGGGCGGCGTCAGGAAGAGGGCAATGCGGAGCAGTGCGCCATTAAATAGACGCACGGCGAGCAACCACGCGCCAAGAGATTCAATGCGACTCGCGGTATGTTGGTTTTCCTGGCGTGGCTCCGGCTGGTGGCGTGGCGAGAAAAGGAGACGCGACAGCGCGTCGCTTCTGATCTGGGCACTGGCGACACAGACAGAGGAGGTCAGCAAGGAGCAGGAGAGGGAAGCAACGGATGGAGAAGCATGGGCTCACGTGCGGAGAAAGAAGGAGCAGAGGCGCGCACGGGAAAGAGAAGGAACGAGAGGAAGAAGACGACGGTGGCTGCTTACCACACGGTCCCACCTGTCAGCGGAACAGAGGGACAACGGCGCGCACGGTGGGTGACTGACGGCCAGGACCCACTGGTCAGCGGCAGCGCAGGGGCGAGCTGGGCTGCAGGAAAACTAGGCCAGAGGCGCCGATGGCCCAGGCGGAAAGAGCAAAGGAGGAGGGGAGGAAGGAGAGAAGGAAAGGAGAATGGGCCGAGGAGGTGGCCCGAGAGAGAATGGTGAGATCCCTTTTAAAACTTTCTGATTTCTTGGTTTTCTTACTTAAATGAAAAGCTATTTAAATAATCTTTAAATTTAGTAAAATATTTGGTAAAATAATTTGCATCTAGATATTTAAATAGCACAACCTCTTTTCTTTTCCAAAACTCAGCTCGTTTCCACCCCTAGTGGTGGTTAGGTGCAAGGTGGCGTCCAACGCCATGGTGGTAGCTCTGTGGCAGGGTTGCATGGGAGTGCTCGACGTGCCGTCAATGTCGGCCAGCACAATGACAGTTGAGGGAAACATTGAAGAAATCGTCGTTGAGCAGGTGAAAGTCTGGAGTTGAAGAGGAGTCGGCGGGGTGATGCAAACCAATCTTTGATCTGAAAAATTGATATTGTTATCATAAAAGAAAAAATTGTTCTAAGAATGACTAGTAAAAAACTCTATTGAAATCAGTCTAATGACCGGTAACTCTACGAGTTGTGCGGCCTTGAGGAGAGGCCTTGAGAGATCACAGATGAGATGGTTTCCCAGGCGGCGACTCGGGATTCGTATGTTGCGATGACACACATTGGATTATGTGTATTGAGTCCTGAGAGCTTTTTTAAAGATACATGATGGTTTACATCATAAGAAATCCTAGAAAAAATAAATCATATTTGATGGATTACAATCAATCAATCTTAATATATTCTTTACAACCGTAATAGTCGAATCCTTCTGGATCATATACTGTAACGATGAAAAGAATTACCACCCATGTATTCCACGGTTTTCGTAGTTAACCATACTTTTGGCCAAAAATAACTTGATAAACTGATACTGATTGACCTGGTGATTAGCTATTTATCGGTTTTCGCTATGATGGGTTTTCATGGTTAACTAACTATTGAATCCCTACTCACCACACAATATTGTGCAAAAGGTTTGAAAATTTCCCATAGGTTACCTTATGCATATATTTGGTGTTAGAGAACGTAACCGAGTATCCTCGGTAAAGAAATGTTCCTTTTAGTCGTCAATAAATTACGCCATTATATTTATTTGTTCCACCTTAGCCCTTCAAATCTAAAAGCAATTTTGGGACATTTCATCGCACGCCACTTCAAAAATGCGCAATTCATAATATACCATTCATGTATCACTGACATGCAGGATTCGAACCTGATTGTTGTTCAGGGGTTATATATTATGAGTTGTTATTTTTGAAGTGGCATATCTTGAACATTTCTCTAAATGGAAATGCCCGTATACGAGCTTCCGATTCGTCGGACGACTCATTTCTGGACCAAGGAGCGCGCGCCACGGCCCATGTGATGGCAACGCACGGTGCACGCAGATATTTCTTGCTCGCTCCGTCGCTCGTTTATTTCTCTCCGGGGGCGACAAGGGGTATTTATCGGTTTTCGCTATGATGGGTTTTCATGGTTAACTACCTTTTGAATCCTATTCACCACACAATATTGTGCAAAAGGTTTGAAAATTTCCCATAGGTTACCTTATGCATTTATTTGGTGTTGGAGAATGTAACCGAGTATCCTCGGTAAAGAAATGTTCCTTTTAGTCGTCAATAAATTATGCCATTATATTTATTTTGTTCCACCTTAGTCCTTCAAATCTAAAAGCAATTTTGAGACATTTCATCGCACGCCACTCCAAAAATGCGCAATTCATAATACACCACTCATGTATCACTAACATGTAGGATTCGAACCCGATTGTTGTTCAGGGAGTGACATATAATGAGTTGTTATTTTTGAAGTGGCATATCTTGAACATTTCTTTAAATGGAAACGCCCGTATACGAGCGTCCGATTCGTCGGACGACTCATTTCTGGACCATGGAGCGCCCACGGCCCATGTGACGGCAACGCACGGTGCACGCAGATATTTCTTGCTCGCTCGATTATCCCTCTCCATGCTCGTTTTTTCCGTGCTCTCGCTCTCGTCTGTCTTTCCATCTTCCCCTCTCTTGAGCAAAGCAAAGGGTCCAGTGTTACGTGCTACCGGTCACCGGTACCACTCTCCCCTTCTCCCTTTCCTTCTCGTCGTGCTCCCCACTTCCCTCTATATGGTGGTTAATGGACTCAGCTTCAACTCAACCGTGAGGAGAGAGTGCAGCTGGTGAGCTTTTGGGTACTAGATCCGGTGAGCACGGCGTGGAGGCACACGGGATCGATCTAGAGAAGATGAAGGCAAGAGAAGGTTCATCCGATCCCTCATTTTCACATGAAACCTCAAAGCTTGTATGTGGGAAATTTCGTTTTTGCATGCAAAACTTCGTGTTTGTTCCCATGAACCTTTCTTATTTACATTGGGAGGTTCATCCCATTTTCGCATGGAACTCTAAGCAATGCATGTGTGGAACTTCGTTTTTTGCATGCTGAAAGTTGGTTTTTACCCGCTGAAACTTGAATTTTGTACTCATTAAACTTCTCGTATTGTCAAGTTTCAATGGTAGGTTTTCTAAGTTTCATTAGGTACTTTTTGAAGTTTCAACATGTGTTTTCCCAAACTCCCATGATGACAGTGACTAGGGATGGCAGAAATACTTATGGGTCCAAGTACAAGACCCGATGGGTTCTGGGTCCAAGAATGGACCCATGGATATGTAAGTTTGGGTCTGGTTCTAGGTCTAACTTTAGACACATGGATACACAGACCCAGACCTGAACCGTATCACTGACATATGGGCTTAATTAAATGTGTGTTATTGGATTGAAGGTTGTTTGTTTACCTTATGTTTAAACCTTTTAGGCCTTGTTTGGAAGTGGAGTTATTTTGTAGTTTCTATGCAAAACCATGGTTTTCTCAAGAACCATGGTTTTTGAGACCATGAAGTGTTTGGAAGCAACCCAAAAACTCTGTTTTGAAAACCATGGTTTTGGCGAAACCATGATTTTTTTGGAGTTTTGTAGACTCCGCTTCACACCAAAGTTTTCTAACTTGTGCTAGCAAACAATGGTTTTCAAAACCATGGTTTTTCATGATCATAGCAAAACACAAACCATGGTTTTACAAAATCATGGTTTTACAAAACTCCACTCCCAAACAGGGCCTTAGTTGTGACTGTTGGAGTAGTTTATATTTGTGTTAGCTTATATTTGATTATTTGAGTTGTTTCTAGTTCGATGGCTAGTTAATTTTTGTGCTTATATGCTTTTAAAATGCTACTGATTGTTATATTGTGACATAGTTGTAATCTATATTTGCAGCTAATTCTGAAATGGTATTTGGTTGGGTCTGGGTATAGGTCTGGGTCTAGGTTTGGGTTTGGGTGACTTTGAACCCATTACAGTTTTTTGGTCTGGATCCAATTCTTAGATCATGGGCCTGGGTCCAATTCTTAGGTCTTGGGTCTGAGTCCATGGAGGCTGAACCCGAAGGACCCAGACCCATTACCATCTCTAACAGTGACAACGTCTTGCCTACCGAAACCTAGATTTTCACCTGCTGAAACTTGGGTTTTTACTTGTTAAAAGTTAGTTTTTTACTAATAGAATGTAAATTTTGTACTCATGAAACTTCTCATACTGTGAAGTTTTAGCACTACGTTTTTTAAGTTTTAGCAGCTATTGTTCCAAGTTTCGACAAATGTTTTTCTAAGTTACGATGATATCAACGTGCTAATGTCATGTATCCGATTTATTAAATGTTCAATTTAAAACGTCCATCTTCTTTTAAAGAAGTACTCTAAAATGGATGATAGAAATCTTATAACTCTTAAATCGGGGGTAGCTTAGAAGCTGAAAGGCATTATTTGAAGGAATTTGATGAAGCAGGTAATAATTTAAATCGACCTGCCTCGTTATGGACCCCATCGTATGAGCGTAGCAAGATGCATGAGAATAATTCCAACTTTCCAACAACCAGAGGGTTTTCATTACCATTTGAGGCACCGATCCATCCCAAGTTTCCAACATCCAACGGTAAAGGTTACTGCTCAATAACATATCGAGTGGAACAGAAGTTCAAAATCACGTTGAAACTAGCTTGACAAATCATTTCTGAGTTATGCAGCCGGTTACCATGTGGAATTAGTTGGTAACCGAGTTACTTATGAAACAACATAAACTGAAATAAAATTGTAACAAAAAAAGGAAAAGCAATATATAACAAGCACAAACAACATATAAGTTCCACCTTAGTTTAAACATAGCCCACAATCCATACTCATCCTCCATACATGTTCACTAAAACCACATCATAATATAATTCGTTTGGCTCACATATGCTAAAAAGACACTCAAGTCGATGTTGAACCCAACATGAGATATACGTGTTAGTGAATTATTTAGACCATGTTATCTTCAACTTAGGCGCTCCTTGATTCGTGGTTATGTTTGGTTTGGTTTGGTTCGGTTCGGTTCGGTTCGGTTCAAAATGTATATTTTTGTATGAACTATTCAGTGTAAGATTTTATATTTTTTTAAAATGTTGTAGGGTTATACTTAAAGATGTAAAAAAATTAAAAAATTTTAATCTTTACATATCTTTTTTAAAAAGTCTTAAGTTTTAGCTCAACCAAACTAAACCCAAATGAATCGTGAAGACCTTATTTGACTTATTTAATTTATCTGTCTATTTTATAATTTTGCTTCAATAAAAAATAATTAAATTTTTAAATCCATTTTATTTAGACACTTGTTTTGAAACTTTAAAACACAAGTCAAACAAAGTGAATCCAACTCTTGAGACTACCTTGAAAAGCTCTCATAGTTGGAATATAAACTAGATAAGTAGATAAATAAGATAAAATGAGAATAACAGAGCCTTAGTCAAAATAAATGATAAATAAAAATGGAAAACCACATTAGATGCAAACTAGTGTTAAAACATTGTATGATTAGCCAAAATTGTTTTTTCTTATTTTCATATTTCACATTTTCTTCCCAACTGTAGTCATTAAAAGTTTTGGAGACTTTCTTTAATTCATAATTAGTTATAAGAAATGCTTCTCCCATGTCATCATTATTACTATTTTTCAAAATTCTCTTTTTTCCCTTGTTTTTAACTCAAATTTTAAATTTAACCCAGTTTCAAAATATAAATACCGATTGGTTTACATAAACAGTCAGTAATGTTGACCCTACAACTACCAAGGCATGCAAGCTATAGATGGACAAATGGGCTGAGTTAAATGGGCTAGCAAAAGGCACGACATTTTGATCCGACTTGAAGCACATGACACGAAATAGATAGGGCCTAGGATAGCACGACCCATTCAACCATGTCGTGTTTGGGCCAAAGGTTAGGCCTGTGGGCCAGCACAAGCACGACACGATTAGTTTTTGTTTTGTTTTCATTAATTAGTATGTATATTAAAACAAAACTATAATGAAAATATACACAAAGTAACAAACGTCCTAGTAGCTAGTAGAGGTGGGAATAAGTCTTAGATCTTAGGTTTAAAGCCTGGTGGCCTCATTTTTGTCTATTTTGATCATATTTCCTCAGTCATTTGTTAAATGGGCCAACGTGACCCATCTAGCCCATGGTAAAAGGTAACAGAGGCACACAAAGGTTTCCTCGAGTCGAAGACATAATTTTTGTCTATTTTGATCATATTTCCTCAGTCATTTGTTAAATGGGCCGACGTGACCCATCTAGCCCATGGTAAAAGGTAACAGAGGCACGCAAAGGTTTCCTCGAGTGCAAAGGCATAAGGGAGCTTGACTACAAGACTCACCTGTCAAACAGAGACGAAAGTCAGCCTTATTGATCTGACGATGCCAAGTGGAAGGGTGGTCGCTCAACAAATAAAAGTTACTCGAAGGATAAAAGACTAATCTTCCCCAAGAGTCCACATCTGTAGGTGGTTCCAAGGGTTGAGCTGTTTGCCCATTAATGCATCTAGCCCATGGTGCCTCGGGCTGACCCAACACGACTTGGCAGGCTATCATTCCTAGGACTTGGCCTCAGCCCATAGGCTAGCACGTCACAACACGGCCTATTTATCGGCCGTGCCTAGTCAGGCCGTATCAAGCCACCCATTTAACCATCTATAATGCAAGTCAACAAAATCTACTTTTGCACGTTCCATAAAAGAACAGATAGGCTGAAGTTCAATTGATGACATGAAAGAAATTGGAATACTTGCGATGGACTAAAAAAGTAGGACTACAAGGCACAAACAAGCTCACAAAAGCACATCACAACATTTTTATTAGCCAAACTTATGTTTGGGCTGGGCCTTCTGCTTTGCATCAAATATTAGTAGGTTAGTAGCTGCCACATGAAGCACCACAATGTTACTATGTCCATGTCATTTCAGATGCAAGACTAATGTTAAATTTTGGCTAGAACGTACAAATATTAATTCAAGAGATAACTAAAGAATGAACTTTTAGTACATTGTGGTATGCCACTTATTAAAAAAAATTAAAGTAAATTGATAAACTAGTATTGATCTAGTATGAAAATTACTCAGATTCTCATTTCCAGCACATTTGAAAATGCTTCAACAGTAACATTCAGCCGGCATCGGATCTGGTCTACCTCTCATTCTACGCAGTTATTTGAATACACTAATTCTATCTATGATCCAGAGTTTGCCACTAAAAACCTGTATGAAAGAACCAATAGCAGAATAAAAAGGTATAAGGACCAGTGAATGAAATATTGCAATTTTGGCCCGACAAATAAAGGCATCAGGTTGTAATGTATGAGTATGATACACAGGTACAAAGTCTCCATTTGCCTAGCGTCCTATTGAGCTTTAGTCCTAAATTAAATAAACCATGAAAGCTCCAAGCTGAGGTTTGGAATTAAGATCATTGAAAAACCTCTTGGCACCCTAATTGGGCTGACAGAGCCACTTCTCAACTTCAGCCATCATGTATCTTACACTGTTGCTTGAGGAAGCTCAAAGAGAGTTCATCCTACTACGGCATCATCCAAGAACATCTATGCCTTGAGGTCTTCAAAGTACAGTGCAGGGATCTCAACCGGAGATAGCAATTCTGATACACCCTCAAACTGTTCCAGAGATGATTGTACAATTAGACCAACAGCAGAATCACATAATCGATCTGACAGGAAAATTACGCGACTGTTGAGATTCATGCTTACCCTGTGTTGCTTGTATTTGTCCCTGATTGCCATCAAAGATGATCCTTTCTTGTTCAGCTGCAAGTCATGTATGCAAGTAATGCAATCCTTCAACTCAGATGCCCTGTAGCCAGTCACTTTCTGCAACTTTTTGCTCTGGAACAACACGGGGGGAACTGAGCAGCCATTTCAAAACAGATGATTCAAAAGCAGCGCTCTGGATTGCAAGGAACTACTTCATACCCAAGGTTTGATGCCTGGAACAAGTGTCAGCCTTGCAACGAAGACTGCTGAAGCTGCAACAACTGATGGCAAGAACCGAAGACAGCCATACTCCAACAGGCTCAGCTCGGCAAGATAGCTCCCTAGGAACTCCAAATCCAGGGCAGAATACTGTGATATGCATCGCAACATAATGAGATCCCACAGCAATGTACACAAGCAGCAAGCAATCTAAACATAATTCAAAATGTAACAAATTAGAATTGTCTTTACCTTCTTGTCTTCTTGGGTAGATCTGATGAACATCCTGAAAAAAAAGGAAGAAACGCAAAGAATAAAAGACTTAGCAACAGATTCATCCTGAGAATCAGGGATTATAATGTAAATACTGAGTGATTCGTTTTGCAAATGTACCTGAGGAATGTCTTGGTGGTAGGATTGCCCATCTCAAACTTCAGAAGGTTTAGTATATCACTCTCCATCTTTACAACCTAGGCACCACACAACAAGGCAACTTGAATTAGCATTCTTGCTTCAATCACTTGCAAGATCTAACACATATATGAGGCGCAAAGAGATGCCAACCTCCTGCTTCATGTACGTGTTGTCAGTGATGTAGCAGAAGTCCTCCACATTTGGGGGGCTGATCTCCTCATATTTGCTGGATCCATCCAAGAAATTTGGAATCAAGCTCGCTTCACCAACAAATCGAACACTTGCACGAAATGGGTGCTTACGAGGCAATGAGCATGGCGGAGACGCCGAGCAGCTGCAGCTTCTGGCGGTTGATGGCGTTGGCGGAGAGGAACCGGTCGATGTAGGAGACGGTGAGGTAGAGCGTGTCAGAGACCAGCTTGTATTCCTCGGCGACCTCGACGAGCCAGTCCACGAGGATGGCACGCATGTTGGCCGTGACGTCGACCTGCACGGCCTCGACGTAGTCCACCGCCGGCCGCCGCTTCGCCTCCACCTACGTCGTACGCCCACAGCCCTCAGAATCTTGCAATGGCGCCGCAGCGGCGGACACGGACAGCGAGGAAACCAAGAGAGAAGCGCGCGTAGTCGTACCTCCATGGATCGGAGGTAGGAGTAGATGTCGGAGGCGTATGGCGCGCAGAGCTGCGGATCCCCCTCTTTGGCGGCGTCGGGCGCCGGCTTCGACGCAGGCAGGGACGCGGACTTCTTGGGCTCGGCGGCGGCGGCTTGGGAGGACGACTTCTTGGGCCTGGGGTGCGGCTTCAGCACGGCATTAGTGAGCGTGGGGAGCTCGCTGAGAGCGACGCGCTTGCGCTTGGCGTCGACGGCCACGGACGTGACGGCGGCCGCGCGCTTGGCGGCCGCGCGGGTGACGCGGGGCGCGGCGGCGTTCTCCTTGTCGGCCATCGGCGGCGGTAGTGTGGGCGGCGGCGGATGCGGCTGCTCCTCCTCCGACTCCGAACGCGGCGGCGCGGCGGTGGTGCGGAGCCGGTGGCGGAGGAGGAGCTGAGGAGGGGGCGGAGGAGGAGGCTTTAAAGCAGCCGATGGCGGAATGGGAATGGGAGGGGAGGGAGAAAGAGGAGGCCGCCATTGGATTTGGATTCGAAGGATTTGGGAGGGGGAGGGGTTTGGGTTTGGAGGGAAGCCGCCCTCGGGCTTGAATCTTGATTCCGCTGGGATTTGGAAATTCGTTCCATGCCGGTTGCCACGGAGGGAGGGAAAGATTGGGGTTTGAATTTTTTTTCTCTCTCTCGGGCGGATTTGGGAAAGTTTCCAAGTGTTTCGGACGGCGGCCGAGGTCAGCGCGCCGCGAAGGGGTGCGCGAATTTTGATTGCAAAACTGGGTGCTGTCTGTTGTGGCGCAGGCGGGGTTCGCTCTCTTCTTTTCCCGTTTTGGGTTTTGGACTTTTGGGGATTGGGGCTGGCCGGCTGGGCAGCGGGGACAGGGTGATCATCTCCCATTTTTGGTTGCCTGCGTTTGGCTAGGCTGAGTTGATACAACGGGATGATGTTTGGATGGCTCGACATAAGCTGAAGCCAAGCATATCCATGTAAATTCACTGTTTTGGTCTGGCTCCGTTCCTATATAGAAATTGAGCGTACCAACCAAGCCAGGCTTTAGCTGTGCAGGGGGTGGCGAAGCACATGATTTGCACGAGGAAAAAGGGAGTCGGCATGGTAACAACGTGTGGGACCTTCGACGAGCTTGGTGCCAAAGGGGCGATGCTCGACACAGACAGAGGCAACACCGAAGATCTCGGGGCCACCAGATTTAAAGGCGACGACGCCCATGGTGGTCGGATTCGGGGACAGCATGCATGGGGAGCCAGACTCGGTGGCGGCGACGCTGAGTGAAGCAAGATCTAGAGGTGACGAAGCTCAGCGGTGCCCATGGTGGTTGGATTCGAGGACAACAGGGGAAGCTAGATCTGGAGGCAACGAAGCTCAGCGGTGTCCATGGTCGCCAGATTCGGAGACATCAGCGGTTGGGTAAGCTGGACTTGGTGGCGGTGGCACCCAAGGAAGCCATATTCGGAGGCGACGAAACTCAAGGAAGCCCATGGTCACCGGATTCGGTAACGACGGTGGTTAGGGAAGTCGGACTTGGTGACGGTGGCACTCGGAGAAGCTAATTTCGCAGAGGGGTCGGTCGTAGCTGGGAACAAACATGGGGTAGCTTGAGCGGGCACATCACGGTCGGGCGTGCATGCAGGCAACTGAACACATGCTTGAGACGACATGGTTAAGGTGATGTTGGGCAATCAAACACGTCGCCCCGAATCACCTATACCTGGCTTTCGGTGAGTCCGGTCAGCTCACCCAAGTCTAGCTCGAAAGAAACGGGAACCAGACAGTCCCTTCGAGAGTCTAGCGCCGGCAATGATGTCGTGGCTAGGGTTGCAAACGAGCAAGTATGACTTGCCAAGCTCGAGCTCAGTCCAAACTCGAGGCGAGCTCGAGCGAGTTTGAGTTTGTCTTCTAGCTTTCTATAAGGCTCGAGGTCGGCTCGTAGAGGCTCGATTGGGGTTGTTTCAAGGAGAGAGCTCAAACCAATAAGAAAACAAATATGCATTCTTTTATCAAAAAAAAAATTAGGAGCATAGATAACCAAGATGCATCCAAAAACTAGACACCGATAACCAAACACTGAGATCTATAAAACCAAAAAACAATGAATAATCCATCACATGAGGTGGATCTGAACCCAAGCAATTGAATAGTCCTTGGCTAGGCTTGGATTTACATGCGCCAGTGATTTACAAGCTAGATGTCGTTGTGTTGTACTAGGGGTTCCAGTGCAGGGCACCATGACTGCATGAGTTAACAAATGGTCACATTGATGTTGAGGTAGCTGGGGAGAGTCAGCAACTCGGTGCCGCCGAGGGGACGGACATCGCGATGGTGGCGTTGTGGAACAGGCTCGAATGGAGGATGCGAGTGGAATAGTTAGGATCAGGATTTGGGAACAAGGGGTTGGGTATTTGGTCTTTTGGTCTTGATAGAGACTTATGGACTTTTGCCCTAGCTGCCCACATTTTTCAAGTTTTCAATCAAGTTTTACAACAGTGCGTGACACCACACCATGTAGGTGCTAAAAATACATGAGCATATATGGTCTATTTGAGCTTGGCTCGTACGAGTGGGCAAGCATGACGGTAGACTTGAGCTTGGCTTGTTTGGAGCTTGAGCCGAGTTCGAATCGAGCCTATGATGAGCCGAGTTTAAACCATTTGTGAGCCTCGAGTTTTTTTAGCCCTAGCTGTCAGCGATGGTGCACACCTAGAGAGACATGCATGTGGGTCGGCAACAGTAATGTGACCCATTGCGGTGGAGGCATGTCCTAGAGAGGCATAGTGCATGCAAGGTGTGGTCAACACTTGCACACGCAACCAAACATATTAATGTTGCCTAGGGAAAGCTACACTATTTAGGGCAACCAAAAGCTTGGCTCTACCTAGCGTGGTTGGTTGGTCCGGGCTAAGATTAGCCTGGATGACAACCACACAACCAAATTTCTCATACACTTTTGTCTACACACTTTATTCATTATGTAAAATTCATTCACACTTTGCATTACATCCTAAAAGATTCCATCCCTTTGGTACCTCCTCAGTCTGTAAAAAGTCATATGAACAATATTTTTCGGCTACTGCTACTAGATGCTAGTGTTCTCAATTTCTCATGCCTTTTTTTAAGAGCATCCCCAGCAGGCGCATCAGTGCGGCCAGCATCGGCGCTGGCTGGAGAAAAATTTGAACCCCGTGTGGGTTGCGGCGGGCGGGCCCGCGCGCGACGCTGATGCCTGCTGCTAATGCAGGTCCTCGTGGGGATGCTCTAAACTGCCTTCTTTTATAGCTCTTGTTTCTTTGCAAATTCTGGAATTGTGTTTGGAACAAAAAATTTGTAATAGAAAATATATTGAAGTGTTTTGGATTGAGGGATGATCGAAAAGAAAAAAGGCTTTTGCGGCATCTAAAGCTTCTCTTGTCCACCCTGGGCGTAAGGGCCTTTAGATAGCAGAGCTGGCCAACGGGCCAAAACTCCTGTTCAAGACGGACTCAAACACGATTTCTTGGCCGTTAAGCATCATGCCAGCCAGGAAGCTATTCGGCAAGATGCATATAGGCCAGATAGAACCTTCTAGAGAGCTAGGCCCTAGTAGGCTGTTCGGTTGGGCCGTCAGGAAGTGGGCCATGACAATGGGCCGTAATTTTATCCCCGACACAAGGTGTAGGTCAACATTTGCACAGGCAACCAAACATAATGTTGCCTAGGGAAAGCTACACTATCTTGGGCAATAAATTAAGAAAAAACCCCTATATTTCAAAAATATACACTATAAATTGCGTAAATACATTATATATCATTAGAAATATATATAAATGAATATATTAAATTAAATAAATATGCTACAGTGAAAACCGAACCGGGCCGGCCCGTCAAGTGAAGGTAAGCATCCGGCGGCAGCACGATTTGGGGGTTTAGGGTTTGTTCAAGTGCATGATTTGGGGGTGGTTGGGGGGTGAATGACAAGGGGAGGTGCAGTGTAGGCCCTCTTTGGTACGCCGTTCGGGGCCCTGGTTCAGTTGGGTTTTAGTTACCCAGGATCCAACCACTCGTTCTCGCACTGTAGACGAATTCAATGCCCAGCACAAGGCACTCACTGCGTTGTTCACGGTCAACAAAAACTGAACAGAACTGGACGTAACGACGTATCGAAGAGGCCCGTAGTTTCATACCTCACCAGATCCGCAGTGCTCGTTGTTGCTGTCTAATCCTCCGTCGCGACGCCTGCCTCGCCACCTCCGCCGTCGTGGCGGCTTGTGGCTCCCTCCGTGCACTCTCATGGTGCCCGGGAGTGCCCGCGGCTCTCTGGTTCTCCTCCTGGCACCCGCTCCGGCGGCGCGGCCGGTGTGCGGGACGCAGGGGCAGGACAACATCTTGTGTCGTGTGGTGTCCGTGGCTGTTCGCTACCATGACTGCATGCTTATATTGTGACAGCATGCTAAGTCTTCATGTCACTATTCTGGCTATCATTGGGTAATATGTTTTGCAATCAAGCTTTCTACAGTCAACTAACAGTAAATTATGAAACATAATCAAATATTACCATGTACAAAGCAACTGCAAATCCATGACAGTTACTTGTCCTGAGCTCTACTGATTTATACAGGTCTTTCTGAAGATAAATTCACGGATGCTGAATGACCTCCTTATTAAGGAAATCTACTGGGAAATGAAAACTTATCATGTAATGTTGTATGCTAACCAATCAATTTCCTTTATTCCTACATACCTGATTATCAATGTAGTATGTAATATGTAGTCAGCAGAAAACACTTTCTTGCATTAGAATGTTGCTGCTATAGCAATGGTAGTATCTATAGCCTATTAATAGATATTTTTTTATGGAGTTGATCGTGAACCAGATCGTGTCTTGTTTTCGCATGAACTAAATTTTGTTATTGATGTTCTGTTCAATTCTATGAGACCTATGTTCTTATATGAAAATTAATGTGCACTTTACATCGATGTTCATGTATGGCCCTGTGATGTTTTGATTTCCTAGAGCTTGCTGGCATCTCAGTGCATCCTATGCTCCTGGCGCTTGAAAAAAAAAACAAAAGATAACAAGATGCATAGCACTAAACATGTACTCTCTGTTTTTTAACGCTCCCGTAACTAAATTTGCATTTCTTCTAGCAAGATATAAATGTCAAGAAGATATTTGTGAGGAGATACACCTCTGTAACCTAAGAAATGGTTTTGAGTACCATATGCATTTCAAGTGCTTCTCTTTACTATATTTTTGGTTTATTATATTTTTCAACTCTACAACACTACAAACATGTAGGCTACAAAGTACGGATGCACACTTGATCACCACATTGCTTTGATCTCCATGCAAATATTAAATGACTATGTAGACAGTTTAGATACAGTCCATTGTATGAGTAGTTTGTACCATTGTCTCTATATGACACGTCAATGGTTAGAGACAACAGCTGTCTCAACCATTGTGCATGCTCTAAGTACCCTCTGTATGCGATTCTTATGCCTAACAGAAATAATCCGCAAGCGCACGTATACCGCGATAGCTTTCACCCGGGAGTATTCCAAGGTATCGATTTCCACGAGGAACGAGAAGAGTCTAGTTTCCAGTCTTGACTTGGCCGGATGGATATGGTGGAATGACGAAAGTGGGGTAAGATATTTCGGGTCGAGAGGTTCTACTAAAGGTTTACACTAGTTAAGGGTACAAGGTTAACCCACATACAATTTATACTCTGCATCGGAGCTCGGCCGATTCACTATCACCCATTATCGGTTAAGAACACCGAATGATTATGATCACCCTCGATTGGGCTCGACTGGACTGAGACTAACGGTGCAGATTCAACAAACTGACGTGCGGATAGCAGGGTTGTCATCACCTACTACCTACCGCTCAGCCGTTAAATCAGGTGTCTACCGGCCGGGTACTAACTAGTCTAGGCATCACACCTATACCTAGAAGCACTACGTACCAAGTCGTCACTCGATACGCACTCCCACTAAACCTGGTGCTAATATTTATTGTGACACCCAAACATAGATATTTAGCACTCAAGATCTAGCACGAGCATAATACCAGCAGAGAGACAGTATGTATGAAGTAACTTTACTTTATAATTAAAGGGATAGGACTAAGTGTTACCGAATAGTAGAACAAAGCAAAACTCACACCCCAGTTCAACTCCGGAGCACAAAGTGGAAGAGAGCCGACACGCCGACTTCTCCCCAGCACTCAGCTATTCGCTCTCCCTACTTCTACATTTCTATTTGGACAGCGTAGCGCTGCTTTTTTCTTTCACGCACTTCTCTGTACTTTGCAAATGAGGCAATGCCCCTCTATTTATATAGTGCACCATAGCAAGTGAGGCATTGCCACGTAGTGTGACACGTGTAGGCTTGATGTGATTGAAGAAGAACCCGGGCAGCCGTCGGCCGGCCCAAGTCGGTCGGCCGACCGGGCTTCGGTGGATCCCGACCCTCAATTTTGCATGGGATCCCTCTTTGACGGTATAGATCATTCCCTTGAGGCTGTTTTGGCAGTTGAGGATGGTAGAATTGGCTTTCTTGAGAGCCAAGTGATCCTCTCCAATGCAATCTCGTCTTTAGGATTAGAACCGACTTGCATGGATGGTTAGGATAGTCTCTTGGTGTGTTTCTTGGCATATGGGAGAAAGACCGAGGCAAATTTGGACCAAAAGTGGGGCTGGCTAATCAGGCTTGGGTCGGCCGGCCAAGTCCCAGCCTGACTCGCAATCTTACAGAAATCATTTCTTCCTCATCCGAACTCGAAATATAGCAAATAATGTATGGTTTTCGATCGTCTCGACGAGCTCTTCACCATGGTGCAGTCTAATTTGGCATTTGAAGTCTTTTCCAAATATGTTTAATTTAAACACCATCTTATGCCCGATTGGCTTATGCCCGATAAACCGTCATTTCTTATGTATTTTGGTCGCATGCCTGCAAAACATGAGACTACACCAAAACTCGTGGAACTCATTAATGTTAGGATAAATGTAGCTCGAATTTCTTTATTTTGTGGATATGCTGATGGTCAAAAGTATACAAAATATTGCAAATAAAAACCGTCAACAACCTCCGCCCATAGCTTATGAAGGGGCGTACTGTTTTCCACATGATACTCTGTAGGCATTTTCCAAACGCATCAACAATGTATAAGAATAGAGTTATTATCCTCCGGGAGGACCGAACCATGATAAATCACTTTGTCATTTTTTGTTCATCATCTTCTTATGACAAGATTTTGACATCTAGGCTTCATAGCGTTCCCAATCATTGATAAACTTTATTTTCAAAAGGAAAAAGTATATTTTATACACCTGAACTATCAACAAAGTCCATGTAACCCTCCAAACTATAAAATGTTCCATTTCACATACCTCAACTATAAAAACCAGAACAAACATCAACATATGGTGGTTTAAAATGGTTTTGCTACTTTTTAATTTAAATAAAACCATTTACAACCTCAAATTACTAATAAAATTCAAAATAAGTCCAATGAACCTCCTAAACATTAAAGAAAATCATAAACAAATGGATATTTTTCAATCAATTTTTTTTAATATACTTTTATAGTTTTAACATTCATTCATACTTTACAAATTAATTCAGAAGTGGATTGAATTGTGGTATCCTTTTATCGATGTTTAAAAAATTAATTCATAAGTGTATAATGGAATTATTCAAATTTAAATTTGAAAAATTACCTTTAAAACCATGTACCATATGTTGATGTATGCTCTGTTTTCATAGTTTATGTTTGTGAAATAGACCGTTTTATTGTTTGGGGGGTTAATTGGACTTCGTCGATAGTTCAGATATGTAAAATGGACTTATTCCTTTTCAAAATGGCATCTAAAATAGGATTTTAGGATAAATGCCATTATAGAATGTGAATATCTGATAAATGATTCCATTGTTTACCAAATTCTGCAAATCAAACATTTTGTATAAAATGACCATTATGCCCCTGGTTTTTAATCCCCTAAAATTAGACATTTGACCAAATTTGAAGTTTAAAATCTTATTGAGCTAGAAAAACTAAAATTACCGGATATGGGAAATTTGAAATCAAAGAAATTTGAAATTCTGGAATCTTACTAAAATGAAAACTAAAAATCTAGATAAAATTTCAAATTTTAAATATGTTTGAATTTGATTTTTTATGGTTACATTTTAAATTTAAGATTGACCTTTTCTAACCTATCCAAATTTTAAACTTCAAAATTTTACCAAATTTAAAATTTTGGAATCTTGGGTGAATTTTAAAGTTTAGAATTTGACCAATTTGCTTTTTTGAATTCTAATTTTGAAAAAGAAATTCGAAACAACTAAATTTTAATTTTTTTCAACTTTTTACCTAATACAAATTTTTTTACATTTCAAAATTTTGGTCAACTCATGTGGTCAACACGTGTAATATGGGCATTATAGTTGGTTCTAATGGTGCCAACTAATGGAATGGGCATAAAAGATAATAAAAACGAATTGCAATGGCATGCATGTTAACGTTGATTTTGTAATGCCGCAAATGACATTGCAATTTAGATCAATGGCATATATGGTATTTCCTTCACTTCATATCACGACCACAAGCAGGTTTTACACATTACTCATGAATGATTATAAACAAAAATATTCATGGCATTTTATTCATCAAAGTAAATAACCATCCAATTTGCATTTGCAAAAAAACCCTATGATTCTTGATTAATGTTAATTATTTCTCCTAAAACTAACCTTAGCTAACATTTTAATATTATTACTTACCTTGTCAAGGTGAATGTGGCTCCAACAACTAGGATGGTTGTTGTTGTGATGGAGATCCTCTTCCTGTTTTGAAATTTAGGTTTTCAGCCAGATTTAGTTTCATAGGTTTGGGGTTTGCTATCTATCCCGTCTTCTATGGCGGCGTTGACTGCAAAGCAGTCTGGTGTACTAATAAGACATCCCTTTTTAGATTTATCGGTGTATTAGTGTAAAGGTTTCCCACTCGCCTTTGGGATCTTCTCGTTTGCGTCTTTGGTAAGGTTTATACTTGTGTCCTAGTCTTTATTTCTTTTTGGGTTATCGAAATTTGTCTCATGTTGTGGTGACAATTTTGTTTTGCGTTGTTGTGCAAAGTTCACCCCACGATGACGTCGGATATTTTTATTGATATGCAGATGTGGTCAACGGAGGCAAATCAGTGTAGAATAGATGGAGTAGTATTGGGACGATCATGCATTATCTCTGACAAGAAAAAAAATGCATCATCTCTGACGTGTATAGAAATTTTTTTGTGATATTACTAGTGCAAGCATTGTATGCTTTATCCGGACGAGACTGGTGGGTGTTTGTTCTATAGGTGGAGTTATGTTGTAATAATTTCTTATGACCAGCTCTCACCGTTTTCATACATGTGTAGTTAGGAAGAAATAAACGGATGAAAATGATGCAAGTTAGCTAGGTATATCCACGTAGTAGTATTTAAATGGATAGAGTAACTTTTCATAATTGGCTTTATAGCATCCCAACAACCCCTCTAAATCACTCTATAAAATACTATTCATGTCTCTGTGAATAGTGTTTTACTAGACCGTATACAGAAGCTCTTGAGAATGCTCTTAGGACATTGTAATGTGTAGAATCGTAAATTCAGTTTTCCTATATGAACACTACAATGTGAACCTTTTGTTTGTATAAAGCAACTTTCACATCTGAAAAGTATGACACACAACTATAGTGGCAAGAGATGCTAAGAACAATGTTCCTATAGTCAAGACATGTACAATAATCAGGGGCGGACCTAGGTCAGGTGGGGCTAGAGCCCCACCTACGCAGTGAATAACAAGTGAGCACCACCTTAGCCCCCCTATAATTTTTTGTGTAAAATAGAAGACAAGCAGGGGCTAAATTTTGGACTGGGCCTTAAGGCCATCCACTTCAGCCCAAGCGCGGAGGCGCCCATAGGGCGCAACCAAGCGCCTGACGGCCCACCAGGCCACCACCCCACCCCTCCTCACTCCCTGGCCCCTAGCCCCTGCTCTGTGCTCTCTCGGTACCTGCCTCCCAATCCCACCGCCTCCATTCTCCCCAACCCTACGCGCACATGGGCAAGGGAAAGTGACGGTGGGCGGCGGCCAGGCCGCGCGTCGAGCGGGGGCGCTAAGTGGTGGCGGCCAATGGTGGGCGAGGGCGCCGAGCGTGGGGAGGCGAGCGGCCTGCGGGTGGGTCGCAGGGCGACGGGCGGCCTGCGGCGAGCAGGAGCGTGAGGTGCCGGTGGCTGGCGGGCCAGCGGTGTGCCGGCATCCAGTAACTTGCGGTGTGCTGGCGTGACGGGCGATGGCCTGAGGCATGGAGGCAGTTTTTTAGAGAGAAGGTTGATTGGTATAAAGAAAAGAAAACGAAGGTGAAGAATGCATATGAGAAAGGCTTTAAAAAAATATCAAATGTTATCTCCTCAGATTCAGAAGGATCTTATAAAGATTTGTGCACAAGAAGTCACGTTAGTGATTATGGATGAGATTGGAGACCGTAATTTCTCTGTGCTTATTGATGAGTTCTGAGATGTATCAATAAAAGTGCAAATGACAGGTTAGTAGTTCACTAATTTGATTATGTAATTTGATTTTATTTAGTACTAAATGTTTGATTATGTTATGTAACTTTGATTGTGTTAGGAAGGTTTGTGAATGATGAAGGGAAGGTTATGGAGAGGTTTCTTGTACTTACACATGTTGAAAGAACTAGAACAACAACATTAAAAGAAGTTTTGGTTAGTATGCTTACTAGTCATAAATTAACCATATCTAGACTCTGTGGACAGGGTTATGATGGAACTTTCAATATGAGAGGTGAATTTAACAGGGTGCGGAAATTGATTAAGGATGAAAATCCTTATGCTTTTTATGTGCATTGTTTTGCCCATCAGTTGTAGTTAGCAGTGGTCACTGTTTCAACTTATACTCTAGCAATTGCATATTTTTTTTCACTACGTTCCTTTAATAGTTAATACTGTGGGTGCCTTTTGTATGAGAAATGATGCATTGTTTGCCAAGCATCATGATGTATTGTTAGATAAGGTAGAGAATGGTGAGATTGCCACTGGAAGAGGTTTGAATCAGGAAAGTAGCCTAGCTAGGCCTGAAGATACTAGATGGGGCTCACATATTAAAACTTTACTTCGCATTTTTGTAATGTGGGAGGCTATCCCAGAGGTACTTGAGATCGTAAAAAAGATTTCAATAAACTATCATGTACTAGTGGAGCTTTTGGTTTAATTGGTAAGATGGAGAACTTTAATTTTGTGTTCATCATGCATTTGATGATAAGCTTGTTGAGCATTACCTATGATTTATCACGTGCTTTGTAAAGGAATGATTAAGACATTGTTGAAGCCATGAATTTCAACATGGATGTAAAAGATCGCTTGCAGAATATGAGGGAAAATGGATTTGAACCATTGATGTAAAGAGTGAAATCATTTTGTGGTAAAAAATAAAATTGAAGTGACAAATATGGATAAGGAAGTAAATGCTAGATGGACATCTGCACGTAGAAGGCAGAAGGTAACAAATGCACATTTCTACAAAGTTGAGATATTTCTTGCCGCCGTATATGCTATTTTGTCAGAGATGAATCATCGGTTCTATGAAATTAGTTCAGAGTTATTAATGTGCATGGCTTCTCTTAACCCAAAGAATTAATTCTCTAATTTTGATGTGGATAAACTTGTGAGACTTGCTAAAATTTATACCAAAGATTTCTTGGTGGGCGATATTTTTTTGTTAAGATCTCAACTTGAAAGTTTCATTATAATGTTAGAAGTAAAGAATTTCAAGGGTGTAGGGATCTTACAAAGTTTGCTGAAATAATGGTTCAAACTGGAAAGAACAGATCCTACCCATTGGTTTATCGTCTAATTGAGCTAACATTGATACCTCCGGTGGCAACAGCTTCAGTTGAGAGAGTCTTCTTAGCTATGACTCTTATAAAAACAGATTTGCGTAGTAAAATGGGGGATGAATGGCTCAATGACTTAATTATATGCTACATTGAGAAGGACATATTTACAAGCAATAGTAATGACAAAATCATGCAACGGTTCAAACAGATGAAAAAACCTAGTGGCATAAAACATTCTCTTGTAATGTTTATAACTATTTTTAATTATTATTTTCCCTCTGTCACTATTTTGTTATATTTTGTATGTGGATCACTAATGAAGAATAATGGATGTCATGGACCTCACGGTGTCACGCGCTACACATTGCTTTGGTATGATAAAAAATACTAGTCATAAGTTAACCATATCTAGACTCCGTGGACAGGGTTATGATGGAGCTTCCAATATGAGAGGTGAATTTAATGGGGTGCGAAAATTGATTAAGGACGAAAATCCTTATGCTTTTTATGTGCATTGCTTTGCCCATCAGTTGTAGTTAGTAGTGGTCATTGTTTCAACTTCTACTACATCAATTGCAGATTTTTTTAACTACGTTCCTTTAATAGTTAACATTGTGGGTGCCTCTTGTATGAGAAAGGATGCATTGCTTGCCAGGCATCATGATGTTTTGTTAGAGAAGGTAGAGAATGGTGAGATTGCCACTGGAAGAGGTCTGAATCAGGAAAGTAGCCTAGCTAGGTCTGGAGATACTAGACGGGGCTCACATCTTAAAACTTTGCTTCACATTTTTGTAATGTGGGAGGCTATCCTAGAGGTGCTTGAGATCGTAAAAAAGGAATCCACTAAACTATCATGTATTAGTGGAGCTTTTGGTTTAATTGATAAAATAGAAAACTTTAATTTTGTATTCATCATGCATTTGATGATAAGCTTGTTGAGCATTACTGATGATTTATCACGTGCTTTCCAAAGGAATGATCAAGACATTGTTGAAACCATGAATTTGATCATGGATGTAAAAGATCGCTTGCAGGATATGAGGGAAAATGGATTTGAGCCATTGATGTAAAGAGTGAAATCATTTTGTGGTAAAAATGAAATTGAAGTGAAAATATGGATAAGGAAGTAAATGCTAGATGGACATCTGCACGTAGAAGGCAGAAGGTAACAAATGCACATTTCTACAAAGTTGAGATATTTCTTGCTTCCATAGATGCTATTTTTGTCAGAGATGAATCATCGGTTCAGTGAAATTAGTTCAGAGTTATTAATGTGCATGGCTTCTCTTAACCCAAAGAATTCATTCTCTAATTTTGATGTGGATAAACTTGTGAGACTTGCTGAAATTTATACTGAAGATTTCTTGGTGGGTGATATTTTTTTGTTAAGATCTCAACTTGAAAGTTTCATTATAATGTTAGGAGAAATAAACAATTGCTGAGGTGTAGGGATCTCACAAAGTTTGTTAAAATAATGGTTCAAACTGGAAAGAACAGATCCTACCCATTGGTTTATCACCTAATTGAGCTAACTTTGATACCTCCGATGGCAACAACTTCAGTTGAGAGAGTCTTCTTAGTTCTGACTTTTATAAAAACAGATTTGCGTAGCAAAATGGGGGATGAATGGCTCAATGACTTAATTATATGCTACAATGAGAAGGACATATTTAGAAGTAATAGTAATGATAAAATCATGCAACGGTTCGAACAGATGAAAAAAAACCCTAGTGGCATAAAACATTCTCTTGTAATGTTTATAACTATTTTTAATTATTATTTGCCCTTTGTCACTATTTTGTTATATTTTATGTGTAGATCACTCCTCATGAAGAATACTGGATGTTATGGACCTCACGGTGTCACGCGCTACACATTGCTTTGGTATGAAAAAAATCTCCCTTTATTGTCAGCCCCCCTATTAGTTTAGTTTGCGTTCGCTCCTGACAATAACTGAATCAAGATCCAACTGATATAGGCATAATATATAGGGAAAATATTTGGTGCAAAAGTTTTTTCAGTGCACAAATGCAAACAACTGATCTTGGTCCTTAGATCTCATTTCGATGGCCCGTTTAAAACATGGAAACATGGAAAACAATCATCGTAGTTTTGCGCACAAGTGCGTAAGTGGGAGGAGGGAGTTCCATCTCAATGTATCTAAACTGTTAACTTGGATCTAATATACCATGATGGCCTTTTGCACTTATACACTGGAAAAAAATTTGCACCGAATATTTTTCCTAACATACGAGCCAGCCACTTGTTATCCTTACCTGCCGTCCGGCGTCCGCTTTTAGACACGAGATAGAAGTGGTCGCTGAAATCGCCTTAGGTAGGGAGGAATTGCCATCGCCTCCTGTGTTGCTCTTGCAGGGCTTTTGTAGCACAAAAATGTAACCAGATTGTTAGCTACATTGGTCTTGATGTATATCCATACATGGTCATATTTGAAACGGATTAGCACATCTACTGAGGCAACAAAACATAACACAAATGTACAATTGCATATATACATCGCTGATGTTACTTATGCAGCTATGCTATATTACGTACATGTCCCAATTTTGAATCATTTGTCATATAGAATCAGTTAAACACATAAGTTGGAAGTATAAACCCAAAGGACAAGAAAATTAACTCGAAGCTAAAAGGATAGATAACTTGCAAAATATATTATACGATTCCATCAGTCTAATAGACACTTAATGGCCGAAAAATATAAACATGAGGACATTTGTCCAATAGGAGTCTCATCAACATATACGGTTAAACCCATCAAAAGCAGCCTACCTTGATAGAGAACACTACAACACCACACCATTCACATTGAAGAGCTTTGAGAAAGATCAACAGTATAACAGCTTTACGCTGGAAAACATTGGCGAAATACGTACAGACGGGAGATTGGAGTACAAGGATGCCTATCCACATTGCTACCATAGGATTAACAGCAAGACCATGTTCATTTTTATGCCCACGCTATAAAAGGAAGAAAGAGAGAAGGAATTGTTCGAATAAATACATGACACTAGCTTTACAAGAACTACGATGGGAACTACGGCTCAGAGCTCCCAGCTTTAGAACACCTTTTTTTGACGTGGAATGCATCATGATCAGTACGTCTGTCACTTCCCTTATCAGCCAGAGCATTTCCATTCTCTCCAGTGAAGGATCTCAGTAAACTGGTAAAGCTTTCTCAGACAACATTATCATCGCCACTGGTGAAAGACCCCACATCACTAGATATTCTCAGAAGCTGCGCCAGCTCTAACCGGTACTCCAGACCCCTGATGTAGTGACCCAGCAGCATGCACCTGAACAGCACAAAAAAGGGTCAATTGATCTGATATGAACAAACAACCCAATCACACAAGGCCCGGTGAGTCTGCTTTGTATTACCAGAATAGCAAGCGCGCAAGATAATCACGCGGGACAGATATTAGGGGTTGAAATGGGAGGGAAGCATTCTCGACAAGCTCCGCACAGTCATCATCCTCACCCCCAGGATTTAGAACACCGCCAGAAGCATTCTCTGGTAGCGGAGGAGCCTTCGAGTGTATCTTCGGAGAAAGAGTAGCAAGCAAACCATGCACTACAGAGTGAATAGCTTCTTGCACACCAGGGCAGGTGGACTCCGAGAGTTCAGCAACCTGCGCAAAACTGCTACTTAGGCCACAAATGAAACAAAATGGAAGATCAATCTCCTAATTTTGTTTGTTGGTTGGGATTTGTATTCAGAGAAATTATTGTGATAAAGCAGCTAAAATGTAAGAAGTAATGAGATTTTACATAAAGTAAACCAAGAGAACATACCTTCTCTGGTGTTAGAGATCTTAAATAGTCCAGTAAATCATTTTTTTCTTCTCCAACAAACTGTTGCATTTGCAGGGCAGAATTTTTCCTTCTTAGGTCATGTAACTCCTGAAAGATTTTTTTTAAATAAGGCATAAATCTTAAATGTAGCATGCAGGATACAATGTGTATCGGCAGCTGCAAAAACTAGTAATATAAGAATTATATAGTAGCTGTGCACAAAGTGGTGTCCACAGTGCATATAAAAAATAGTAAAAATAAGAAATGGATTCATGTAAGATCACATCTCAGTAGGGCAAACTAAGGAGGAGGAAGGCTTCTGTAGGATGTTTTGATTTTTGAACAAGATTTAATTGGTGGTGTCATTCAGAAACTATAGAAATAGATGAGTGAGCCACATACATGCAATGAACTCAGGAGAAAATGCAAGTGCCCGACAAGGTGACAAATCACAAATATGATGGACAAATTGTGATATCCGAAGCTGGAAGCTAACCAATCTAACCAAATAATGGCAAAAAAAACCAAATGAACCAAACAACTATTGCAAGAAACATATCAGCAAGAGTGACAGGGATGAAAAAACCAATAAACTAAAAGAAGTTTGTTCACCATTATTTAAAAATTACCTTTCTCGTGGCATCCAAACGAGATTGTAACTGAATAATGTACTCTTCCACTTGCGGTGTCAAGTTACCTAGCTCTTCTGCCATACTTTCACATGAGAATTCTTCATTTTTCCCAGAGTCATGAGGCATGTCATCTTCTGATATTCTGAAAATTGTAATTGGTCTACCCAAATTGATGCTATGATTAATATCTTCAGTGATGTCTCTTTTCTGACATTCAGCATCTTCTTCAGAAAGTTCCAGGTTTCTTTCAAATGAGAGCCTGTATTCGGCATTGCGTAGAGTATACCTGGTAGTAGAAATGAGTTAAGTACTAGAATAGTAAAGCCACCTAGCACATGCATACATTTGCACTTTGTTTGCAAGACAAATACTAATAAAAAATACTTCGCAAGCAAATAGCTAGTCCAAACTTTTTTTTCAGAACAAATGATATTAAATGCATAAAGTAACATATTGCGTCTTGTTATCTTGGCTATTATATTGATCTGCTGTATAGTGATCATTAAAATATAAATATAACAACACTTATCATATGTGAGATAGGTCCTTATCATTAATTAAATATGTAGTTCAGGATTCCAAGGCAGTATGGGAATGCCAACTTCAGACATTGTCGAGTAGGTAGATATCAGTTCACAGAAAATGCCAAAAATTAGGACACTATCAAGCAGGTAGACATCAGTTTGCCTTCGCAGGAAAAAAAGAAGAAAAGGGGGGCAGGTAACAACGTAGTAATATTCAGTGAAATTCGTGTGACTAATAAATAACTGAAGTCTACTTAGCCTAGAAGGAGGACTCAGGAAAACACCATAATATGAATAAGCTACAAGAAATGTTATTTTCCAAAAAAATGTCATCCAGAGGTATAATTGTAAGTCTTCTCTCAAGAAATAATATATCATGCATGTACCGTAATCACAAACTTGATTTTTCTCTCCAGATCAACATAATTTTATTCTTTACTAAGGAATACTCAATTATTTTCAGTTGTACACGACATCATTCGATAGTTCCACACTGCCATAAGCACATAAAGTTGGAAAATTTTTACTATGACTTTTATTTAACAGTACTACAGGAAAAACACCTAACTCTTAGAAAATTCTTTTGACAATCAACAAAAAGACTATCCTTCAACCAAAAAGCATACCCCGTCATAATTGAAGACACTAATAGCTTGAAGAAGGGATTCCAAAGGGCTTCTACAACAACACGAAATTGATCAGATGGAAGCAGACCCAGCATGCCAGAGATGGTCCTCTTCATTGCATCAACCGTTTCAGGAGAAACATCTTTCTGAATGACACTTAGATCCAAAGGCTCTATATCTTGGATCAAATTCCACAAGATAGATTTCTACAAGAAAATCAAACACATAATCATTAGCAAATGAAGCATTACAAAGTTACCAAAAAAAATTATGAATGAAAGAACATAAATGTATACTCCCTCCGTTTCAATATATTTGTCTATAGCCTTAGGAGTATCTATTTAAAATTGTTCGTCCCTTGTGATAGCCAAGGATGTTTTATGATCCATTTAAATGGTAAAGCTGGTCAATCTATTGTTTTCAAGGAAGTTTTAATACATGCAACCAATCAAATTCATGCATGCAGCCAACCAAATTCATTAATGAGAGGTAGCATGGTCATCCCAATACACTTTTTCACTTGAGTTTCTTCTTGGTCTGTGCGCAATGGTGGGCGTGGACAAAATATAGTGAAACAGAGGGAGTATCCACAAACAACTGAAATAACATAACTAAATAAAAATACTTTTATCATATAAATCCCTGAACAAAGTGTAAACCTTTTATTGATATAGCTAAATGGTAAGAAATTTAGATGCACATTACTCTCACTCCTTTAATAATCAATGGATGGGTAAAACCAATTTTCAAGACCAGAAATGACCACCATTTGTGTACAGCTAACTAAAATAAACATATCTTGACTGGAAAAGGTTCCATGTTATTCCTAGTCTCCCGCTATAGCATTGAGAATGGGAAAGCCCAAGAAGAAAAGTATGTGTTAGCACTATTTTGCAAGATCATGAGTTCTCATTCGCTAGCCCTGATTCCAAATTTAATTAGTGAGAGCACATAATTCATTCCAAGAAACAATTTGGGGAATGAGTGAAACTACTTTGTAGCAAGACACAGCGAACCTGCTAGGCATATACACGCACATACAGAAAAAAAAACTGTCGAGAACAAGCGGCCAATGCTACACACTAAAAAATGTACCCTATTCCCTAGGTAACAGTGAAAGAATTTTGATCCAAACTTTCAAACTATAGTTAACAATCAATAATCTGTTAACAAGAAGAAAACTGGGAACCCATATAATTATTCTGAACCAGTTCTAGCGAACTGTTCCCCATGCCAGCAGTTACCAGCTAGCCGAAGAAACCGAGTGGCTAATGAAGTGGCCGTTTAGGTCAAACAGTAGCCTCAAATCGCAACTAGGCGAATAGTTTTGCTTTCTCTGTTATGCCCTACTTACTTATGTTTTTTCAGCATAATAAATTACAAATCAAACCAAGCTGATAACACACAATTGTCATCTTCTGCAACGATTCATATAATTGCTCTGCCCCTTTCAATTGCTAATTCACAATATGGAACATTAACAATTCAATGCTTACAAGTCACAAAACCAAACTTATCAATCTTTCACAACCACAGTTAAGTGAAAGTGCTTCCTTTAAGCAAAACACACGCCAATTAGTGATTACCACGATCCTCCTGCTGATTTACCAAGGAGGACAACTATATCTATACTAAGTACTTCACCAATCACCGGAGGAGCAGAGCCAATCCTTGATATAATAACTGCCATATATTTCTGTACAAAATTAACAAATGGAACTCTATGCTTTCAATTAATCCATCCACATGACAAATCACTATCTGGACGCGTCTCAGCAGACAAAATCAAAATTTCCAGTGGAAACATCGTCATCCTGTTTACATGGAACGAACATAACGGGTTCACGAACATGACGGCTGAACCCAGTATGGGATCTTGTTATCGAAAGATGAATCTTTGCACACGGACGCTCCATCCTCCCAATTCGTGACATGAGAACGCCAGTATTCCATGATTAGCCAAGCAATTCCCGGGAAAGCAAACATGTACCACTAGCAACCATCAATCAAACTATACCCAAAAAAAAAAAAAACTGTGGGTCGAGCCGAGGCGATGCGACCGAGGCAGTGGAGGGTCAGCGCAAGGAGGGCGGTCGTCGCTCACCTTGGAGGGGCCATGGGCGGGCCTCCCTCGCGCGTAGAGCTCGTCGACCACGGCGAGGCGCCTGCGGCGGGCCCCGAGCGCCGGGAAGGGCGGGGGCGGGGGGGCCGGAGGGGGGAACCTGAGGCGCTGCGCGGCGGGGCGGGGCGGCGGCGGGCGGAGGAAGGAGGCGGTCGGCATGTGGCCGTCGCCGGCGGCGGGCGCGGCTCCTCCTGGCGCTGGGTTATTCCTTCCTTTCCTTCCCCTCCTCGGGGCGGTGGTGGTGGTGGCGATAGGCTTCTTGCCGTGCGTGCGTGCGTGCGTGGTAGCAAAGCTGGACTCGGATTCTTGCCTCCCTGACGTGTGGGCCAGCCTGGGGAACTCGTGGACGCCTGCGGCTGCGCCGCGCGTGAGTGGTCCACCTGGAGCGGACGGGTTTGCGTGGATGGCACCGATCGTCCAAGTGAGCGTGCTCGGCCCAGCTCGGTATCCGGCCCAAATGCTGGTACTTTGACGGGGCCTCTTGCATTTGGCCCATCAGGTAGAGTCTAGGTCGATGGATTCATATCAGACCAGCTATTAGTTCTAAATCCAGCCCAAAATGTGCTTTTCTGCATATCAATAAATCGTCGCGGAACGGGATGGAAATCCGCTATGAAAAATATAAACAAACATTTAAAATTAAAAATTTAGGAAAACCAGCCGATTTCTCGGAAAACCAAACCTTGCATGTCCATTCCCCGGCTAAAGCTACAATTTTTCCAGAACCCTAGCAATTTCTTTTGTTAAATTTTCAAAAATCAAATTTTGTTAAATTGTTACGAGAAATCGTGGCAAATAAAAAATTAGGCCGGACCAAGATTTCAGACGAAAGCGGGGTTTGAAACCACAAGACAAACCGTGCGAAGAGCTAAGGTACAAATAGCAAGCTATGAGAGAAACCGAATCTAACCGGTAGTATCCGATTGTACAACTTGCAGGTCGGGGTTTTTTTTAAGAGGTATAAAAAAAGGCACACACAACTCACTCCCTAACTCATAACATCTAAACTGACATGCAAGCACACGTGTGCCCTCTAACACACGCTAGAAACAGTGACTGCCCCAAAGGACAGTAATTAGCCATCAAGACACACGCGTGTGCGTACCCCTACGACTCTAGAAAAATTCTAGAAAAATGTGACACACAGGGCTGGTTTGAACTCTGATGAGTAGCACGGAAAATCCTAGAAAAATGCGACACACAGAGTCAAACCTAAGGTTTGAACTCTGGTTGGTAATGCTGCCACTGCAGCCTCTACCACTAATCCCTGGTTCCCACACTTTTATGATATCTATTTATAAGAAGTATTAGTAGTGGATATACACATGTGTGTCTTGACTTAGTTTGTGATTTAGTCATAAGAACTATTAGTAATAGGTACACACCCTCATATGCTATATGTTGATGTTTGTTTTAACTATGCATGTGCCATATTTTTCCATTTGCATCCGCCTCTCTTGGCCTAAATAACAACTTATTTTTGCCTTGAAAACAACCTTTTCTCGTCAAGAAGTGTTGTTTCCATTTAAAAAAAGACAAATAACATGTATCTAGCATATGGCAATAGTAAGGATATGTGCAATGTTAGCCCCAATATCTAGCCCTAATCCTAAATTTTAGTATTCATATAGTTAAATTCACTATTCACACCCCTAAAATTTGGGGTTAGACTAGCAGTAGATATGATCTGACATCACCATCACTAGGATTTAGGGATGGCAAATGGGGCCATTCCCCGTCGGGGCACAGCACCCCGTCCCCGATTACCAAAAATTTACACGCTCCTCGTTTCCGTCCCCGTCATCGGGGATGGTTCTTCTCCGTCCCCGTTCGAGTGGCAGGGACCCGACGAGGTTCTCATACCTGCCACCACCAGAGCTTGTCATTCTCGTGCCACCACCATATGCTCCCGCATCGCGCCTACTCCCATGCTTCCGCCGCCTTCCTGGTCTCGCACGCACGGCCGCTGCACCTGCTCTAGGGTCGCTGCTGTCGGTGGAGTGGAGTGAGCGAGGGGTGGAGATAAGGGGATTAGGTTAAATGGATCTTAGGGTGTTAAGGGTGGAGTGGATAAGTTTGAGTTGAGCTAGGTTGGGCCGGTGGAGTGGATGGGCTACGCCAAATAATTGCTTTATTTTTGGGTCTAGGCCAGGTCCCTGCGGTGAGGAAATTTACCTGCCCCTGTCCCGGCAATACCCGACAAGGGAATGATTTCCCCGTTTTCGTACCCAAGGGGATCAATTCTCTCCATACGCGTTCCCTAATTAGGGAATTCCCCGCCTGGGATCGGGGAAAGGGGCCCATTGCCACCCTAACCATTATAGTGTTGTTGACCGTTAAGACCATTGCTCACACAAGTTGCCACTGCATACTTATTGCATCCAAACTTCTAGAAATACTCATAATTTATCCTATCCCCAAAAAATTATAATTAGACAAGAGTTAAATTTAAATAAACTTTAAAAAACTAACCTAAAAATAAATTAAATTTATACAAGCGCTTGAAGATGTATATCCTCGAAGAGTCTTCGAGTGTTCATTGATAAACAAACGGAGTTCATGAATAGTGTTTAAGGGGGTGGGATAGAGAGGCTGTTGAGGATGCTCTTACACCATTCCGTTCCACATGAATTTTTGTTTCCAAATTTTCTACATGGACATTCTTACTGCTGGTGGGTTTGATACACTGTGCTCGATCTTTAGTGAGATGGGTAGACCAAGATATGTTAGAGAGTGGATGAGCTGAATGAATAAACTATCAGAGCTAAAGTAAATTGAATGTTAAGCTAAACATTAGAAGGCTCTTAAATCTGTTTCTTGAAGCTATCCCACTTTGGTTATATTATTTTTAAAACTTCTAGAGATGATTTCATAACTAAAAATTAGACTAAAAAATAATTTTATAACTAAATAAGCCTAAGCCACTTTTAAGTGTCACAGTAAATCGGATGACCCGCCTATCAACCACATAAGAATTAGAACCCAAGAATAGCTAAACTACCATAATGAAGTATTATTAATTGTGTCGAAAACACAATCAACCCGACCACGAAGATTTGTTTCTACGATGCAACCTGAGAACAATCAAGAACAAGGTAAACTCAATCTATATATTACAAATATAAATAAAGCGCTCAAATGTTAGGGTTTCAAACACACCCCTATTGGTCTAGCGAACACAAGAGGAATCAATGTTGTTTCAACACATAAAAAAAAAAAAAATTAAACAAAATTTAAAAAAGTAGAAAGGGGACAGCAACCATATATAGCGAACGTATGATGGCCAAAGAGGGTGTGCTGGCTAGAGTAGAGCTGGGGAAACGGGCCGAGCCAAACGGGCCAGCCCGAGCACGGCCCGAAAAAACAGGCCTGCAGCCCGGCACAGCACGGAGATTTGATGGGCCAAGCTGGCACGACCCAAAATGGTGTGCTGGGCCGGGCCTAGAAACTAGGCACGACGTGCCACCCGGTCTGGCCCGACTGTACGAGCTGTGCTTGAACCGGCCCGGCCCGAAAAGAGGCACGAGTCAATATTTTGTGTTTTTCGTGGTCTTCTATTACTCGGACGATTTTTTGTTCAATACAAAAGTTGTATATAATGTCGAGATACATCTTTTTCTTGTAGGCAAGTTTTTCATTTGAGCAATATATGAATTTATAAAAAATATTTTTGTCGCTGCTTGCTTTCGGGCCGACGGTACCGTCCTCGGTAATTCGCCATTTTCAAGGTCTTATGTTGCTCGGATGAATTTGGGTTGAACACAAAAGTTGTAGATAATTTCGAGACGCATCGTTTTTGTATAAATAACTTTTTCATTTGAGGAACATATGAATTTATAAAAAATCATTTTGCCTGCTGTTTTGTTACTCATGCCGTGCTCAGGCTGGCCCGGCCCGAAGCCGGCCCGCCGTGCTTTTGGGCCGTGCCGGGCCTAGTTTTTTGCACTCCGTGCTGGCCTGGCACGGCCCGAAGTGCTGATCAGGCCGTGCCGGCCCATTTTGCACCGGCCCGAGGCACAACGGGCCCGGGCCGGGGCCGGCACGGCATGACCCAACTCCCACCACTAGGCTAGAGGGCATGAATCCCCTTGAAACCCTATGGGTACATGGGCATCGTGCTGGATGAATTTAGAGGTAATAAGCTTTGCATCGAGATCTCATTTGAGTAAATTAGAAGATATGCAGCATGGGCATCCGTTTCAATGTAGACTGGCCACTAACGACCAAACTGGATCTCTTGAAGAGTTGGGCTTGACTGGCCATAAGAAGGTTTTTAAACCTCTTGAAAGGATGGCTCTAACGGCTTGGTCAAATGATTCAAGTCCACTCGATATTCTTCTTATACTTTTGATAATGTAGTTAATACATTGGACTTCATCATTCCTCTATTCCTGATTTGAAATCGTTCCTTACTCCATCATATTCTCCTATAAAAACATTAGAAGTAGCATGTGTGAAGAAATAAGGACATCATATGCAATCAAATCAATACAAACAAGAATTGTGCTTGTCCATGTCATTAAAAAAATATTTTATAGCTAACAAAAATAGCAACCTTTTTGTAAGGTTCAAGACTCAAATGTGTGTGATTCCGGAAGGTTTTGATGTAGTGGTGATAATGACAAACAATGTCAAGTATGCAATGTTGAATCGTGGCTAAGGATGAGTTAGAATGAACAGTGGTGTCGAGAATCTTAGGGAAGGGGCGAGATGGGGAATGAGACGGGTTAAGGCAACGTGAAAATGCACGCCCATGAGGCTCGAGGTGGCGCGGCAGTGGTGGTGATGTAGGCATCCATAAGCTGGGAGGAAAGGCAGGGAGAGAGAAGAGAGGGGAGGCGCGGCATCGGCGATCTGGTTGGGCTAAGTGGGTAAGGGTGTGGGGAAGTGAAAGAGAGGGGAGAGAGTAGGAGCGAGTCGGCACCAGTGTGGGAGAGGGAAGGAGAGATGGGCTAGGGTTGGTTCGGGCACGAGAAGAAAATAAAGGTTGGGATAATAATAAAGGATTCTAGTCCAAGCAAAAAATATTTTTTTAGAGAAAATATTGAAAAATAAAATAAAGATACATGTTTGCAAAAACTAGCATATTTTGGGATGTTTTTCATAAGAATATTTTTTAAAAAAAAATTGGTCCCTTAAAATGGGGTGTTACAAAGACAGGAGCCTGAAAGCCATAGAACACAATCTAGTTCTTTCTCCCCAAAGGGTGTGTTTGGTTCATAGCAAATCACTATCAATACTTGCTTTATCAATTGTTAGTAGTGTTGATCAAATTTGGCTTGTGTTTAGATTACCACTATTGATCGGCAATATTCTCTCCTAATTGGCTACTTTTGACATCTTAGTTTATTTATTCAATGGTAGGTCAGTTCATTGACTATAAAATCATCAATCTTTCAATGGTCATACCAACTATGCATTTGGGAGGCAAATCGGCTTGGAACCAAACAAACATACCCTAAGTTCATGGCCTTAGGCAACCCTACCAAGGCACTAGTCATGACTTGTTATGTCAGGATTGAAGTTAAAATTTGATAAGAGTATAAATGGTTATTGTTTGGTTGGAAGCCAAACAAGGTAACCAAAATTTACCAAATTTGTGGGTATTGTTTAGGGATGCAAATTGGCTGACCCTAAGGTCACATTTGGCCCTCTCTAGTTCATTTATTTGTACTAAAAACCTGATTTTGAATATATTTAGTACAAATAAATGAATTAGGGAGGGCCAGATATGGCCCTAGGGCCAACCCATTTGCATCCCTAGTATTGATTGTTTTATTATGAGTGTATTTGTGAAAAATCGAAACAACCAATATTTACAACCTTAAATAAAAATTCAGAAAGCCAAAAAATTAATATAAATGATGAAATATGTAAAGAACAATGTAGAGGTAGGCTAAGATTTTATATGAACTAGACATTTTATTTCATAAGATTTGAATTTAAATAAAATTGAAATAAAAATAGAAACTAGAATATTTAATCAAATAAAAAAACAACGAACCGTAGGCAGCTTAACTACTACCAGCGTCCAGCATGTATGGCTTTAGGCCCTGTTTGTTTAAGCTTCTGGTCTTAGAAGTCAGAAATTCGAACAAGCAACCAGTTTTTGAAACCCCTTCGAAGAAATCAAAATGCTCTAAAAATCTAAATTATATTGTAATGTGATAAGCAAGTTTTATGTGGCTCTTTTCAGACAGCTTAAGAGCAACTCCAACAGCCATGCGATTTCACTGTAGCGACGGATTAATAACGCGGCACAGTGCTATTGCGTGAAACGGGACGGTCCAGTAGCCACGCGATTTGGAGATTAGCTTTCGCGGAGGGCATCGCCACACGCGGTTTTTCTAGGGACCGCGGCCTTGCGCTATCGAGTTCTTCCCCTCTCTCCTCCCTCCCCCCAGCCATTCGCGCCGCACATCGGAGGTTTCCTGGTGAAGGCGGCGGCGTGTGCGTACCGTCGGGGAGGCGGAGCGGGGAGGTGGAGGCGCACAGGCAGCTGCTAGAACCGACGAAGGCGAGTGGCGCGGGGAGGCGGAGGCGACGGCGCGGTCTTCTGATAGCGTACCGTCAGCGAACTCGTCGTCCGACCCCGGCGGTTTCAAGAGGTAAATTCTTTTGACTTGTAGTGTTGATTTCGTTTTAGATCTGTGTTTCCCCTTTGAGAAATCGGTCGATTTGAAAATTAGGGTTCGTCGCTGTTCTTGTCAATCCGACGATTGTGCTGGCGTCTGTGTTTGATTTCGTGTTACAAATCACATCCTCGACCCCTTCCCGTCGCACATCCTCGCCACCGCCGTCCTGTGTCCTAGAACCCTAGGTTTGGTGTCCTGGGCCATCGTCTCTTTCCCAGATCCTGATTTGTTCTTGATTGCTTAGCTAAATATTTCAACAATTCGCTAGTTCAATGCATGACCATGTAAATGTTGTTGACATATGATTCATAAAACCAGCGTCTTACATTTCTAATTAGCTAATAAAGTCACGTTGTGGATTCACATGTTGCTTGCAGCTCGCTATTGAAATCTCAAGCTTGTTTAGTTGTTACTGATAAAGCATTTCCTAATTCTTCATTTGTTTAGTACTTCTCAATTAGCAAAGAAGATGCATTTTAAATTAAGAGGTAGGCTTGCCATGCTATGTTGGGAGATTATTGCATTCTCAGGTTAACTAAGTAACATTGAAATTCATATTTCCTCTTTCAAGTTGAGTGCTCAGCATAGTGAAAGCAATGGTTTGTAAAATAGCAAAGATGAAATTTATGCCTTCTGAAGGAAGAAAAGAATAATTTGGATCCCCTGATGAAAGCACCTTTATGCTGTATATTTTTTTAAGAAGTTATTAGCATGGTTGATTTGCAAAGCAGTTTGCCCCTTATTATGTCTTTTTTACTGTACTTTTGATGCTTGATTGGATATATGTCTGCAAACATTCTAGTTAATGTTTTATTATATTATTTTGTAATCCATGGCAGAAGGGAGCAGTGATATCACTAGGATGATCTGAAATTTATGCTGTTCAACTCAAATTTATGCTGTGTTTGTGTTGTATTGCATCGCCATGCATCTTTAATCTGTCCATTTAAATGTGTCATGGTTCTACGAACCTGATACTTTGCATTCGGTTTAGATGGCCAGCAACGGAATGGATTACAAAACCATATTGATGGCCCTCATCGACTCTGTGGAGAAGGTCGCTGTTGACGCTCGACAAGTGGCAGCGGCACGAAGCACAAAGCTAGCAGACCCTGACATTGAAATTATTGCTGTATTTTTGTTGAACCGAGCATAGCAATAATCGAAAGCACATTTATATTACATGGTACGATATGGTACATTTTATTCACACGACTTACATCATGGAGGGATTACATAGGTACCTAACATAGTATGACAACACGTGCCTAAGCATGACCATGCCTTGCCCAAATGTGCTCCATAAGGTCTTCCTTGAGCTGAATGTGTATAGGCCGGTCTCAAATTTGGATGTGCATTGCCATGTAGTTGTTAAGCAGTTGCGACCCACCACGTTGTAGCCGAATGAGGTTACCCATTCCCTCAAAATCTGGTTCATCCTCGTCGAGTCCTCCCTCATCTTCTATAATCATGTTGTGCATTATAATGCACGCACTCATCAAATAAGTGAAGGTCTCCTCGTCCCACATCCTCGCAGGCTCCCGAACTATGTGGAAACGTGCTTGTAGTTGCCCGATGGCCCTCTCGATGTCCTTCCTAGTTGCAGAATGACAGTCGGTGTACAAAATGGTCTTGTTGGTCAAGGGCAACGAATATGACTTCACGATGGTAGCCCACTCAGGGTAGATACCGTCAGCGAGGTAGTAACCCATACAGTACTGGTAACCGTTGACGGTGAAATTAACCGCCGGAGCCTGTCCCATTGCAAGCCTATCAAAAAGAGGGGATCGGTGAAGAACATTAATGTAATTGTTAGAACCAGGCACCCCAAAAAAGGAGTGCCATATCTAGCCATTGTACGACGCAACGGCCTCCAAAATGAGTGTTGGGCCGCCGGCATGGCCAGTGTACAAGCCATGGCATGCGGTCGGACAATTCTTCCACCACCAGTGCATGCAATCAAGGCTATCCAACATCCCAGGGAACCCCTGACTCTCGCCAAATGCCAAAATACGTGCGGTATCGGCGGGTGTGGGGGCTCGAAGGTACTGAGTTCCAAACGCATGGACGATTGCCTTCACAAACTTCCTGGTGCTCTCCAAGACCATGCTCTCAGCGATGCGAAGGTACTCATCTAAGCTATTGGCGGACCGTCCATATGCTAGCATACGGATGGCTGCAGTCATCTTCACAAGAGGATGGAGGCCTAGCCTCCTAGCATTGTTCCTTCTCTGTTCGAAGTAGTCTTCCGTCTCGAGCACACCGTTCACGATGCGAAGAAATAGGCGGCGGCTCATTCGGAACCTACGTACATTTCAAATCAATTAAACGATGTGGCGTGTAATGTTCTTATCGAAATAAACTGATGACATTGCGGTGGTTTGTACTTACCTTCTACGGAAAAAACCCTCGTGGTATATAGGATTATCGGAGAAATAATCCCTCATAAGGTTCTCATAACCCTCTTGTGGCCTCCGATCGATAAATAGGTGACCAGGGACTGAGCCGCGATAACGACGGCGGGACGACTCCTCGTTCTGCATATGCATGACCATGTGGAATGCGGCAACATCGTCGTCATCAGAGGAACCACCATGTACGACTCCTATCAACTCGTCAATCTCGTCATCACTGTCCGAATTATTAGGAAATGACATTGTGAGTATTCTGTGATTTGCAAAGCTTTTGGTGTGTCCGAAGGCCAACCATTACATGGTATTTATAGGCAGCCTGGTGTGTGGTTGGAGCACACGGGAAGGCTTGCATGTGATGCTTCAGTGCAAAGGGACCTACTGTATTAACATCTTCCTTGTCTGTTTGCAATTATGCAGCACTGAAGCGTCATATCCAGTCGGCCACCAATTACTCTCTTCACATGTGCTTGTACTAAAACCCTGTCATATGCAGTCGGCCACCAATTATTTTGATTTGACATGTCACTGGTACACCTGTCAAAAATGGTCGGCCACCCCACACTTGCATGTGAAACGATATTAATGCATTGTACGAAAAACAAGGATCGGTGCAATTTCGCACCATTTTTTACTATATTCGGCAGCATGCAGGGTAATTTCAAAGGCACCAAAGACATGCAAAGTAACAAGAACAATAATCAATAAAAAAATAAATATAGGTACTGTATACTAATTTTTTTTAGCTGGGTACAAAAACGTAATTAATAGAACATTAATAGGATATTCGAATTGACGGGAAATAAAAATAGTTGGTTAGCAAGGTAGTTGGTTTATGAATATAATAAGGAGTGATAAAATAGAGAGAGAGATATAGAGGGACTCTTGGGATAGAGTGCTGTAATTATAGGAGAGAGAAGATAGAGGGGTTGGTTAAGAGGAATATAGAGGGGGAGAAATAGCTGGAGCTGCTGGAGTTGCTCTTAGGCGAACCATTTTGGCGAGCGTTTTCCTCGGCCGTGCCATACTGCCATGCGCAGCTCCTGCGTTGAAAATTTTCCTCGACGAGCCAAATTTTGGCGCGAACCCAATTCTTGATGGCATGATCTATTTTTGGCAGGGATAGTTATTGAGGGCCATCAGCCAAACATGCGGGACGGGGTGCCCGAAACATCCGACTGCGGGAAGCCACGCGCGCGCGCGCCTGCATTTGCGCATCCCACAGCTCCGCCCCATGGCCGCCGCCGCCGGGGAGCCCGACGCCGCCGCGTGCACCACCCCAGCGAGCCCCGAGGGCGAGGTGCACGCGCTCCTCCGCCGCGCGTCCTTCTTCGCGGCCGCCTCCGACGAGGACCTCGAGGAGCGCGCGTTCGAGCCGGCCCAGAAGATCGTCGTGTCCCTCGCCGGCGACCCCGACGCCGACGACGAGCACCTCTTCTCCGCCGGCGGCCGCGCGCCGCCCTTCTCGTGGCGCAAGCTCTGGCTCTTCACGGGGCCGGGGTTCCTGATGAGCATCGCGTTCCTGGACCCGGGCAACCTCGAGGGCGACCTCCAGGCCGGCGCCACCGCCGGGGACACGCTGCTCTGGCTCCTCTTCTGGGCCACCGCCATGGGCCTGCTCGTGCAGCTGCTCGCCGCGCGCCTCGGGGTGGCCACAGGGAGGCACCTCGCCGAGCTCTGCCGCGACGAGTACCCGGACTGGGCGCGCCGCGCGCTCTGGCTCATGGCCGAGGTCTCCATGGTCAGCGCCGACATCCAGGAGGTCATCGGCAGCGCCATCGCCATCAAGATTCTCACCCGCGGCTTCTTGCCTCTCTGGGCCGGCGTTGTCATCACTGCCTTCGACTGGTATGCTTAATTTGGCCGCCTCGCCTCTTCGTGGGTTTTCTTCGTGCACGTCGTTTCAGGTGCCAATGTCAATGGTTGGTGCGTATTTTGCGCAAGAGCACATAATGATATGTTTGGGAGGTTTTCCTAAAATTTGATCAAGTTAAGGTCAATTTATAGATTCAGTGTCTCGAATTTAGCTACTTGTATGTGCAATTATATTTTCTTGTGTAGAGGATAAAGGACACCAATGACCAACCAACATTATTCCCGTTGATGCAATACTCGCGACAGATTAACCTTAGACATGCAGTCAGAAGTCAGAATTTTAAATTTGCGTGCTTATAGTTGATGCCAACGTAACTTTAATTTGTCTAGTTGCTAGCGATTGTGTGCTTTTACACTTGATGCCAACTTAAGAGCATGTACAATGATTAAGACAACAACCATCTCTAACCATTGCCATGTTACTTATAAAGATGACTTAGAGACAACTAATACAATGGTAGAGATGGTTTAGAGACTGCTGCATATTTTTTATGCCACTTAATCACACATAGATTTCTTAATTTGCACGTAGAGTCATCTCTTACATTGGATACGGCTCAACTCTCTATGCGTCCTCTCTCTCCACATCATTATTCATCTTACATGGCAAACCTTATAGACAGCTTAGAGACAGCTGATATGTACCATTGTACATGATCTAACAATTGAACACAAACGATACTGATTCTCTATAAAAGAAGTATTTGGAAAGCTTGCAATTTATAAAATTTAAGCAACTTAGGTCGGCCAATATGTCAAGACACATATGTGACTCTACTTGTCTCCTTTAGAAAGCAATAAAAATAAAAATGTACTGGCCTTTTTATCTAGAACCTAATTGAATATAGATTACAGAACCTGTAGCAATCATTTTGTTTGCTACCGGTACTCTTAAAGGCATCTTGTATCTTTCTAATTCTAACATAATTAGCACATATTTTGTCGTATTAATTCTTGGATTGGAAGCTGCATATCAGTCATCACTTACCTTAATATTTTTTTTCGTCAGCTTTATTTTTCTTTCCCTCGAGAACTATGGGGTGAGGAAGTTGGAAGCTGTATTTGCCGTCCTGATTGCAATAATGGCCTGGTCCTTTGCTTGGATGTTCATAGAAACCAAGCCCAATGGGAAAGATCTAATGATCGGTGGGTATCCTTTTTCTGATTGACCTTGAATAACACGTTTCAATTGAATGACCACGGTGTTCAATTGAATGACCACGGTGTATTTTCTTTGCAATAGGTATTCTGGTTCCTAAGCTAAGCTCAAGAACGATAAGGCAAGCTGTTGGGCTTGTTGGATGTGTTATCACACCCCATAATGTGTTCCTCCATTCTGCTCTTGTTCAATCAAGAAAAATTGACCCGACCAAGGAATATCAAGTCCGTGAAGCACTGAGGTACTATACCATTGAATCCACCATGGCATTGGTAGTGCCTTTCATGATAAATTTATTTGTCATGACAGTGTTTGCAAAAGGGTTTTATGGTACCAAAGAAGCAGATATTATTGGCCTTGAAAATGCTGGACGATATCTACATGAGAAGTTTGGGGGAGGTTTTTTCCCTATTCTTTCTATTTGGGGAGTTGGGCTGTTAGCTGCCGGGACGAGTAGCACCATAACCGGAACTTATGCTGGACAGTTTATAATGGGCGGGTTTCTGAACTGGCGATTGAAAAAATGGGTGAGGGCAATGATCACTAGAAGCTTTGCAATTGTGCCAACCATAACTGTAGCTTTGTACTTCAACACATCTGATTCGGCACTAGACGTTCTGAACGAGTGGCTAAATGTGCTCCAGTCAGTTCAGATCCCTTTCTCACTCATCCCTCTGATAACACTGGTATCCAAGGAGCAAGTCATGGGAATGTATAAGATTGGTCCAAGAACACAAGTAAGTAGTGGCCGTTAATTCTGAGGCATTAAAATTTCTATTTCTTTTTTCTGTAAGAGTATTTTCTGCATGCACTCTACTTCTGTTGGCGTTAGTCATTAAAAATCTCATCAGTAATCATGGTCAAGGAAAACTGAGATGCTGATAAGGGTTGTCATTTATGATAATACCTGTTCAGGTCATATGCCTATGCGTATATTCGTTATGGCATCAGTAGTGAGTGGTGATTATTAAGGGGTAATAGATCTCACAGTGCTAAAAGTGTCACCAATTAAATTGAAAGCATTAGGATGGATTGGCGATGCACAATTGATGTTCCATTACCATGGATGTCATCTAGATCAGTTTGTGTTTTTGGGGGTGTGGTTTCAGTTTATGTCCTTGAAAGGTGCCATTTTACTGCTTTTGTTTCTACGCTATGCTAAAATCAAGATCATGATATTGTATGATCTTTCAGTATGAAGGTGGCTTACACGTTTATGCCAAATTGGTTTGGTAAAGGTGGAATTTCCGCATGCATGCATCGCTAATTTTGGCATCTTCATGCAGATTGTAACTTGGGCAGTGGCATCAGTACCGATCGTGATCAATAGTTATCTTTTGTTGGATTTCTTCGCTTCAGAAAAGGGGGGCCATCTATCTGGCTCATTTGTCGTCGTGGCCGTGCTTGCTTACTCTGCATTCGTGCTGTACCTCATCCTCCGAGGCACGAAGCTGTCTGACCGCATCGTTACCGCAGTTCATAGAAATACTTTCACATGATTAAGGAGATAGCAACCAGATTTACTTATATATCTTAATAGCTTACTTACTGACATTAGAGGATTCCTGGCGTTGCTTGTCAGAAATTGGGGATTACACTGTACAGACGAAGGAGCAGCCTAGATTGCTGAGAAGAACCTATATTTCCTTACAGTTGTTTTTTACAAGACTGATTATCCGGCGTTGTTGTGCATCCTGGCATTCTTCAGTTTGACACATGAGAATGAGTATAAGGCCCTGTTTGTTTCAGCTTCTAACCAGCTTTTAGCCTCAGAAACCAGAAGCTCAAACAAACAGTCAGCTTTTGAAACCCCATTTAAAGAAGTTAAAAGCCACCAAAAGCTTAATTTGTACTATGATCTGAGCTTTTCACAGAAGCTAGTTTTTTCTGACTTTTTCTAAAAGCAGTTTTTAGAGAAGCTGCAGCTCAAACAAACATGGCCTAAATATTACAGGTCACCCTGTTTCAGGCCTTGTTCTTGTAACACCCCGGTCCGTTAAAAACCTTGAGTGCTACCAACTTTAACATATTTTCTATATTCGATCAGCATTTCGCCTATAAATATACATCCACAACAAGAAACCTGTAAAAGAAGCACAACAATATAGCTTTTTTTCAACCCAATACCACCAGTAAAAAAATGCTCTACATACAAGTATAACGCAAGCATCACATACATGTAACTTTAGATTCTAGTTTCGTAGAATTAACTAAGTCATTATATTGTTATGAAGTGGTTATAGGTTCGGTGTGTAAGCAATACTGTGGTCTATCCCTCCCATGCACGTGGCTTTAGAGATCACCTAAAAAAAATCAAAAAACAAGCGTGAGTCGAAGACTCAACAGGTACATAATAGTGATGGCAAAGAACGTGTTTAAATGAAATCCACGGCAACAGAACAACTTTCCAATCATAACCATGCTTATCAATGCAATGCATTATGCTCATATCTCATAAGTGTGTACTGGTACCGCTGAGTGTACAACCGTCGGTGTCACACCCTACACTCCATCCCGGGGAGGTTGACCGCCGAAGCAGTCTACCTCGCCATCCCGTTGGGGGTGCCTACCGAGGTAGGGCTTCATGCCATCATCCTTCTCCATGCAATCCTAATGCCAAGGATGCATATGCACACAAATAAAGAGGAGGCCCACTTTACCGTTCATTTCATTAGTTCATTGTAATTTGACAATGAATTAAACATATAGTGATTCACACATCATAGCATTTAACCAGTCAAGTTCACACACATCACATAATATACTTACCTTTTTTACCAAACAAGACGGAACGACGACGCCGATCCTGAAAGAACGCCGCCTGCATAAGACATACCATTCAACCAAACTAGCACCGATATCCAACATCATGAGAAAACTAATACAACTAGCGTAGCTTTTAATTCTCCATACCAAAAAGTCTACTTTATCAATCCATCTATCATTATCCTTATGAAATTTCATTATCTAGTCCAACATGCCAAAAACTTAATAAGAAACCCTGTTGCGGCCTACATTGGACAGCAGCACGGAAACGGTCATATTTCCCAAACCATTAGGACAAATCACGCGTTCTTGGATGCGTTAGAAAGCTAAGAACATAGGCTAACTTTTTCTCAACATTATCGAGACCCAATTCTCGACGTAAATACCTCGAACTTAACTCACAAGCTACTGCATAGATAAACAATCATTAAAACTGCAACCCTAACAATTAAACCACACTAATCCATGAAATTCACCATATAATTATGGGAAAACCCACTAGAACACATCTAATTCCTTCACTACAACACCGATTTGCAAGCAATTTAGGTACAAGTGGAAACCCTAACCTCAATCTGTGTCTCCTTTCTTTCTTTCTTTCTTTCTTTCTTTCTTTCTTTCATGTCTTCTTCCTTCCTCCTCTTCTCTTAATACTTACACCTCCTGCATTGGTTCTATCCCGTCTAGCGCTCTTCTCCTCCTTCCTCTTCTATAGGCAGCACATCAACGCTGAGGGGAAAACGCGATAGTTGTAGAAGACGACCAACCGCGGCGATTCCCGGCGACAGCGATGGTCTCTCAGGGCGCCACACAGCGATAGGTAGGAGGAGGCAGCGGCTGGAAGGTGAGGGACGGCTAGGGGAAAAAACAGCAGTGACTAGGGTTTCTCCTCCTCTCACGTCACTAATAAAGGCCCAAGTGGGCCGGGCTGGTCTTGGCCCAAGTGGGGCATCACAGTTATTTTCAGTGTTGAGTAAAGTTGAATTTCACTGTAGCAAAAGTCGAGAGTGTTCGAAAAGGGTCTAAATAGGCTAAAAAATAATTTTAAGATCTTTGTTATGAACCCTAAAAGCCTTTAAAAAATCGCTACAAATTATTACAATATATAAGCTATATAAAAATAACAAACTTTTTACGGTAAAACTCAACTCAACTTTACGCTGAAAAGAACAAGACCTCCGTGTCATAGAATCGCCTGACCACCCAATGCAGCTGTGAACTAGGTTTTGAAAATACAGTGATGGTACTTGGAAAACCAAGTTTAGGTTCAGCGAGGTATTCGAACATGTTAGGGTATTTTTTTTTTGTGATGTTCCTATAGTTAGTGCTTGCCGGTATAAAATAGTATTGCTTCCTCCAATTTGAAATCAATACCTTTTTTTCACCAATACTTTCTTCTGCATATATTTGGCACTATGCTATCTGAGTGTTTTCAATTTATATCACGTTACTATATCCATACAGCACCAGGGGCGGATCCTCCACCTGGGCTGCCAAGGCGGTGGCCCAGGTTTGGATTTGGACCCCTCTTTATATCTTTCTTAGGATATAGGGCTCAAACCCACCTAGCTATCCTTTGTCTAGGGTATCCAATGCCGTGTGAGAGAGGGGGCGAGCGAGAGACAGCCCAGGCGGGTGACAGAATCATGCGAGCATCGCGAGGCGAGACGGGAGAAGTATCGCCACTTTGGCAACGCCGCAATGGCCAGGGCACCAGGTCCCGGTGGCTGCTCAAACTCGCGTCCTCGCTGGTCACTGCGAGCCTGCGACCTCGGCTTTGGCGGGCGTCGGCTGCACCGGCCTCAGCACCGAGCCTCCGACATCCAAGCGAAACAGAAAGTTAGGCAGGCACCAACTAATCAGCGAGCAATCAGGTTGTTTTCTAGCTCTTGTGGGCTCTTGCATTCAGTAGATCCGATCTCTGCGACGTGAGAGCTTAATTGCATATATATTCATATATACATGTTTTGGATGGACTTATTTGTTTCTGCATGGAGCACACACATGCACATATAGTTTAATTTATAGCTTATATCGTTCACCACCGGCGAAAGAAAACAAAGTAAGAAACATATATATATTTAACATCTATTGTCTATATATATAACAAAGTAATTTATATTTGATGCCTCGATTTAATTGGTATGGCTATGCACATCAACAATTTGAATTCTCTAAGTCATAAGTATGTTTTTCTCCTTAACTCATGCAATATATTGGTAGATTTAACTTTTAATTTGTTGTAATAAAACCAAGTTTAGGTAGGGTATATTTTTTTTTTTGTGATGTTCCTATAGCTAGTGCTTGCTGGTATAAAGTAGTATTGCTTCCTCCAATTTGAAATCAATACCTTTTTTTCACCAATACTTTCTTCTGCATATATTTGGCACTATGCTATCTGAGTGTTTTCAATTTATATCACGGTACTATATCCATACAGCACAATTGAATATTGCGAATGTATAAAGAAATGCCTAAGCATGTACGCACCAGGAGAAAAACCGAAGTAATTTTTTTGGGAACAATTATCAGGGTTCTGCCATATTCCATATGAGAGATAAAGGATCAAACTGGTTACAGGGTCTGGTAGCTGCTAGAAACAACACAGGAGAACAGAAAATTTACTATACATTACAAAGCCAACTTTAAAAAAAAAGGGAAAAGGGTTCAGCCATGATGACAAGGACATCACGATGCCACCATCACTCCTTCCCCTACTGTTTCCACTAAAGTCATGACAAGTTGGCAACAATTTGTGTCATATTCCACTTCGTCGATGTCTGTTACAATGGTTTCTTTGATAGCCAGCTTGGTCAGATCGATCACACATTTGACCACCTTGACTTCCAGATATGGCGCTGTCACCTTCAGCAGTTTGACCATCATCTTAGTCACCTCAGCTAATTGATGACACATTCATAAAACATGTATCTCCACCTCCACTCCATCGGGCCATGCAAGTCACGGTGCTATAGGGCCGGTCTAAGAGAAAGCATAATTCATCAGCGAGTCAGGTTCGACCATTTATGTGTTGTACACCTTCAAATAGACACTTAGGTTACATACGATCTCTGTTTTCGACATTCTACCACTCTATGAAAAGCTTAGGAGAAATATTGGAAGCCGGTCTTGACATCGATGTCAATGGTGAAGTATTGGAAAAAAAAAGTAGGCCTCGACCTTAGCGGTGAATAAACCAATCTCGATGTCAACACTGGCGGGGAATATTGATACATTGAATTATGGCAGCTCCAATGTAGGGCAATATCGGCTGAGATGCCAGACACGTATCATTATTTATCTTGCACAAAATCGGCTCCGAGAAAGCCTGAAATCTGCAATTCGTAATCTTTCACGAAATCGGCTCCGAGAAAGCCTGACATACGCAATTCATCTTTCACGAAATCGAGCTTGACAATCTGCAATCTTACAAGAAGTATGCATGATTTTTCCGATCAAATGATGTGGTCCCATCAGGTGTGCCAATTTGTGTTAATGTCGAAAAGGGTCGGTATCGGTGCCAACATTGCGGGCTTAGGATGAGAATCACGACATCGCGAGCATGCTAGTCAATCTGGCCTACAATTGACAAGGAAAACAAAGTAAAAGCCTCTAATCAGCTTTTATGCCTGGCTAGTTAGATTATTGGTTTTTTATTTTGATAAGAAACGCCTAACCTGGCGTTTGTTTTATGAATCTATCGGGTACCAAATAAGGCAATACAACAAGTGATGTAAAGACCAAAAGCCAAGCTGTAGATTGAAAAGCCTATAGCGCAGAGTAGATGATGTAGCAATTACGCAACCAGTCACGTAATTAACAGACCAAGGTAAACAGATTATCGACTTAATACGATGTCAATTCGATAAAACGAGAGGTGGGATATTACTCCTCTGGCTAACGGCAACGAGCATCAACACCGCTATATTGACGGAGTGAAGATCAAATTTAATCAAGATAGTACTTTTTTGTTGGCACCTATGGCGAGAAGATCGAACCTAATCAAGACGGTACTTACTACTGGAGTAAATATAAGTAGAAGATTGGACCAAACTGAGACAATTTTTACTTGCGGGGTAAAACGATAAGAATGGATCGATGGGATTCATAGGTACAATCTAAGATATGAAGAAAGTAAAGATAGACATAAAAGTAGATATATTGATTGGTCGAGAACCCTTTACACGACGCACCATGGAACCTATTCATACTAGTAACATACCGACCTATAACTCCATACAGACTCCAACTCAAACTCTTAATTTCCCAAGTTATCCCTTACAAGTCGATTTGGACTCTAACTTGCCTAACTCATAGACTATGAAAAACTTGACAAATAAATATAGTAACCTAAATCTAGATATAGGTCCGAGTCTATCTCTAATTCGATGCGCCACAAAGTCCAATGTCTTCTGTGTCGGGCCTTTATGAACATTGACTCAAAAAATATGGAACCTTCCATAAGCCGATTTCAGCACTAATTGAATTTTCAGGCTAAAATTGAGTGTCAACACTGATAGAAACCCCATCAAACATGCATCTGTCTAATCCTTCTATTGGATTGCTACATACTTTTGGGTCTCCGTTAACTTGTCTTTTGCTGGCTTTTGACCTTTATCGGCTTTTAGCTTCCATCGGCTTTCAGCCTTCGTCGGCTTTTAACTTTAACAAGTAATCCGACGGGCTATTTTCTGGTATCAGCATGTCCCCTTGGTTTTTGGGACATGAGAATCATATCGGCTTTTGTCCATCCATCATGGACTAACCAGCTCCTCTTCCTTCTTGGCATTCCTTTTCAACGTTGTGATTCTCTCGGGTCTTCCATCTTTTTAATCTTCTCCGCTGAGTATTTGTGAAACTACTAGGACACCAGTGAGGATTATCGTCTTACTTTTACTTGTCAACTTGTGCGATTTGTCATTAGCCAATGAAACTTTTACTTTGTACTACTTGCCGATGTCTAGACAACCCTCGACATTCGTAGTTGCTGCATTTGACTCATGTGTGGCCATTATTTGCTTCCAATCAACTAGTACTTTCAAGCATGGCCTTTCTTCAAGCTCTGGACGACCATCTACTTGATATTTGCTTCCATTGCTCCCTGTCAAGCAGCCGACTGCATTGACATGGTGAGAATCCGTTGTCGAAATCGACTTATGTTTAAAGCTTGATTACGATTTTTGCCTGCATTTCTCTTGCTCCCTAGGCGCATTAGCTTGGTGAGTTGCTTCACGTTACTCAGCACAAACGTTGTAGCCAATGCTTTTATGTTTTGCTTAATCTAGATGGACACCATTATGGTTTGGTTTCTATCGGCTTTAAGCTTTCTCTTTCTATTTCATGAATACTTTGTCCTCAAGTGGATGCGGATGAAACTAGAGCACGTTTGCGTTGGTAAACACAAAACTGAGGAATAAGTTTGGTTTTATCAATATTCACAAGCTGGTTTATGTTCACTACAATTTGAAGCTACTCTACTAACAACAAGATCTCAGTAATAAAGTTAGATCCTTGGACGCTATTGATGGATGCTACCCTCCATGACCAAGATAACCCAATGTTTGATTGGTTAAGCACTTCATGGACTGAACCTCATTTACCTAATAAAGATATGGCAGATAGGGATATGGACATGCCAAGTGATCCGGCACTTGACAAACCCTTCAAAACTTGGACATCATAAAGGAAGATGCCAGCTAGTGCAAAAAAAAAAAAAGCAAGTAAGAAGATGTGGACACAGGTCATGAAGAAACATCAAGCCCTTCTACAAATTCTATCACTAGTGATGAGTCTGATGACAACCTAGAAGCTTTTGCAGGAACCACCCTAGCCCCTTCGGATTGATACAAGGAATAATTCCTCCAAGGAAAAAAGGAGCTCGAAGAAAATGAAAAGGAGAAAGAGCATGGTGATGATGATTCTAAATGAAGCAATTTTTAAAGAAAAAGGATAGGATAACTCCTTGAATTCATGAAAAACCTATATACGACAAAAGAGAGGAGAAGAGGAGAATAGGCATGAAGATGCCCGTAGGCAACTGGGAAATTGCCCAATCAATTGGCTGCCATGAAACAAAATGACACTCAATTCGTCTCTACTTTTCCATGACATCGAGACAATGAATTTTGTTCACAAATGATATTTTAGCATTTTTACCCGTTTTCCCACCTTTTCCGTGCTGAAAATTGCGTGAGTTTTCGAGTTTGCCCCTCTGTTGTGGTGACGCTGACGACAAAAGCGACAACAATGGGAGCAGCGGCGATGGAGGTGCGACGCTTGCCAAGGCCGCCACCGGAGGTGTGGAAAAAGGCGACGGCGATAGCGACGGCGATAGTGACGGAGGTGCTTCGGTTTAGCATTGTTCTTTCTAACGTAAAATTATATTAAAATCTACAATTTAAAATTGTCATTTTTTATATAAATCATGTGCCTCGTCACTTGGCAGCCCGCAGCCATTTCAAAGGCAAATAGGTCTTTCCCAAAGTTATAAAAACCATTTTTAAAATATATTTTCTAGTCTTTTTTACTATTCATCTTTATTTTTTTAGTTCATTTGCTAAACACTGAACCGGTGTAAAGTTAAGTTACGGAGCATATTCAATTAGACCCTATCACACATCTAAAATACTAGTATTATTTATGTGTATATTTTAGGGACGGAGATGGAGCGGCATCGGGCTCAAGCGGTAGGCACTGCTAGGCTGCGCTGCAAATCTGCAACGTTGCCTGGGGGCCCTTGGAGTGGACACGCGCGCAACAGTACGTGACGAGCACAGCGGTAGCGAGCAGGAGTACTGCAGGTCACATGCATGGATGTACCTGCGACTGCGAGGCCGAGCCGAGCAGTCCCCGCACTCTGCAGCAGGGCGCCCTGTGCGAGTGTCTGTAGCCGCAGGCTTGGGACAACCCGTGCCATCCGTGGGGCTGGAGCACGCCACGGAGCGACACGTCCCTCGCCCTCTCGAGGCTTCCGAGTCCGAATCGGCAGCCATAAATGCACTCACTCACTCGCTCGCCGGCGCCATTGCAGCTAGCTTTCTCTTGGCCTCGCCTCTCGAGCCTTGAGGCTGCAGGAAGAAGATGGCGGCGGGCAGGTCGCCCGGGTGGTGGCTGCGGACGGCGCTGGTGGTGGCGCTGGTGGTGGCCGCGTGGAGGATCGAGGCCTGTGGCGCCGCCGCCGCCGCCGCCCCGGGGTTCTGCGGCGGCAAGTGCGCGGCGCGGTGCGGGCGGGCGCGGGGGCCGTGCGTCAGGAGCTGCGTGCTGTGCTGCGGCGAGTGCAGCTGCGTGCCCACGGCGGCGCGCGGCGCCGCCCGCGTCGACGACTGCCCCTGCTACCGCGACATGCTCACCGCCGGGCCCCGCAAGAGGGCCAAGTGCCCCTGACCCCTCCCTCCTCCACCTCCACTCGCCCTCTCTTCGCTAATCCATGCGTTTGCTAGTTCACTTCCCTGTGCTAATTACGAGTATTATGTATGTATCCTGTGTGCGAGCTGTAGCTGCTAGCTAGGATCGTCAGGTCATGGAGTGAGTGAGGGACGACACTAGTACTATCTGCTGTAAATTAATGAGTTTGCGTTGCAGTAATATAAGTTTATTACTGTCCGAGAGTTAATCGAGAATATTGCTACCGGGCGATCGCTCTCTCGTGATCAACTGTGGTTATTTCATTCACGGCAGCAGCTAGCCACTCGTGACCATCAGTTGCGATTTCAATTGCATTTCATGGCTTGTGACACTCCACTGTGCTGTCTGCCTGGCTGTGCGGCATGTGGGCGGTGGGCCGAACATATTTGTATCAATTCCACGTGGTATCTGCAGGATCGATCGTGTGCTGCAGGCCTTGGAGTGGCCGCGTGCAGTACTGCATGCTTCCGAGGTCCCGTGACGGTGTGTGTGATGTGGTTTGGTTTGGAGAAGTGAATCAGATCTCTTTGTTTTGCGGTTGTGATTTGGTTTTAGGTAGTGGTTTTATTTTCTACAAGAGAGGGCGATGTGCATGACACAATCCAGGCCATCCGTTTGTGCACATAGTGGGCCGCGTCTCGCCGTTCGCACCATCCTAAGGTTTCTTGACCTTATTTAATGTGCCGGTAAGGTTCATGTGAGCTCGTAGAAGCCATTGTCATTGTTAGTTGGACTGAGGAAGTTGAAGCCGACGAAGGATGAAGATAGAGAAGGGGGTTTTCCGATCCGCGAACTCAGGCGAGGAATTCCATCATCGTCGGTCTTGTGCCGATTCTTAGTCCACCGCGTCTATGTGCCTTTGCGATCACGTTGGTGGTCTCGGTTTGATACGAGGAGTGCCGAAGCATCATTGCCATTGAAGCCGAGCACCGCCGCTCCTACTAGAGGTCATCCGTGCTTACCAAAGGTTGCCGGACTGTCTCTTGGGTTTGGTATGCGCCCATAGACCCCATAGATGCCGAATCTTGATTTAGTTTGGATCAAGCGAGGTCGGAGTCACAAATTCGGGCTCGCTGTAGTTGCGTTGCCGCTTCGGGCCGTGTAGCTCGTTGCTGGTGAGGCATTTTGGTCCTAGGAGCTAGGTTCGCGAGTCCGCGAGGAAATTTGTTTGATCTATTTGGGCGGTGACATACAATCCTGCTCTATTGGAGAGGGGCCATCAGGATTAAGATGTAAGGCGGAGTTGACGGAATACCTCAGGTTGTAAAGCATATGTTAGAGCTAAGGAGGAATCTGATTTTTCTCTAAACCTTATATAATGAGATGGTGTTCCAAGATGAGAAGACCGTCAGGATCATGATCAAAGGGTAGCAAGGCTATGATAGTTGGTGAAAGATAATATTTGCATCTTTTTAAATTGAGAGGGAGTACCATTGCAGGTGGAGATACAACGGATTTGCAAGGTTAGTAGCATTTGTTTAAAAAGGTAGGATAAGGCTCAAGAAGTTTGAATCATGAAATGTGTGGGTCGCCTTATATTTTTGGATGGAGGGCATATTTGTCGATGCCACTATTACGCACACACCAAGAAAACACAAACTCATATGAAGAAAATTCATTGAGATTATCATGCTACCTCTGATTAATGGATTTGATTGGTTGCACGCATAGATTTGATTGGCTGCATGCATTTAAGCTTCTTTCAAAACCACAACTTGACTAACTTTATTAGGGACATGACATTAAATTGCATCATAAACCCTTTTTTATCACAATGAATAAATAATTTGAAACAAATATACCGAACCCATGGGTAAATATAGTGAAATGAAAGGAGTAATATTTAAGAGTACAAAATAGGACGGATGGCTACATTTAGTCATTAACATTTCAACACTATTTCTTTTCATTTTAATTCATACCTAATTTTTGGGTGAAGGCATTTGTTTGGTGCTTCTTTCTTGGCAGATTGTTGGTAGCTATGCTGTTTTTTTAGATAATGCAAATTCCAACCTCTCTATCAACTACTCCCTCCGTTCACAAATGATCTACGTCTAAGGAAAATCACAAAGACCAAGAAAAGCAATTAGCGGATCAACTACCCATTTAATCTTAGAAATATTGTTGTGAAAGTAGTGCCATCATTTACTCCTTCTAGCCTCTCACCTCAGAAGTTGTGTCCTCCCACCAATCCAAGGACCGCATGCTTGTAGCAGGTCCACAACAACCATAACTCTCACCTCGAAATGCAATTAACTACAACCTCATGCAATTAAAACCAGGCTAATACGTAGATCTTTTCTGGACAAACCAAAAAAACTTATATGTAGATCATTTGTGGACGGAGGGAGTAGGAATGTATACAACCATTACAAATACTTATTAAAAAGTTTAAAACCAAAATGAAATGATAATTAAACAATTATCTTTCCAAGTCAAGAAACAATATGAAAATAAAAAGGAAACAAACTTCTCCTCATAATAACTAGACGGCCCAAACATCTTGATGGTCGTAATTTTGAGCATCTCATGTAGAAGATAATTATTGTCCTTCACGAGATTTCTCCGTGATTTTATAAGGGTAGCCAATTACAAAATATTCTCACAACACACAAATGATTTAATGAGAAAGATGGTGCAATGCAGACCAGTCGAAGCCAAATGTAATAACTCAAAATTCACCACAAATCTGCACATTAAATCGACGAACAAAGAAGCAATCCAGCAGAAAGACAGATGCCCCTCAGTGACTCCTGTAACAGCGCCCATGGGCATCACCGTCATTAAATCTGGTTAAGAAAATTTAGATACTAAGATTTGTCTCAAGATTGGAACTTCACCACCCTTTTGCCACTCACCAACGGTGCAAAGTTCGTCGCCATACGTCAGCGTCTAGCCACCAATATTGGAGCAGCATTTAGATTTGGTTGTCTCTATCATTGCCGACCACACCCACATCAGATATACCGACCTTGGCTAGGACGACAACATGCCCACAACAGACGCCCACCAGAGCTTCATGGCTCTATCACGACCTCAGACGTGGAGATGCAACACGCCCTATAGACGAAACACACCTAAAGAAAGACCACAAACAACCAAGTGGACGCTCCGAAATCATGGTGCTACCTACCGGGATTAGCCAGATCTGGGAAGGGCATTAGTCACGAGAATCAACCGAATCTAAATCTAAATCTGGATATGGATATGAGGTTTTGTGTTTGAGAAATCAGAGAAGGAAAGAGAGGAGATGGGAAAAGAGAGATGGAGGAGCACAACTTCCCTCCCTCTTCTTGCCAATGAGCTCGTTGGAGAGTAAGAGGGAGGGGAGGAGGGTAGGGGGTGATCAAGGGAGAGATGGCAAGATGGTCAAGGGAGGGTTTTTGTTTTGGGGTCATTGTTACTTGGATATTTGATTGTTTCATGTCGAAAAAAGCATGTATGATAGACAAATTATCTATTGCTAAATAAAAAAATTATACCTATTGGTAAAAATAATACCGCTAGAAACATTGTATTGTCTAAAAATCTATATACTAGACAAATTATCTGTTGCTAAATCGGAAAATATGTCTATTTGCAAAAATACGAGTACCACAAACTATTACAGATGTATGGTCGTATTTTTTTTTCAAAAAGTTAAATGTCAGTAGGGAGGGAGAAAAAACTATTCGTCGAGCTCGTGGGCTCGATTAAAAAATCTTCAAATATTTGTTAATTGACTCAATAGTAAAATAAGTTGATTTTGAACAATTTTATTTTTACTTTGGATCAGCTCGGCTCGTAGACTTGATTATAAATTACTTTCAAATTAACTATCACTGAAATAACGTCAAACCAATTAGCGTATTGAAAGCTCAAAAAAAAAAAAACATTGGCTCGACTTCTACGACCTACAGGACTTCAGTAGATTGCTAATGTCAATCAGCAAAACTTTTACTGCAAAAGATTTTAACACTATATATGGCATTTGCTGACAGATAGTTCGACAATACCACGCTATGGAGTGTTTAGCTTTGAAAAACTAGCTAGAAGCCAGAAGCGAAAGGCGAAGCAAAATACATATTCCGTTTTCTAAAGAACACATAGGCATGTCATGACCCTATTGGTGATTCTTTAGCTCCAAGGAAATGTCTTAAGCAGGGACATCATCTAAATTAGCATTCTATCAGAACATTGAGTTGTTGCAAGCTACATGCATGGTTGGGAAATTTTTAATTTTTTATATTTATTTTTATTGTTTTATGCAAAAATGTATCCCGTTTTCGACATTAGACACAAATATACCCGGTCGTTTGTTCAAACCGCGACCAGAAAGCTATCGTTTTTTGAAGAAACGAGCATGCCATGCACGGCGAGCAGGGAAGGAAGAGGTGAGGGACAGCGTCCCGTCGCGCGCTGGAAGCGCGACAGCCTCCTGTCGCGCCTTGGAAGCGCGACCGCGGCTCGGGCCTGTCATTTTTCGAAAGCTCGATTGGTGCCGATTCTGCATTATGCAGTTTAGCTATGGGAAAAATTACGGAAATAATCAACGGTTAATAGAAAATTAATAAAATAATCCACAGGAATAGAAAATTACAAAAATAATCCTCAGCTGCCGCCACCCCGTGTGGCTGCGGCACGCTGCGCCAACTCATGTAGAAGATAATTATTGCCCTTCACGAGATTCCTCTGTGATTTTATATAGCCAATTCCAAAATATTCTCACAACACCAAAAATGATTTAATGAGAAAGATGGTGCAATGCAGACCAGTCGAAGCCAAATGTAACAACTCAAAAATTCACCACAAATCTGCGCATTAATTGACGAACTAAGAAACAATCCAGCAGAAAGACCAATGCCCCTCAGTGACTCCTGTAACAGAGCCCATGGGCATTGTCGTCATTAAATATAGTTAAGAAAAGTTAGATACTAGGATTTGTCTCAAGATTGGAACTTCACCACCCTTTTGCCACTCACCACCGATGCAAAGTTCATCGTCAAACGTCAGCATCTAGCCACCAATATTGGAGCAACATTTATTTAGATTTGGTTGCCTCTATCATCGCCGAGTGCACCCACATCAGATATATCGACCTTGGCTAGGATGACAATACGCCCACAACAGATGCCCACCAGAGCTTCATGGCTCTATCACGACCTCAGACGTGGAGATGCAACACGCCCCCTATAGACGAAACACGCCCAGAGAAAGACCACAAACAACCAAATGGACGCTCTGAAATCATGGTGCTACCCAACAGGATCAGCCGAATCTAGGAAGGACACTAGTCACGAGAATCAGCCGAATCTGAATCTAAATCTGGATATGGATCTAAGGTATTATGATTGAGGGATCTAGAAGGAAAGAGAGGAGAAGGGAAAGGAGTGATGGAGGAGCACAACTGCCCTCCCTCTCCTTGCCAATGAGCTCGTTGGAGAGTAACAGGGAGGGGAGGAGGGTAGGGGGTGATCAAGAAAGAGATGGCAAGAGGGCCAAGGGAGGGCTTTTGTGTTTTTGGGGTCGTTGTTACTTGGATATTTGATTGTTTCTTGTCGAAAAAAGCATGGATGCTAGACAAATTATCTGTTGCTAAATAAGAAAAATATACCCGTTAGTAAAAATAAGACTTGACAAAAACTATTACAGTTGTATGGTTGTATTTACCTAAAAATCTATATGCTAGACAAATTATCTGTTGCTAAATCAGAAAATATGTCTATTCGTAAAAATATGACTACCACAAACTATTACAGATGTATGGTCTTTTTGTCTTTTTCAAAAAGTTGAATCAGTAGGGATGGAGAAAAACCTATTCGTCTTAGCTCGTGGGCCAAACTGACATGTGGGACCGCTCGTGCTTTGAAGCACCGATAGGCTTCTCGTCGCGATTTGAACGAACGACGGGGGTATATTTGTGTCTAATGTCGAAAACGGGATACATTTTTGCATAAAACAATAAAAATAAATATAAAAAAATTAAAAATTCCATGGTTGGGTATGTAATGTTTTTCCCGGTTAGGCTGTGGGCCGGGCCGTTCTGAAGTGAGTTGGGCTTTCTTTTCCCAATGCGACCACGCGGTTTTCTGCGATCTGCTAGAACAAAAAATGCACCTCAGAGCATCTTAGACACCTCTTCTATAATCTCATCATCTATACATCCCTAATAAAATTCTCTCCATCCTCTATCCTTAAAAAGCTGAATGAACAGTGTTTTAATAGAATCAGTGTTTTATATGATGCGATGGGATGGTACGAGAACATACACAATGCATATGGATATCACTCTTCCATATCCATACTGTTTTAATAGAATCAGTGTTTTATATGATGCGATGGGATTGTATGAGATCATACACAATCTTGGATATCACTCTTCCATGTCCATATTATCTAAATCTAAATCTAAACTACTCTATAATTGAGCAGTTGGCTTAGATCCAACTACAAATCACATCCGTCTATTTCCTCAATCCATCATCCAACAACCATAATTTTTCAGAAGTTTGTTATCAAGTATAGACCATGGACTCTTAACTCGATACGTATAGACCACGGACTCTTGCCCATAACTCGATACGTATAGACCACGTACTCTTGCTCATATATACATATACGTAGAGACCACAGACTCTTGACTCGATATGTATATACCACGGACTCTTACTTGATACGTATAGATCACAGACTCTTACACATAACTCGATACGTATAGATCATGGACTCTTTCCCATATATACATATACATAGAGACCACGGACTCTTGTGTCATGACCCTATTGGTGATTCTTTAGCAGGGCCATCATTTTAATTAGCATTCTATCAGAACATTTGAGTTTTGCAAGCTACATGGATGGTTGGGTATGTAATGTTTTCCCCGGTTAGGTTGTGGGCCGGGCCTAGCTACTGTTCTGAAGTGAGTTGGGCTTTCTTTTCCCAATGCGACCACGCGGTTTTCTGCGATCTGCTAGAACAAAAAATGCACCTCAGAGCATCTTAGACACCTCTTCTATAATCTCATCATCTATAACATCCCTAATAAAATTCTCTCCATCCTCTATCCTTAAAAAGCTGAATGAACAGTGTTTTATATGATGCGCTGGGATGGTACGAGAACATACACAATTCATATGGATACCACTCTTCCATATCCATATTGTTTTAATAGAATCAATGTTTTATATGATGCGATGGGATTGTATGAGATCATACACAATCATATGGATATCACTCTTCCATGTCCATATTATTTGATTAAATACAGAGTCGACACGAGCAATATCACTTGTGAACATGGAGCGGATACAAATCAGATTTAAAACATATGCAAATATTTATAGTTACATAACATGGAAAAGTAGAGATGATAAAAAACTAGATATGTCTACTTGAATAGTTAAATAGCATCTCCCCCTTTCCAGAAAGAAATAAATAGAGAAAAAGAAACATGTGAGGACCAAATTAATTAAGATATTGCAACATGATGAGCATCCATGCACATATGAGATGATGTTGTTATGATAGCGTTGGTGATAGGTAATTTGATTCATATACTATTAGGTATTGTGTCGAATATGTGTACAAGTAGATTACATGGACTTTGTGTTGTAATAGACAGGGTTGGTTAGTGTTAGAGTCGGACTCTATCCAGGCCTCCACTATATAAAGGGAGGCAGCCCTGGTGTAACCAAGCGAACGACTTCATAATAGTAGCATAGGCAAGAGGAGGTGAGCGGCCGGCATGTGGTCGTGACCTGGTTAGCCGGTGTGTTGCGGTATTATGGATTGGGGAGGAGCGCCCATAATCAGAGCCCCGCAGATGTAGGCGAAAGCTGAACTGCGTTAACAAACATCGTGTCTCTTGGTGTCGTTCGTGATCTTGCATCGACGTATTTCCTAACAAGTGGTATCAGAGCTTGGTTGGCGTGGTTGGTCATGCGGAAGATCTAGGGGGGAGACATGAGGTTTATGCATACACGGGCGCCGCGGAAAAAGCCCTATCGGCGTAAGGTGGAGCATGGCGGCGATCGGCGATTCGATCGGTGGTGTCGGACACTTCAGGCAGGAGGCACGAACCGTTCGATAGATTTTATCTTTAATTCATAATCTTTTTTTGGCTAATCTCCAACTAATAATCTATCTCCAATATATCAGATCAAATTTAAAGTTTATCTCTAATATATTAGATCAGGTTTAGTAGTTATCTTTTTAATCTTTTCAATACTGACCGTTAGATTTACATAATAATATCCATATTCAACGATGTAGATCTTTTCTAGAATTAACGTGAGAGTTTCTACTATTTTTCGATTAACATGGGAATTTCTAGGATTTTTGGATTAATGTGGTGGCTCTGTCTAGCTCTGTTTTATATAGATAGTAGATTGTTGATATCAGCATTGCTCTGACGTGCTTTGCACATGCACGGTTGGCTAGGTTGATTAAATACAGAGTCGACACGAGCAAAATCACTTGTGAACATGGAGCGGATACAAATCGGATTTAGAACATAGAGAAATATTTATAGTTACATAACATGGAAAAGTAGAGAAGATAAAAAACTAGAATATGTCTACTTGAATAGTTAAATAGCATCTCCCCCTTTCCAGAAAGAAACAAATAGAGAAAAAGAAACATGTGAGGACCGAATTAATTAAGATATTGCAACATGCATGATGAGCATCCATGCACATATGAGACGATGTAGCCAGTGTGCTGCGGTATTATGGATTGGGGAGGAGCGCCCATAATCAGATCCCCGCAGATGTAGGCGAAAGCTGAACCGCGTTAACAAACATTGTGTCTCTTGGTGTCGTTCGTGATCTTGCATCGGCGTATTTTCTAACATATACAATTTTATTCATACAATAATAATGTGAGGATGATGACAAGTCAAATAAGGCATTAGTAAGGAAAGACCTCCTTAAGGTAAGGCTAGATGGGCCATAACCATTCAATGCCATTGGCCTTCTAGGGGATGTATGTATATCTTGATGGTATCTGAGTATGCAAAATGGATACTATCAGGAAACAAATATGGATATTATTATATCCGCAAAATATCTACTATAAGTATCTATATTAGAGACAAACCATTTGTATCGAACAAAAACATCTAGATATCCAAAAAAATATCCAAATTGATTTGATTAATTAGTCGAACGAAAAATATCCGTTCCATTTGCACCCCTAATTAACTATACCATATGAAAAATGGATTCCCAGCTTTACATGCGTCTCCATGTGCAATTGTGATCATTCCACTACAGGAAACGGAAACAATCTCGAGTGCCGAAACTAGTATCGACGACCATCTGAGACCCGTCGATATACTACGCTATTTGTTGACGGCCACAAGAAGGCCGTCGAGACAGCGTACCACTGCTTATAAGTCTCGACGGCCGCATAAATAACCGTCAAGTTTAAGCCACCTTCTGTTAGAGTAGACGAACGGCGTTATTACTTTGGACGGCGTAGAGTTAGGCCGTCGAGATTACCCTAATTTGAATATACAATTTTCTTCCTATATATTAGAGTTTAATTGATATTTATTTTTTTAAAAGTAGAAAAATCAATGTAATAAATTTGTTATTTTACATCATTTTATAAGTTTTGATTGTTAATTGAAATTGAAAATTTTGAATTAAAATATTTTGTATAGTAACTAACGAAACATCCTATACCGTACGATAACCTAGAACTTAGCAGGAAAACACCCCATTTAGTAGTGTTCGTCGTGTTAGATGCTCTGAAAATTTTTATATTTTCATTGATGATATTATTTGATACACAAACGTGAACGCATTGTTTATGAACAGCAACAAATTTTGTTTTGTATTTTTAGAAATCAAATTACATTGGGTTGACCGCCCAGCCCTCGAGACAGGGTGTTCTCTCGACTGTTTCTACCAGAACCGTCGAGAGTAACCTATTGTCTCGAGTGTAGTCAAAGCAAACCGTCTAGTGTACATTCTCTCGACGGCTATAGGATAAACAACAGTCGAGAGAAATCGATATCTGTCTCGACGGCTTGTTTCTAGCCGTCGAGTGGCTTGCTTCTCCACGGGCCCAACCATCACAATCAGTTTCGACGGCTTCCTAAAACCGTCGAGTGTGATTTGTCTTTCTCGATGGCATAACTTGGGCCGTCGAGTGTTGGGCCCCAGATCCCTAACGGCCATTATCTGTATCAACGGTTGACCTAAAGCCGTCGAGAGAAGTGGATCTGACTCGACAACATGAAGGTAGCCGTCGAGAGAAGTGGATCTTACTCGACGACATCCTGATGGCCGTTGAGAGAACCTCTATTTTATACGATATTTCGGTGGGACTTAAGTCCCATGCGCCAGAGCCGCTACCGCCGCCTTGCCCGCGCCGCCGTCGCCGCCTCCTCGCCCGCGCGCCGTCGCCGCCCATAGTCTGCGCCGCCGCCGCCGGCTTACCTGCTCCGACGCCACCTCATCCGCCGCCGCCGCATCACCCACGCCACTGCCTCGCTCGGGCCGTCGTCGCCTCGCCCGCGCCACTGCCTCCGCGTCCGCTTCTTCTTCAAGTCCAGACTTCAGAGGGAGAGGGAGCAGGAGAGGGAAGAGAACAGGTAGATGCTGCAAGCGATGCAAGAGAGCCTGAGCACGGCGGAGGAGGCGCGAAAGAGGCAAGAGGAGGAGATGGCTCGACAGCGAGCGGAGTTCGAGGCAAGGTTCGCCTATTTGGAGAGCCTATCTCGACTAGCTGGGGTATGTACTTAAACTCCAAATATTCTTTCATATGCATCTTACCATTTGAATAACACATCACATGTCAAATTTGTTTTAGGCTGGCCCGAGCGAGACTAGTGGCGGTCCGAGGTTCTAGGGGGTCCACCACCATATCGTAGTGGATTCGAGGCCCCACCTCCTTACCAGAGCTACTACGGGGACCCGCCGCACCAGCCTGTTGCACAGGGTCCCTATGGTGCATCTCCTCATCACCAAGGTCTCTACAGCGGCCCACCTCCCCCAGCAGGTGATTATGTGGGCCCACCTCATACGACATCAAAATATGTATTATTATTTTATTTCAACATATAGTATTAACTTATAAGTCTATGTTTGATTCAAGGGTTCAGGTTCTGCAGCCCCAGCAGCAGCTCATGCGCACGAGGGAGGGGAGACATCGGGCAGCCAGGAGGCCGACTTCGTCAACAACCTATTTGATAGCGCTCCGCCGTTGTTTACCCAGCCGTCCCTACCCCCTTCAGACGATCCTCCATCTAACGAGTATTAGGTGACTAGCTAGCTATCGATGCATATGTTTTGGTTATCGTATGTTTGTGGACAATGGATGGCGATGTTCTATATGTATATCGTGCGTGTCTTTGGATCGGTGGTTTGCTTATCGATGTGTGCCGTGCGTTTTAATTATTTGTGTGCAATTGTGATCTTGTCAACTCATGTGTGCGACAGGGGATATATATGCATTGTGGGCATTTTGGGTTTGCAGGTGCAGCAGCTGTTGTTGGGAGCAGCAGTTGCTGCAGTTTTCTGTTTTTTGGCAAAATTAAAACAATTTTTTTAACTGCACAGGCATACTCTCGACGGCCATGCATAAACCGTCGAGACTATACAACATCTGGACATGATAATCTCAACGACCTTGTTTGAGCCGTCAAGAGTCTGTGACCCGTTCAGGCTGGCTTTGTGGGGCCCGCTCCCCCAGTCTCTCGACTATTTGTACGGGGCCGTCGAGAGTCTATGACCTTTTTGACTCGACTGTTCTTAGATGGCCGTCGAGAGTATGCCCGTCATGCGCAAACGGCGTCTGTCGCAATACACTTGACGGGTTTTTATTAAGCCGTCGAGATAAATATTCTCGACGGCTCGACCGTCGAGAAAGTGTGCCTCTCTTGACGGAGTTCTCTCGATGGCCTTCACTCGACGGCTGGTCGTCGAGAGAAGCTTGTCCCGACGGCTTGCGTGCTTGTGTCGACTGTTTGGGCACTCGACAATGCTGACGTTTTCTGTAGTGTTCACACATAAAAAAGTTCATATATACCGTTATATATGTGCCGGTTCATTCCGAACCAACACAAACTCCTTCCTCTTTTCCCCCTTTCCTTCTCTCCCATCTGCCCGGCCAAGTGGTCTCCCTAGAACCACACATGCCTTGCCCGCTTGCGACCACACCTTTTATGCCTTCATGAGCCGTGTCGACGGTGAGCCGAGCCAAGCATGGCATGGTAGCTTGCAAGGTGCCGGTGTGGTCGCGGGCAGGAAGAGTGGTGGTTGTTAGCGGCGAGTGTGCGACAGGGACATAGGGAGCTAGGTTGGCCGGATAAGACTCTAAGTGGGGAGAGGCGGGAAAAAAAAAGGAGGATAAGGGGATGATCTAATTAATTGCTAACTCTTGTTGAGATTTTTTTTTCTCTCCAATTAAAAGATCATACGAGGAGTAAGAAATGCAAACAAATTTTGGAGTGAAACTTACACAGAGATGTGTCATCGAATTTCCTTGTCTCATGGAGTACGTACACGTGTGTCAGGGGCAAGTTTGTGCCCGGTAGGAAACGTACGGTTCCTACGTACGTACCGGCCGGGTAAACCCAACAGGGTTGGCAATTGGTATGATACTGCAGCGTTGACACTTGTGCTTCACTCCTGCAGCCTGCAGCCTGCAGCCCTGCTCCTCAACAACCTGCATGCCAACCGCTCGTCGTCTGACGATCTGAGGCATATACATCGATCAACCAGGCAGCAGCCAGTCGTCCGCGCCAAGACACCCACCTGCAGACGATCGAGTGGACCAGTACCGAGCACATACAACTTTCAGATCATCGATACTCGATGGCACTAGCAGGTTCTCTGAATTCGGATCTCTAGCTAGCTATCTCCCTTCTGCGAACCGCTATTCATTATTTATATTTTCATCTTTCTCAGTAAAATCTTTATTGTTGAAAAGATACATGCATTGAAGAGAGATTATGCAAATACAGAGACTCGGAGAGAGTGTCTCAGAGAATATGCTGGAGCGTCGTAAAAACTGAAATGAATCCGTCGTAGTGAAATAAGGAGTAAAGATCTGCTCCTAACACTATGGCTCCATGCATGCATCTCGCCTGCCGGTACAAACCCGCTGGTTTTTCTTGGATGTTATATAACAGTAAAAAACCTTGAAATCTTAGGGATAAATTTTTCTTGCATTATTGGCTTGGTTCGGTAAACAATTCTCACCTGTTCTTGTTACGCATGCACGAGCGAGGTAGCTAGGGGCTCTGCTCCGCTTTCAACTTTTTTTCCTTTTTTGCTTCCACTGCAAGCACTCGGCCATCAATCGAGGTAGATCAATGCAGATGCATGCAGCTGCAGGGAGAAGAACGGTACAGATCAAGAACACGCGACATTATTGCTGGCTATTTAATCTGTCGCAAAAATATGCATGAAGATGAATGCGTCGCATCAACTCGCTAGGGTACTTCGGCTAGCACTAGCACCACCACGTACTCATGTACCGGCAAAAGAAGGTGTCGCCGTTTACTGGTCTCTCTCCCTAAGAGTATATAGACACGCTCACAATTTTCAATACGGATCCGTCTAGCTGTACAGTGACAGTAACTCAGTAAGTGTAAGTACTAGCAGTAACCATCGATCGAGGCACGTGTAAGCTGTCTCGCTCGCTTCAAGTGGTGTCACCTGTCTGACGACGACGACGAACGAATCTCCTTTCGCCTTTTTGGACAGCCTAGCTCATTGATTCGGGCCCGGTCCTTTTGGCTTTGATTTCTGGCACAGATCATGCATATGCATTTGCCATCTTGGTTCTTGGGCGTTGATCAATCGGTAGAGTTGTGCTCAATGATCGACCGTACATAGCTCGGCTTCAGAGATCATCAGCGCGTACGGTTCGATCACGTACTCGCTAGCTAGTAGCTTCTCTCAGGAGATGCATGCATGCATGCGTCGATCTTTCTGCTTTCACGACGTACGGCTGGTGCAAGAAAGCTCGATCGCGACACTACATCGATCACCTCAAATAACATGTAAATTCAGATTGGCTTCCGCGCATCAAAATCGATCCACTTCCAATTTGAACAGTTTTTTGGCTACATATGCCTGCATCCAGTATTGAGAATTTGGCCACGCCTAGCTAGATTAATTAGGTATTCAATCCAACAAATCTAGTAAGCTCTTACCATTTAGGAAATAATTATAGAATTTCTATTAACAAGCAACTGGATTCACTCAAAATTTTGGCCGATGAGGATGGCCGTCCGATGCTCATCGCGTGTCTTATCTGTTTCTTTCCGGTCCATCTAACTGATAGATACCCCTCAAAAATTAAAGTTGAGTATCACAGAAGAGATCTTTATACTATCGAACAATTTCGGTGTGCTCTTCACCAATTAATGGTAATTTATTTTTTTTGTACCTTTTTCGTTTTGCCAGTTAAATCTCTTTCTATGCCACATGAAGCGATCTAGGACGTCGAATATACAAGCGGATGTATCCATTTGAAAGAGTAGATGGGAAGAGCAACGTGAAGCGATTGAGCTGCCTTCCTGCATTTAAATTGACGGGAGCTACAGCAGGCATACATGCATGGCGCCCAACGATCGGACTGCGGTAGCCATACGACGGAGCGCCGTCTTCGAAACCATGCCGTTAGCGTGTGTCAGTGTCGGTGGCTGTTAATGACCGCCGACATAGTCCTCCCACAGCTGACCGGCCTAGGGATGCATAGTCGTCGTCGGGTTTATTTGTTGTTTGCCGACAACAAAGACTGGCTATGTCGTCGACGTTGTGTCGACGGATCTGTGTCGGCGGCCGGCCGGCGACAAAAGCCTGTGTCGACGGATTTTGTGGCTGTGTCGACGGTTTTGGCCGCTGACACATAGGCGTTGTGTGAACGAGCGTTGCGTAGCATAGCGTTGCGTGCGGATTTAAATTTCCGCCGAGCGCGCATGCAACGCAACGCTACGCTACGCGCTACGACGCCCAAACGCGCGTGGCCATAGTGTGATTCATGTAATGAGTATTGCATCAAGTCATCAACCTATTAGTCGAGCGGGTTCAGTTTGAAGGAGGGTAGGCGGTGGCAGCTGTGGGCCGTCGGTCATGAGCAAGTTGGCCAATAGGGGTAGGGGAGGAGGTGAAGGCGCACGGAGCAAGGACACTGGTGAGGGAGAAGGAAGAAAAGGGACAGTGTCAATGAGGAATCGGAATCGAGGGAGACGTGCTGGAGATCTGTTAGAGATCAGAGGGAGAGAGATCTAGATCGTTGATTAAGATCCAACGATCTAGAAAATCAGGCTAGGTTTGAGCCCAATCTTTTCGTGTTATGTAACTCGATTCCTGTTCATCAATCGACAGATTAATTTGGGGCTCACTCCACTGTTCATCGCCGACTTTACCAACTGATATGCAATACTCCGATTTACGGAATATCCCGTACGTGCGGTACGCGTATACATACATGTAGTACGTGTTGCGCGCCTGGGTGCAGTTATTACGTACGGCATAGGCATGCATGCTTTGCATGCTGCTGTATACTGAGACTACCACTACTGTGCTCAGGTACGTACGCACGTAGCTAGATCTCCTCGTCCCTCGGGCCTTGTCGGTCAATGATCATGCGCTGTCATGGATGCATCAGATTCAGGGGAGATGGATCTAAGCATATGCGTAGCCGTAGCTAGCCGATTTTGTTCATGCATGCATGCCATTCCGGTTGGGGCTAGCTAGCCATGTGCTCCAAAGTTAATCGGGTCGTCGGTCGGTCTTTCCCTAGGCCATGGCCCACCCATGCCGTTCTCCTTGTTAAGGAAGAAAGAAGATAGCACCATGCATGGTTTATTATGCTCTACTATTTTTTTTTTTGGTCCAAGTTATAATGGGGATTACCATTGCATGTACACGCCAAAACAGGCCATAATAATGTACTATCACATTGGTGTTGGCTCATGTAGAACGAAAAAAAAGGTTAGTAGCATTGGCTTGTCTTCTAAGGCATTTTGTGGACATTTTTTTCGTATTGATCTTTACCCAATATTCATGCATTCTCATCCTCACCACTTCACTCAAAGTCTAGTACTCTGCCATGGCTCAATCCTCTTCCTCTCTCTTGTTAACGCTACCCTCTCCACCCGCCTTGTTAGTGCCCTCCCCCTAAGATGCTTGTCCTCCGTAGCCACGGTGGCCATGGCTAGCATCGGGTTCCGACACTATAGGAAAACATTACTCTTTTGTCGGCTTGGAATATTTTTGTCGGCCAAAACAAAGGCAACGAAAATAATAATGTAATTTCGTCGGTCAATAAAAGGCATACTAAAATAGTACATTTTCATCGGCCTAGTCTTAAAGCCGACAAAAATAGTTGTACTAGCTCACAGGGAGCAACAAAAAAAAATTGTTTCAATTATTTTCGTCGGCAACATGATAGAACCTACAAAACATAGGCCTACTTAATTTCATCAGCCTAGCCAACGAATGTGGGCTTATAAGGCCCACATGACAATACAACATGTTCACTTAAACCCTATTAACATGTTCACATGACAATACAATATGTACTAACACGACCCCTTAACCCTACTTTGGTCGCCCTAGACGACGAATATGAGCTTATAAGGCCCACACAAGGAGTCCACCGGTGAGGAGGCCCACAAGGAGGAGCAAACGTCCTGCGAGGAGTCCGTCAGCTAGGAGGATGGGTCAGCGTCCAAGTAGCAAGGCCAAGAAATTAACATTGGTGAATCTATTGACGAATCTAGATCAGGAGGAGGCCTAACATGGATCTAGATACGATGACAACGATGACTAGACTACGAAAATAGCAGGTTGTTTTGGCAGCGGAGAATCTCTAGCTACTGTCGCCGTACAAGCTAACCTGTAGATCTGATAATGGGATCACCTCCCGCTCGCCCAAGGACATTTTTTCTGAAAGGACATAAAAACGGGATGTTCATTGCAACACAAATTTCAACCGTCAACAACATCACTTGATGTCCACCAACCAACCGTTGAGATTAATGACACCTCTTAACGACCAAACTGAGGCCATTATGTATAGAGAGAAGACTCAATAGACTGAAACCACCCGTTGAATTTAAAGTGCGATAGATGCCATTTCTTGATTTTTGGTTTCAAAAAATGCCATTCAGGTGTGATTTATAGACACATGAATGACATTTTTCAAAAGCGAAAATCGAGGAATGACATCTACCGATTTTTCCTCGAATTTATGATTGAGGCCAGCCCCATAACGAATAGAGTGACAATGATATGAGGTACTCTCAATGGCCAACATCAAGTTGTTGGGCGCCTCCTCATATGGTGTATGTGTGCTTTTTCAAAATTTGAAACCGCTAAGTAGGGGTGGAAGCATCTCCCGACAACTTGAGTACATGTCATCAAGCCGAGCTAAGCCGACGACCATTTTTTTGATGGCCGACCATCGAGAAAGATTTGTCTTGATGATTTTATTACCTATATCGATAGTTTTGGCTGTCGAGATCTCGGTCGTTTAATTCCTAAGGCGAGTCATAGAGATGTCTTTATATGTGAAGAGGATGATTGCTTGGATGTTTGGGTTAAAATAAAAAAAAATCGACTGGTTCAAATAAAAATGTCAACTTAGTGCTTGGCAGTCCTATTAAATCAGCTCCACATGAAATCCTCTGAAAAGGTGAGTTCACACATGAAAAACAGTGAAACACGAAGCCTTGGGCCATATCAAACGGTGCAAGCTAGGGAGCTTTATACGTAACGAACAGTAACATGACTACTCCTGGAAGGACCACCGTGGACTAGCCACTAGCCACTTAGCCAGCGTGTCATCATTTTCCTATGTAGAGAGACATGGGGATGGGGTCGATCCAGAGAGAGGGCGTGTATGCGAAATTAATCCTGTTTCCGTGCGCGTGTCGGGCGGGACCTCTACGGCTAGGTATATAGCAGCATATCATGTGGTGGCGCGCGCGGTGGTGCGGTTGCACTAGCGCCTGTGTGAATTCGAGCGTGCGGTTTGCTGTAATTCAGTCGCCTTATTCACCTGTGCATGATCACAATGAACAGGAGGCACGGATCTAGAGTGAAAAGAGTTGGACAAAACGATATTTATTGATATGCTCTCTTGTAATACAAAGGAGTTTCATCTATTATATAGACTAGGCTATATTTGGTTTTGCTCATAATAACTCTAATGATAATCTTAATTGGGATGGGCTTTCCGGTTCATAAATCATATAGGGTTGCAACACGGTCAAGCTCTTGGTTGGCCGTGTGGTCGGCTTTCTGGTTGGCCGACCACAAAGGTCGGCAACGTGGCATCTTCAACTGGTCCACGGGATCCACATGGTAGAGCGCCGTCTTCAACTGGTCCACGGGACCCACATGGTAGAGTGCCGTCACCATGCCCGTGCCGTCTGGGTATGGTTTTGTGGGCGGCTCGAACAACGGCCGTCCACAAAAATCTTCTCTAGGCGCTCGGCTCAGGAGGTGGCTATGTCGTCGGTATTACGTGTGACTGACCACAAAAGTGACTTGTGTCGTCGACTGTCCGACGACATAACGTTTTATCGTCGGTATTTGCTGTTGTGTCATTGGCATAGGTTGACCACAAAAGTCTCGTTTTCTGTAGTGTTGCATGCATGCATTTGGTATGCACACGTGTCAATTTTATTTTAGAGAAATCATGTGGCACTCTAGTCATACATTCCTCTGTATCACAATGTCCAACTATTTTATATTCATAAAAAAATTTAGTTATATATAAGTCTATGCTACGATGTGTCTTGTTTGCATATCCGCACACTTTTTTTTTAAGTACCGTCAAAACCTTTCTGCAATACAAATAGAGAAAATAGAAAGACAAATGAGATTGATAAAAAAACTTTTTTCTAATGAAAAGCTAAAAAAATACAAAGCATTAAAATATGAAAGTTGCGTGAATAAATAAATTTTTTACGATGTATATACCATTAGATGAAGGAGTGATGATCGGGATTGCTAGTACGCCTCATTATTTGTCACCTCTAACTCACTAGTTATTTATCTATTTGCAAAAGTCATGTACTAATTTGCTAAAAAAAGTAACAATAATGTTTGTGGTACGATTCGTTACTGCCCCGTTCTAAACGCAGTGTATATGTAAAGCCTCCCTATACGAACTTGCAGTTGTCCGCATGCCAGGAATTAACCCCATCATCCGCAGCAAATTTACAGTATTGGGAAAAAATTGCTGAAATAATCAATAGTTAAAATGGTATTAATAAAACAATTCACTGGTAAAACAAATTACAGGAATGGCAGCGGGACCCGCCACCCCGCATGGCGACCGCCACTCCGCATGGCCGCAACGCTGCTCCCGCCACCCGGCGTGGCAGCAGCCCTGCACCCGCCACCCCGCGTGGCCACTGCGGTATTTCATGTACACTGCATACATCAATTTTTTTTAGGATTCCAATTTTTTCAAGTTGTACAATTCTAATTTTGTAAATTTTTAGAATTCAAATTTAATAAACTTTTCACGTATTGATGTTTCTTTTTTACAATTTTACCGGCCCCATCGTCTTTTGTGTAATTCAATTAATCAGTGATATTTTTTATTAGTATTTAAATGAGCACTGAGAGAACGGTGATTTCGCATTGGAAAAACATATTTAACTAAAAATTGCGAAAAATTACACTGAGACAATAAATGTTCGCATTTTCTCGCCAAACCGCCAAATGCATGTCATCAATTATTTGCATTATAATAACATAACATTTTATGTAAATTGTAAAGCGATACAGCACCTTGATAGCAATTGATTTGACGTGATGGGTGCCCGAGAATATTGGAGCAAAGCCCGTCCATATAGCATTACTGGAGAATTACATTTAAAATAAAAAAGTCAAAATAAATGTCATATTGTGTAGATTACATGATAACACTTAGCGCGGACGACCCCTTGTAGTGTATGCACTTGGGGTGTAGTGGTCTGGTGGATGCGTCGTACGTTGTCCTGAGCCTGATAAGGTACCGACTTTGATTGTCAGTTTGCTCTGCGGTTGGGACATACCCGGGGTGTGAACTTATAGTTTACGCAAACCTACCATAGTGTGGAAAACCCGCCATCATGCTTTGTTCATAAAGGATTTGATAGCCGTGCACAACCTGTGAAGGGACACCATGGGAGGTTTGCTCTCCGTGCTGCACCTGTGAAGGGAAGTCATAGGGGTTTGTTGTCCATGCCAGTTAGACCCTCCAGGCTGGTCCGGATGTGGCATAGGAATGTTGCATCTGCCGATGATATTTTGGAAGCTAAGGTTGGATGCATATATATATGTACTATCCAGTATAGATCCTTCCATGTTTGCTCAATTGATATCAAATTTTGTGTATCCTGTGTGCTGAGGTAGTCATCGTAGTCTTTCGGAGATGGCGCTAGTTAATGTCAAACCACTCCTGATGGCCTGCCTCAGCGGGAGGTGACGAATGGTGGGCGGTGTATTCGACGGGTGTCGATGTAGAAGCTTGGGGAGGTTGAGATTGTTAGCGTGGAGCTGAACGGGGTGGTGTACGCCTGTCCATAGACTGAGATCTCGTAGGAGCAGAGGATACTGGAGGAGCTGATGACTCGGTATGTGAAGCAAGAATGTGAAGCAAGTGCTAGTTTGCTGGTGCTGGTGCTTAGATTAATTAATTAATGTGAACCTATGGCAATATAATTAAGGATGTCTTCCGGGTATTAACATACTATGCCAACATCAATATATATAATCCTTGGGAGATAGCCCTCACATGCCATGATTAGCATACCGTGTATAATATACATACAATACTACTAGCTTAATTGCTGCATATACCTAATGCAATAACACTAATTAAGTACTAATTATTAGCTCCCACTGTTTCGTACAGGGTCGGTGCTGATGCGGATCAACGTCCGTGGCTGTGGCCCGGTCTTCACGGCGTAGGATTGGAGATAATGGATCTGTGCAACATGATGAATGACCTAAGGGATGACCTCACATGGCAGTAATGAAAATTAGACTTTCCATGTTACTCTAGTTTCATCCAAAAATCTCATTCATGATACCTGATCAAGAGTAGAGTATAGACATTAGGTGGTAATACATTCTCATCTGTATCAGTGTTTTGCTTTCTAAGGAAAAGATACACCTGTTGTTGTATTTGTTTTGCTCTAGCTCATGTAATTGCTCCTATTGGTGTTGGTGGTGTTTGCGACGAAGTTCGTGATGTATGTGTACTAGTAGTGTCCTCATCATCCTCCTCCTCTTGGGAAGGATTCGTCCTCGACTCTGTTTCTTGTAGATCTATCTTGTAGGCATTGTCATTGATTTTCTCTAGTATTTTGAATGGTCCATCTCCTCTTTGCATCAACTTGGACTTGCGTTTTCAAGAAAGCGATCTTTGCAAAGATGCACCCGTACTAGATCTCCAGACTCAAACAACATCTTCTTCTTATGCTTGTTGGCTTTCTCCATATAGTAGCGTGTCTTCTTCTCAATTTCTTCTTTGGTTTTGGTATGCATCTTCTTCACATAATCAGCACGCTTCGCAGCCTCCATATTGGTTCTCTCTTTGATGGGAAGTGGCAGCATATCTAGTGGTGTATGGGTTTAAAGCCATAAACTACTTCAAAGGGCGACAATTGACTTGTAGAGTTATGGCCCTATTATATGCAAATTCAACATGTGGCAAGCAATCTTCCCATTCTCTTATACTCTTCTTTATCATAGTGCCAAGAAGCATTGAGAGAGGCGATTCACCACTTCGGTTTGACCATCAGTTTGGGGGTGACAGGTGGTGGAGAATAACAATTTTGTTCCAAGTTTTGCCCATAGTGTCTTTCAAAAATAACTCATGAACTTGGCATCCCGATCTGAAACAATGGTTAGTGGCATTCCATGCAACCGTATTATTTCCCTAAAAAATAAATCAGCTACATGTGACGCATCATCGCTCTTATGACATGGAATAAAATGAGCCATTTTAGAACATCTATCAACTACCACAAGTATAGAATCCCTCCCCCTCTTTGTTTTTGGTAATCCTAAAATAAAATCCATGCTAATATCTACCCAAGGTGTATTAGGAATTGGAACAGGGGTGTATAACCCATGAGGGTTTAGTTTTGACTTAGCTTTGTGGCAGGTGACACATCGTTGTACTAGCCGCTCAACATGTCTTTTCATCTTTGGCCAATAAAAATGATCAGAAAGTATAAGGTATTTTTGTCTCTACCAAAATATCCCATTAAGCCTCCCGTGTGTGATTCCTGCAATAACAATGAACGCAAGGACGACTTGGGAACACAAAGTTTGTTAGCACGAAATAAAAATCCATCATGTATATGAAACTTGTCCCATCCTTTTTCATTTTGGCATTTAGAATAAGGTTCAGAAAAGTCAGGATCGCATGAATATAACTCCTTTATGCTTTCTAGCCCTGGAACTTTAACTTCCATTTGATTAGCAAGGTATGTTTGCGGGATAAAACATCGGCAACTAAATTTTTCTTTGCTTTCTTGTACTTAATGATATAAGGAAAACTTTCTATGAATTCCATCCATTTTGCATGTCTCCTATTCAATTTTGATTGACCCTTTAAATATTTCAAAGCTTGATGGTCAGAATGAATAATAAACTCTTTGGGCCATAGATAGTGTTGCCAGGTTTCAAGGATACGCACAAGAGCATATAATTTTTGTCATATACAGAGTAATTTAATTGTGCTCCGTCTAATTTTTCACTAAGGTATGCAATGGGTTTTCCTTCTTGCATAAGTACTCCTCCTATTCCAAGCCCACTAGCATCACATTCAATTTCAATAGTCTTAGTGAAGTTAGGTAAAGCAAGAATTGGAGCTTTAGTTAAACATTTTTTTAATTCATTACAGGCACATTCTTGTGAACTACCCCATTTAAACGCATTTTCTTTCTTTGTTAGTTCATTAAGTGGGGGCAGCAATGGTACTAAAATTTTTGATAAAGCGATGATAAAAACCTGCAAGACCATGAAAACTCTTAACTTGGCTTACATTTATAGGTGTTGGCCAATTTTTTATTGCTTCAATTTTAGATTCATCAACTTCAATTCCATCACTAAATATCACATATCCCAAAAATACCACTTTGTTTGTACAAAAAGTGCATTTCTCTAGATTAGCATACGAATTTTCCTTTCTAAGCACTTCTAACACTTGTTGTATATGATCAGCATGTTCTTCTAAAGATTTATTATATATGAGAATATTATCAAAGTATAAAACAACAAATTTTTCAATAAAAGCTCTTAAAACATGGTTCATTAAACCATGAAAGTACTTGGAGCATTAGTTAATTCAAATGGCATGACTAACCATTCATACAATCCAAATTTTATTTTAAATGCAGTCTTCCATTCATCCCTAAGTTTTACTCTTATTTGATGATACCCACTTTTTAAATCAATTTTAGAGAATATAGTGGCACCATTAAGTTCATCTAACATATCATCAAATCTAGGGATGGGATGACGATATCTAATTGTGATATTATTAATAGAACGACAGTCCACACACATTCTCCGTGAACCATTCTTTTTAGGAACTAGAATGACAAGGACAGCATAAGGACTAAGACTTTCACGTACGTACCCTTTTTCAAGTAACTGTTGTACTTAGCGTTGAATTTCCTTTACTTCTTCAGAATTAGTGTGGTATGGTGGTCGATTGGGAAGTGAGGCACCTGGAATAAGATCAATTTGGTGCTTGAATATTCCTCGAATGGGAGGCAAACCAACAGGAATCTCATCTAGAAATATATCTTGAAATGTCTGTATCACTTTGAAAACAGCACTAAGAAGAGCAGTCATATCATTAGTTGTTACAAGTGTTTCTTTGTATACAAGGATCACATGCATCAAATCATGGTTGTTGATAATTTTCTTAATATCAGATTTCGTAGCTACCATCACTAACTTCTCTTCTTTATTTGCACTTATATATTTTTTTCCTTTTCAGCTGTTACTCCCACTTTTTTTGCATGTTTTAATTTAGAATTTGATTAGGTGGCATGGGAAATAGTTTCTTGGTTCTACCATCCATCTTAAATGTGTATGTATTAGCACGTCCATCATGTATAACACTACGATCATATTGCCATGGTCTTCCTAACAATAAATGATACACAGTCATAGGTACAACATCACATGTCACGGTATCCGCATAGTCATGAATTTTAAATAAAATTTGTACCATAAGCTGTATTTTGACACTACCACAGTCACTTAGCCATTGGACATGATAAGGGTGATGATGTTTCATTAATTTTAAATCAAGTTTGTCAAAATTCTTGACTTGCTAAATTATAACAGCTACCTCCATCAATAATAAGCTTGATTACCTTATCATTTACCTTGGCTTGTGTTTGAAAAACATTGAAACGTTGTAGATGCTCATCTTCTTTTACTTGTATGCTGAGAGCTTTAGTGATAACTAATGCGGTGCCTGTCTCATATGGACAAGCATCACATTCTTCATCTTCATAAATAGTATCTCCATAGTTTTCTGTGTCAAGTAAGAGCTCTTCATCCTCTTCGCTTGCGAATTCATATTCACCATCTTCGGTAACAAGCATGGTTCGATTGTTTGGACATTCTCTTGACATATGCCCTCGCCCCAAACACTTAAAGCATTGTATGGTACTAGTCTTTTTAGTTGAACCCACCGAGGATGATGATGATGCAGCGGGCTTCTTTGTACTTGATGTCGGGACTGATTTAGACACAGAGGTAGAACTAGTATTAGTAGAAAAGTAAGAACTAGAGGAAGATGTACCTTGTCCCAAGTTAAAGCGAGCTTTCGGTACTTTTGTTAGAACTCTCAACTGGAAAGATGTCATTCTTGTTGGTTTCGCAACCTCTTGTAGTTGTTTTTCCGCTTTAGTTGCTTGACGAACCAGCCCAACAACGGTGTTAAATGTTTGAAACGTGACAATCCTTTTTATGTCCCTGTTGAGACCATGAAGAAAACGTGCAATGGACATCTCTTTGTCTTCTTGCACCCATGCTCTAATCATGGTTTGCTCCATATCCTTATAGTACTCCTCCACGGTTCTAGAACCCTGTCTGATAGTCAGCAATTTATCAAAAAGATCACGCTTATAATGAGTAGGGACAAACCGGGCTCTCATTTCACGCTTCATTTCCTCCCATGAAGCAACGGGAGCTTATCTGTTTTCTTCTCTTTGCTTGAGGACTTGTTCCCACCAAATCAATGCATAACCATCAAACTCAAGTGAGGCCATGATCAATTTCTTCTCTTCTGAATAATTATGCATTCGAAATATCTTTTCCACCTTGAGTTCCCATGTGAGATAGACATCTGGATCAGACTCACCTGCAAATTTTGGAATGGTAAATTTGAGCTTACCAAATTTTTCTTCTAGTGGTCCTCTTTCTTGCTGACGACCAGGTCGTTGATGGTCATCGTGACGTATGACATCATTGTTATTAACATCATCACGTGCTGCACGGCCACCGCCAAGCCCCTGACCTTGGTGAGCTCCACGTGCTCCTCCTTGGCGACTTCGGTGCAGTGGTTGAACTACCTCAGGGGCAGCACGTCCTCCCCTATTATGTGCTCTTTGTGCATGAGCCTCCTCCGTAGTCTCGTCGAGATCATCACCTGCATGAACACTATCTTCGTCTTGCGACTTATCTTTGTGGTTCTGAGACATGCTCTTATGAAATTCATCGGTCAAAATTTCAATCATTTCTTCTCGCATGTTATTCATATTTTCAGTAAGTTGTTCGTTAAATTGTCTCGTTAGCGTCATAAAGTCTTTTGGTGTTATATAAGTTGGTTGTGTTCTGCTGCCTCCAGCCTCTTCGTCATCTGCCATGATTATTTCAAATACAAAGGCAAGATATAAAATATATGATGAATGTTATGAAGAATCACTCAATCTCACCCTCTTGCTTGCCGAAGTTCTTATGATTGCTTTAGATTGAAGTTTTGTATACTCCAACAGCAGTAGACTATCAAATGTGATGGATTGAGTGAATCAATGTCTAAGCCCAATAATTTGACAGTGATTATTTTGTGGAGCTTGGAGGGTTAATTCGTATGCAATTGAAATTCTAGATATTGTAATGGTAAGTAATAATCTAGACCAGAATTCCTTTGTCTAATTGCCAACCTTGAGGTATAAGTGGAGATTACAAGCAACTCACACACAAAGATAATTGAACTTGATGCAATCAAGAAAATGAGATTGTAAAAGATATGAATAGAACTTGGTAGCTCGTATTGCACAAGTTTTAGAGAGACACTAGCTAATTGCTCAAAATAATTTTGTAGGGAAGATTGCTCAACAGCAAACTAGCACAATATTTAAACAGGGAACAACTAATTAGTGCTATTATTTTAGATACCAGCAAACTTCTCTCTCCTCTTTTCTTTTCTTTCTACTTTTCTTCTTTTTTAAAAAACTTACTTTTCTGATCCCTCTCCTTTTTTTTCAATCAATATGATAGTAGCACGTTAGATTCCCTAGGACAAACAATGAAATAAATTTATGCAAGATTGTTGTGTGAGCAGTCCTAGAGCAATATCAAATAGCTAGTCTCAGTAGGTTCGAAGTTTATACAAAGGAGGGACTTGGTTTACAAAGGATGGGATTTTTTTTTTTGTTTATGCAGAATATTACAAAACTAGAACTTAGAATCAGACACACAAACCAATGAAATATAAGCAACGCGAATGGAAAGTAAAAGGCCAGCAACTAAACTAGGTTCTAATGGATTAGGACTTAGCAAAACTCACTAGAATATTCAAATGAACTATGGCTAAGAACACTTTTTTTTTGTGGCTTTTTCTAGATAGGAAATAAAAGCAACTATAGTAGCTAGAGATAAAATCCTACCGTGTCAACTTTCAGCTCTGATACCAACTGATACGGATCAACGTCCGCGGCTGTGGCCCGATCTTCACGGCGTAGGATTGGAGATAATGGATATGTGCAACCTGATGAATGACCTAAGGGATGACCTCACATGGCAGTAATAAAAATTGGACTTCCCATGTTACTCTAGCTTCATCCAAAAATCTCATTCATAGTACCTGATCATGAGTAGAGTAGAGACATTAGATAGTAATACATTCTCATTTGTATCAGTGTTTTACTTTCTAAGGAAAAGATACAGCTGTTTTTGTATTTGTTTTGCTCTAACTCGTGTAATTGCTCCTATTGGTGCTGGTGGTGTTTGCGACGAAGTTCGTGTGTACTTGTAGTGTCCTTATCAGGTGCCAATTCCAAAATTTTGTTACCAAGTAGATAAAATTTAAAATCCAAAAAATATTCCCTCAGGTTGAAAGCGAAAAATGAAAGCGAAGTCTCACTCTTGTTAATATACCTGAACTGAAAGCGAAGACTGAAAGCAAATTTTATGAATATACCTGAACTGAAAGCGAAAAATGAAAGCGAAGGCTTCTGCGGGGCAGTTATCAAATCATCATCCTTTGCAGTATCAGGAAGTTTATCCCACGCAGTTACCAAGAGCACATAAAGAGACTGAATGAGAAATTGATATGTCGGAACCCACGCTGAGGCTTAAACACTGCTGCACCTTGAATAATCCATTTACTAGCGCTCTGCCAGTCATTGAAGATTATGGAGAAATCCTCAACAGTGTCATCATCCACTCTAATGGGTATTTCCCACCCATTTGCAAGTATTACACGGAAGTAATCTGCCCATCGTGCAAAGCGAACGGCCTCTGAGATGCATACAATAATAGTGAAAAGAGCATTACGAAACTCATTTTCACTGCGTCTTTGATAATTACTAAATGTCTCTACTGTCAAGTACAGCTGCCTTGAACTCATTGGCACTGTCTAGAATCTGTCATCGTCATAGCTTCCATCAAATAACAAAGACTCCCATGCATGCCCTTCGTTTTCAGCAGTAGCGCCACTCCCCCTAAGATCAGCGTCACCGTAGAAATACCACATATTCCTACACATGAAACCTACGAGATACAGGTCTTTGAAACTAAAGAGAAGTGGAATGTCTTGAGGTTCATCAACAAAACCTTCCGCCCCTCTAAGCATTATTTTAAAGAAACCATCAGCACGAGAGGTGAAAGGAAACCGAAAAGGATTGCCATTTTCTACCACTTCAAAGGTGCGCGCTTTTTCACTGTTTGCTACAGCTCGCAGTGCAACCTGATTGTTAACCCATTGCATCAAATCAAGATGCGATCGAGCCATCTCCTCCCCATCAGCCATGGCAGGAAGCTGCCATACATAAGTAGGCACCTATCATGCATGGAAGTATACACGTCAGGGTTAGCACAACATACATATACAACAGGAATTGTACATTCTACACAAATAAAGTAAAAATGAAAATAATTGCAACAATACTTAATGGCAACATGAAGCACACGTTGGCACCATATTAGCGTAAAATAATAGTTCTAGCAGTTCTACAGTTGGATGGCAAATATAAACAACATTAGGACATGTTTAATGGTAGGACAATGGGCAGCGGACATTAGAGCATGTTGCCACTACGATAATGATCAAATAATGGATTAATAGTGAGAGGATAGTTTAGAATAGGGTTAGTATTGGACATGTCTTATGTGTTAAAAACATAAATTTCGAGCTCAGAAATAGTGTAAAAAGTTTTTGAGTTATACTTTTTTTTATAGACAGGTTAGAACAGATGAAGTGACATCCAAGTAAATGCCACACCAAAATGGATAGCCTAGTCAACATTTAATGGATGAAGATGACATGGAACACGTGTCATCTCGGTGTTTAACTAATGCCCTAGCGGTTTTGGGACTAGGCGGATACAAGTTTAAGATGCTTACAAAGTAAATTTTAAATTTTGGGAGGGGGCAAAAGAGATATGCTACATGTTTCAGGAGGGGGAAGGGGCCTACATTTGCATTTTTTTTTTCTAATCTAGTTATTGACTTACAGGAGATGGCATACTATCCATGTGAATCACGCGCCATCATGGATAACCTAACCAAAGGTATTGTGGAACACGCGTACATGCTATCCCATTATTTAATGGAGACCCTAGTGGGCGGTGGCTTTGGTGGTCGGATTGCAAACAAATATGGATCAATGATCACGAAGAGCATATGGCGGGTCGTCAAAAAAAGATTGAGATATCAAGACAAACTTAAACTGAATATTGTTAATGAGTGTAAAAGAAATGGTAAAGAGGAACAAGATTAACTGGAATCTGTAGAGAGGAGGTGGTAGACTCTATAATAGGAGAAGGAAGTCAAGAAACTCTAGACTCAGGAGGTGAAGAATCAGTGGACTTAGAGGCAGAGGAGACGTAGTGGACTCAGGAGGCGATGGAGACGGAGACACATGTTGTGCAATGGTAAGAGTGGAAATGGGAATATTAAGGAAAGTCAAGAAAGAGAGGGATTCTGCGGTAGAGCTGAAAAAGGAAAAGGATAGAAAGAACGAGACTTGCCAAAAGTAATGTCCCAAGAAATCCGCATCCAACGACCAACATGATCCCAACAACGATATCCCTTAGGCTCAGTACCATATCCTAGAAAAATATACTCAACTTCAGATTAGTGCATTCACGTGAAGTAAGAAGAAAATAATAGACACACCCAGAGGAACAAAGACTATAGTCGTCTACTAGGTATCCAACAAGATGCTCTACAATATGTTAGGAATACCACCCTAAAGGGCGAAAAAGGCTACTTGTGTTTTTTTAGCAAAAAAGGGCTAAATATTGATGAGATAGCAAGCTGACATAAATATCATCAACACAAAAGGTGGAACAGAAGAGGCAACCATGAGAGCATGAGCGGTTTCAAGAAGTGATGATGTTTAGACTCAACAACCTTTCTGAGCATGTGCGTCGGGAAAAGAGAACTGAGACAGAGTGACCTACTCAGCATTGTTCGCCTAGACGTGTGTCTAGACCATCTAGACGGCGTCTAGACGCTAGTCGAGGCTATCAGGTCTAGCGTCTAGACGGTATATATGCACGATTAGACCGTCCAGATGACAATTAGTCCAAATTAATCACTTGTCATGCGGTGGTCGTTCGTCCAGCGTATAGGATAACACAACTACTCAATAAGAATACCGCGAAGATGCACTAAGAGATACCCCCTGCAGAGTAAGCATAAAGACACGAATATGACAGTCAAACTGAGTACGAATCATACTGGAATAACTTTTTATATATAGATAGAACCTAACTAAAAGAACACATGAATATATCCAAGTGTAGCAGGAGAAATCATCCATGTGAATGATATAGTATTTATGACCATCTTTAGAAACAAAGGGGTTGAACCCGAGACATCGGAGTGAACAAGATCAAATGGAGAAGCTAATACATACTCACTAGAAGGATAAGGGTCTAGAAGGATAGGAAGTTGCACTTGCTTGCCAAGGTTGCAACCTTCACAATCTAAATGGACATTACTAGACCATGATAAACCAAACATGATAGACGTGAACCATAGAGATGTCCCAACTAATGATGCCATTGAGAAAAAGACATCATGTAGAAAGCAACAAAGATAGAGAGAGTGGTAGGAATAGCGAGAGGAAAATGAAGCCAGTCAAGCTCCTAGACTCACTGTGAATCACAACGTTGAGGCCAGTACCAACCAGAAGAAACGTGTGGTGATCCTAAACAAAATGAGTCGATGTGAAAAATCACACAACAGCTGCATTGTAAGTTCAGGGACATGAGAAACTTTTAGGACATGAAAAGAACATAATAAGAGTGCCTCATCCGATGACAGGAAGGGAGGTATCATCTGCCATCTGAATTGTCAATGGTGTGGTCAATGGATGGACAGAAGATAGGTGGAATCAAATGTCATACAAAAAGAAGCACCTGAGTCAAAGAATCCACTGAGTTGTACCATGTGTCTCAGTAGAATATTGAAAGCAAAAGCAGTAGAACTCGTGGGTGAATAGGCAATCATTCGAAGCAACAACATAAGGATCTCCATCAGGACTAAGTTGGAGGAGTATGAAAATCATGTGAATAGTGTTGTAGTACTCTTGGACGAACGTGGACGAGCAAGCTCCTTCTTCCTATAGCGTAGCAGATCAACATGACCATACTTGTCACGATACGTGTAGCGAATACTATTCTTTATCTTCACTCTAGAAGAAGACAAAACTAACAAAGAACAAGGACCAGCAAGTGTCGAAGTCAATGTCCAAAGAGTAAGAACCTATAGAGAAGTCTACAGACCCACATCATGAAGACGAACCTCCTCGGTACGATGAGCGGTGAGAGCCTCAAGCAAAGTGATACAGGGATGGTGAGCAAGAAGCTGAGTACAAATCTGCTCAAACTGTAGTCAAAGACGTTTGAGGAAGTCATAAATGCGACGAAGCTCCAGACAAGACCGTCAACACCGACAACAAGCACAAGTTTGTGGGTCATGCTCACCTTCAGCGGCATCAAGGGAGTCCAGCATGTGCCAATCTGAGCGCAAAGCTCATCGAGTGTAGTCACCCTATTGTAATGACCTCATGACGCATAGCAGCAAGATATTGAGCCTCGTAATGATCACGAAGATGTGATAACATCAACTATGCTAGCGAAACCACCTTTCTAGTAAGATGCGTGTTGGTGATTCGTGAGCGGCCCACCTCGAGATGGGCCTTGGGCCAAATCCGTACCGGCCTGCCGCACATGAAGAAAGCCTAAGAGGCCACCCTCGGCCATATCGAGAGGAACGTCTGGCCCGCTGGGGTCATCCCCGGGCTTGACCAAGTCAACCGCGCCTCCCTAGGTCCCAGCCAGGGGCACGGCGCACCTCCCGGGCTATCCTTAGCCTAGGAGAGGGTCCCGCAGACAGTCCGTCTGTCCCTGAGAAAGTGGCGACAGCTACCGGGCCCCACCATACTTTCCCCAGCCTTGATTGGGAGGAACTGTACCTCGTTGAGGGATCTCTAGCCCGGGGAGAAGCGCGCGGGCAGTCTGATTTGTCGTTTGCCCCATGGGAAGGCGACAAATGGTTGTTATGCTACGCGCCGTCCCCCAACGGTGGTGCGGGGCCGGCTCGGTCCAATCAATGCTATATTGGGGATAAAGGGAAAGTGCTTTCTCCCTGAAGCAGGCTTCTCCCCCATATAGGCGCTCCCAGACGAACACGTGTCCAGTACTGACCAGACTAGCTTCTCTTTGCAAGCCACAGACAGGACGAAGCCCCGGAATGAGACAAGGGCGCCGCCGCTAAAGATGCGCAAAGTAGAGTTGGGCGCGGGGCCCGACGTATCAGCTCCGGACAACCCGCCGCGTCTATAAAAAGGAAAGGCCTCGGACCCAACCGGGGCCAGGCGATCAAAGGTGGAATAGTGAAACACGCAGCATACGCATCCGAAGCTTCCTTAGCAGTAGTCATAGTCCTTAGCCACCTGAGTGTCCGAAACTCCCTTGTAAGTTCGGGATCGGTGCCTTCGAGCCCGGTCTCAGCACACTTGTACTTTTTTCCACCACATAATCAACGAAGGCTGGAGTAGAGCTGTTACCTGGTAGTAGGGGCTCGAACCAGGGTAAATCGCTTGTGTCTTCATGGTTTGTATCTCTTTTGTTCTCCTTCTCCCCCTCTCTTTCTCACCGTACGACGGATCTGTACCCGGATCGCCAAGTCATACTAGGCGTATTCCAGGAAGACCGCGCGGCCTGAGCCCCCGTGAGCTCGGCCGCCGCCCCGGGCTGCTGAGAAGGGTTGTCGTTGGATCTCACTCCAACTACAAATTCGCCTGCCGGTCCGTGGACCCCTGCCCTCCGAGGCGCGTTTCCCAGACAACGACAATGCGCTTCCATGATAGCAATCATAATAGGAGAGACACGAGCATCCTCATCACACTAGAATTTGTAGGCGGTGTAACGAGAATTATAAGACTCCACAACCTTCTAATAGTCTTCGGAGGCCTCCTTAGCAGCAAAGGCACCATCAACATCAGAGAGCCTCCTAGCATCACTGTCCTACTGTGATGAAAAGGGAGGCGTCGATTGATCAAGGCGTGGCCAGTAAGGAAGCTCGTCAGTAAGAAAACACCAAACATGCTGGCCACCCATATGGATATGCATATGTAGTGCTAAATTTGATAGTTGAGACCTAAAAATGCAGGGAAACGAGAAACAGAAACAGTGCCCAACAACATTTTTTTCTCAATTTTCCTTTTCCTTTTCCCTTTTCTTTTTTTTACCAAACTGTATCACGCCAGCAAACCAAGACCCAAGAGCTAAATCAACCAAAATCCAAACAGTATCAAGCCACAACTGATCGAGGCTCACGAGCCCGAGACAGATGTCAACAATGGTGGTTCGGACATCAGCAAAGGTGTAGCAAACTCCAGCGACAGTGGTGACGAGCATGGCCACAATGAGTAGATGATGGAGGTTGCAGTTCCATGCAGCATCAATAGACAGATCTAAAGGCATTGATGGCGACGAGGATAAGGACAGGGTGATCGAGAAAGCTAGTGGTGAAGAATCTAAAGGCGATAGTGGCAAGAACGAGGCTGACGATGATAGGATCTAAAGAGTGGTGCACGATAATGGCCTAGGGCGATGTATCTGAAGGCACAGGTGGCAAGGGGTGAGGCCAATTGCGGCCGAGAAGAGACCAGCGATGGCGGGGACAATGGGATCTGAAGTGGGGGCGACCGGGGTATGCCTGATACCGATGAGATCTAAGTGTTGGCGACTAGGATGAGACTCACAACGACTGGAAAAACTAGCGCGAACGGGGTGAGGTCAGCAGTGACGGGATCTGGGAAAACTAATGGCGAAACACATGGGGCAAGGATGTGCTCAACGTTGTGGATGGTGACGATAACTGGTGGACGACAATCTGCAGAGAAAAGTAGATGACGAATCTAATCTAATCCACTCAAGACAAAAAATTGTGGTGGGAAGATGCGTGCAAGTGCAACACACATGAAGAGGACCAACTCCTAAGCTAGGAGAAGAGGTAGAAACAGTGGCTTTTGCTATGGTACCACCATGTTGGGAATAACACTTGTACTGATAGGCCAACAGACCTATTAAGACACTAGAAAAGGCCACAAACACTAGAAAAGGCCACAAAAGCCCATATACACAATGTACGCAACCTACATACGCATATATCTAAGGGTTAATATCACCAGTGCCATTATAATTACACCCCTGACCGCGCTTGCCATTTTCAAATCGCGTCACTCAGCGTTGCTATTTCTACTGTTTTATTCTCTCAAACGTGCCATTATAAGGGTTTACAGGGCAGAATACATGGCAAATACGGGAGAAATACGTACTGCTAGGTGGGTCCCACATGTCATCCTCTTTTTCTTCTTCCTCCTCCTCACTCACTGTGACATCTAAACTCATTTAATTAGCATAAATCATATGACTACTGTTCCTGTTAAGCACAGCTGCATTGCTGCTTCATTCTACTCCACATATTTTTGTCGGTGCAGAATTATTTTATTCAAAATATGTCACTATTTTGTCGGGGTGACAACTGTGCATGCTAATAAGCAATTAATCGTGCGCGCATGCAGATTCCCTGCAGCTCCGGCTAAGCGGGGTGGCGGGCGCATTGCGGCCACACGGGGTGGCGGGCCCTGCTGCCATTCTTGTAATTTGTTTTATCAATGGATTATTTTATTAATTGCCATTTAACTATTGATTATTTTAGAAATTTTTCCACAGTATTTTGAGTCTGAAGAGATATCCATTTTTTTTCCTTCTCTTCAAGCGCATTGGATGATTCCTGAAATTTAGATGGACATGGTAGCACAAGGGATTTATCTTGAATTCTTGATGGGCTTCCTGTGATTTGCTGATTATAAACCTACATTGAATGCATATATATGTTTGTGGGCAATCACCGATATACAGCTTGTCCAGGTGATTTTTTTTCATGATTTGTTTTACAAGCTTGAATTGCTCTATCCCGTTTGATCTGTGTTCCTCTCATTCTGCATCTTAGGGGTGCTTATGTAGTCGATCCTTCCTTGTCCTATAGGGATGCCGATAACCTGATTTGGGTAGATATCTGTCTTGTTTTACTGGCATGGTGAGTCAGCATTGAGAGTCTTTTTTTTATTAGATCTTAATGGTAGCAAGGTTTTCATGATAGTTAACCGAGACATTTTCTTCCCGATTGTATTTTCCTCTTGAGTCCCACATGATCATAGTGTTATGAACATATTATGATGTCTCGCTACATTGATCCACACGTTATCCAAATGACAAAGAGATGTAGCTAGTTTAGTGTGTCTAATGCACAGTGGCCACGTCCCTATGACTATCATCCCTGCGTCCTCATCACCGTCACTTTCTACAAAAGCAGACATTGATGTCGCCTACCCCGTCTTGCTCCGCACCTATCACCCCGAAAAACCGCCAGTGATAATGGGGACCAGTTAATAGCTGACAGGTCTACAATTGAACCACCAGTGAAAGTATCGCTGGTGGCTCTGCTCTACGATCCTCCATCGATATTACTTGTGGTTTTTGTGAAGCGCTGCTAGAGAATGGATCACTGACAGTTTAGTACTCGAACCGCTTGCGATAGTACCTGGTGTGCACTTGTTTGGTAGATTTTCTCTCTTTCAACTGATATCATTAGAACTGTTAGAGAATTGTACTCGTAGAAATGATCGTCAAGAAAAGAATTCGATCAAGTAGCCTTGAGGCTTTCAGTATCAAAGAGCGCTCAGATCCTTCAAGAAAAGTGACCTTGGGGACACTGGCTTTCAGCTTTGTTGAAACTTTTTTGCCCGTCTCCATACTCGTTATGGATTTGGGTTCTAGGCTTATGTCCAAGACGTGGGAAGATGTGGCATCAAAGCTTCCTACTAATGTCGATATGACGACGAGGAACTCTATGCGGGAGGCAAATAATCAAAGCGCTTTGGTGATCTATAGGGGATGCCCATTGCTTGACCCTGTTGGAACTTCTTCCCCTTTTACTAGTAAGTGTTGATAGCTTCATAAGTTGAGTCAACTAGATTGGTAGTTAGTTTCGTTAACTGGCCTTTGCTCTTTCTTTGACCAAAGACATAGGATCCGTTGATGAAGTGTGGTATACCGCGAAGGGCTTGTCCATATCGTCCATGCCCCTTTTGCTCTTTCCCGCTCAAGGGAATTTATATCGAGCCTAAAAAATATAACCGCGTGCCTATTCACTAACTGCATGCTAGGACGTTAACAATGTGCCACGTTGGTTAATTACTACCATGTTCAGGTCGTGGGCAGCATCTGATGCTGCACTATTTAGGGCCAGAAGATATTCTTGCTCGGCGTTCTCCAGCGTATAGCGAAACAATGGGGGCTGACGATCTATGTCTGGACAAGGTAGAGTTGTCTGGAAAAGTAGACACTTCGATAGTGGTGGGAATCGGGCCGTGTCGTTGCTGGTCCGGTCAGCACTTTGCGGCGTGCTGGGTTGGGTGACAAAGCAACAGACAAAATATTTTTTTAGAAATTCATACATTGTTCAAATGAAAACGTTGTCTACATAAAAAAGATTCGTCTCGAAATTATCTACAACTTTCGTGTTCAACTGAAATTCATCCAAGCAACAAAAGAGCTCGAAAACAGCGAATTACCGAGGACAGTGCCGTCGGCCCTAAAGCAGGCAACGAAGAAAATAATTTTTACAAATTCGTACGTTGCTCAAATGAAAAAGTTCTCTACATAAAAAAGATGTGTCTCGAAATTATCTACAAATTTCGTATTGAACAGAGGTTCATCAAGCAACAGAAGAGCTCAAAAAATGTAAACTACTAACTCGTGCCTCATTTCGGGCCGGGCCAGCCAAGCACCTCACGGACAGTCGGGCCGGGCAGGCCCGATTTTTTTCGTGTTGTGCCGTGCTTCGGGCCTCCTTTTTCAGGCTGTGCCCAGGCCAGCCCAGACCAAACTCCCAGCACCTCGCTTCGGGCACTTAAGCAAGTTTCTCGCTCAGTAAACAGGAGACATTGATCTAGAGTGAAAAGAGCCGTACACCATGATTTTTATTGATACTCTTGTAATACAAAGAAGTTTCAACTATTATATAAACTAGCCTATATTTGGTTTTGCTCATAATTGGGATGGGCTTTCCGTCCCATAAATCACCTATAATTACAATACGGTCAAGCTCTTGCATGCATGCGCTTGGTATGCACACATGCCAATTTTATTTTAGAGAAACCATGTGGCATTCTAGTCATGCATTCCTCTGTACCACTAGGACCTACTATCTATATTCATAAAAAATTTAGTTATATACGAGTCTATGCCACGATGTATCTTGTTTGTATATCTGCACTCTTTTTTTTCGAGTACCGTCAAAACCTTTGTGCAATACAAATACAGAAAATACAAAGACAAATGAGATTGATAAAAAAAATTTATTTCTAATGAAAAGATAAAAAAATACAAAGCATTAAAATATGAAAGTTGCGTGAATAAATAAATTTTTTATGATATATATTAGCTGTTGCGCAGCATATATAGCGCATAGCGCTTAAGCTCTCTCGCGAGGCCACGTCGTCCAAAAAATCTCGGCCGTCCGATCGAGCCACGTGCCTCCGTTTCAGCCGCCCGATTTGGCCCCTCCGGGAGGACAGGCTTGCAGAAAAGTCCCTGGAATTCTTGGATTTTTACTCGGGTCCCCATCTATTCGTGAAACGGCCCCTGGTTAGTGCTTCTCCTCCCACGGACATTTCCGCCCATGCCCCTCGGGTTTTCCGCCTCTCTCATCTAGGCCCTTTTTGCCTTTGTAGGTACACATGGAGTTGTGGGGAATTACCCGCAAATGCCACTGTATATAACTATGTCGTCTCCCTCTACCTCTCCCTAGTCCCTAGCTGCTCACGCGGTCCCGCTCCTGCCCACCCGAAACCCTACCTCTCACGCCTTGCCTCCCCAATCTCCCACTGCCGTCGCCTCTTCTCCTTCCCAAATCGACTCTTCCTCGGGTCGCCGTTGGCCCTCCTCCTCTTCCCCGCCGGCGCCTCCGACTAGTGGCGGTCCTCCTTGCGCCATCGTCGTCGCCGACCGCTGCTTTCAGATGTGCCACCGCCTCTCCCCGTCGCCTGCCACACCTTTCCCTATCCGCACCCACCTCCCCCTGTACGCCGCCGCCATCGCCATCGCCGCCACCACCATCGCATCGCCTCTCCCCTTTCGACAGCCGCCTCACCTCATATGCCGCCGCCTCCCCTTCCCATCTCTCTAGCCACAGTCGCCCTGGGCCCCCAACACCGGCTGGTGTTTCTCAGATCCAGTGATGGCCGGCTGTGGGCTCGCCCAATCTGGCGACGGTGGCCTCTCTGGTGATACATCTCGCTGGATCCTTCTACGGCGACCGCCAAGCCGTTCGTCAGCTCCTCACCGCCGCCTCTTCCATTCGACACCGCCCACGGTTGGGAATGGTCGGGGTATATTGCTGCTCGATCGCATGTTGCTACGCCCACCTTTCCTCTCTCTTTCCTTGCCGTCTTTCCTTCATGGCAAAGTTTTTGACAGAAATTCCTCAGTAATTTCACATGTATTTGTTTCTTCTAGCCGTAGTACACATTATTGAGAGGACTCCGTTGATGGTCAAAGGATCTGTGCCTAGCTACAGCTTTCTTCCTTTCTATGTTGCACTGTTGAGTTCCACTCCACATATATTGCTCTAGAACATGTTTATCTCTTCCGAGCTCTGGGTTCTATAAATTGTTTAGGTTATAGGAGCCCACAAATCTATAGTCGGATATTTACCGTTTATATTTTATGATGTCTTCAAAATTTCTTGGCATATGGTAATATTAATGAAGTGCTAATTCTTAGTTACTTGACTATTTATGGCCTTTATTTCCATGAACCAATTTATATCTATTGTTTATACAAGGGCTATGGATTCCTAGCATTCAGGGATTACGAACGAGACACACATTTTATGTATTGTGAGGCTATTCTGCTGCATAGCATGATTTACCTTTATCTTCTATTTATAGTATCTAAATTTAATTCATTGAATATCCAGCTTTTGCTCTTTTAAAGTTTTGAGCTTTATCAGGCTATGGAAATCCAATAAACACAAGAAAGTAACTATCTATATATTTTATCGGGTTTGCTATTTCGCAGGTGCCTAGAAATTGCGAAATCGTGCTGGCGCAAAAAATTCCACTAAATTTATACTGTTTTTCCCATTACCATTTACTGGAAAAAAATGTTTTGCGATAGTGGAATTTTTTGCGCGAGGTCTGATCTATTATAGATTTATTTTGTTTTCTGTTTTTTTATAAATTTCTTTGTTTTCTGTTTATTATAAATTTTATTTTGTTTTCTTTTTCACATCAAGTGATTTTTTTGCTCGTATAATTTGCGAAATCGTGTAGGCACAAAAAATTCCACTAAATTTCTATTGTTTTCCACATTTCCATTTATTGGAAAAAAAAGTTTTACGATAGTGGAATTTTTTGCGCGAGGTCTGCATGCATGTACGTGGCATGCACCTGCACAAATGCTAAAATTGCAGGCGCCTGCCTAATAGTACCTCCCATATTTTATTGATCCAGCTTATTCTCTACGTTTGTATTGTTTTAATTGCATATATAATGCCGATACATATTCCTTAATATTTGGATTTCATGACGGATGCATGATTATTTGTGCAAGTTGGATTTTAGTACATGCATGTATTTTTAATGGAATTTTGGTCAACCTCTGGTCAATCCTTTTTTAATAGCATGCATACTCCTCTGTTCTAAAATATTGTTTTGTTTGATTTTACCATACGCTACCCCTAGCTGAGAGACTGGTATGAGACCTACATATGCATTATATTTTTATCTTTAATGGATCTTATATATTTGATTTTGCCATGTGGTGTAACCGATTTTAGGTGATGTTCATTTATTCTTTGGTCAGCATTCGACTTTTTGTTCCCTAAATATCTACAAGCTTCTTCATTTGTACATCCAAGTCTTCTCAAAATATATATATACTTTGGCAGGTTAGCTATGAGTACATGTATGTGTCCCTGGTGAGGTAGCGTCTAAGCTGATAGATATTGTTAAAAGCGGTACTATTAGGCAAGTCAAAATATTATTGCTTATTGATGTCATTCTTGATACATTGTCAGTCGATGTGGCCAAGATTTGGTTGTGTGCTAAGTTAAAATGTTCAGGTGGTGCTGTTGTGTTTAGTTTAGTTTAGTTTGAGTAGTGGTGGACTGATCTGATCTCAAGCTCTGACCATAGAAGCGTAATAACTTCGTATAGCATACATTATACGAAGTTATACGAATATATATTGTGTCGTCTTATGCTACTTTTACTGAGTTATGTGGAAATGTCCTTCATGCAGATGCAACTTATTGCAACTGCGAGAAATCCATTATTCATTGTTGAGTCCAAAGATTCATGGGTGGACATGGTAGGGAAACATACAGAAAAAGAGGAAATTACTTATAGGCAGGGTGAAATAGTTTCATTTTTACCTGTTATGTATTTATTTTCATATTTTTTATCATTAAATTTTTAGGGTTGCTAATACAATCTGTATCGGTCCAGGGCTGGAGCTATTAAAATAGCTAATGGTACCCATTTCTCTGAGGAGGTACAGTCTATTTCACCCTCAGAGGTACAATCTATTTCACCCTATGAGGAGGTACAAGCTAGTAGGTCCCGCATAGGTCCCATATTAAAGTAAGAAAGAAAAAGAAAAGTGCCACGTAGGCACAGACGTGGTAGTCCGCATCACCAAAACTGTCTAAAAAACCAGTCTATGGACCTAATTGCAACTGTTTCGCATGTTTGGGTACCTAAATAAACGGTTTTGATACTTACAGATTTATGTGCACATGTGGGACAAGTTTGAGGACTAATGGTGCAATTTTCTCTTTGATATATATAGCCTAGCTCATGTGGGAGATGTCTTATCTCATGTGTTTTCACTTGAGCCTTCCTCTGGCTCTTCCTCCTTACCTGGAGGTTGCTTGAGCCTTGCATACCTTCCTTGTCCACTATCAAGGAGTTTGGGAGAGCCTTGCATACCTGGATAGCATGCTGATCAGTGGGGAGCGGGTCAGCCTTTACGAGGAACCCTTCATTTCCAGCGATCCCTCACCCCGTGTGGCGGCCAGGGCACTGGTTCTATATAAATTAATTGATGATCAAGCTGGGCATTCTAACGAACGGCGAGGGTCCAAACTTTTATTTGGACAACTAAGTTTATGATGTAATCCTCTTAGACGGAATATAATTAGCGAGTCATTGGGCTCGGGTGTCTTGGTTCAGGCTCTCTAGATTTTGGCGCCAAATGCGCCGTGGGTAATCATCAAGAACTGTTGAACAGCTTGGCCACTTTGTCCGATGTGGGCTCTGAGGATTCTGGGCAAGTTATGAGGCTTCAAGCAGTTTTGTTGGCTCCAAGAGGCTCGCACCAGTCGTTTGATTGATGTGGTGGCTAGGGAGATGAATAGATGATCGAATATGATGATACTTGCCGTAAATTATCAAAGGAACAAGAGCTTTCCATGGCTCTGAAAGTCGCCTTGGATCAGGACGGTGAGGATCAGGACTAGGGAGGCGATGGAAGGAATTCAAAGGGAAGTGCTAGAATTGAAATCCAGTTTTTGGGAAACATAAATTTGGCATAAACTTTATACAAAAGCAACTGAATTCTAGTAGGAATATAAGAAAATCATGCATTACAAACAAATATTCCTCCGGAAGAATTTTTTTGTCAAGTGAAGTCACCCAAATATTTTGCTCCAAGCTATTTAGTGAGGTAGAAAAGGTATTATCTAACTCGATAATAGCATGGAACCCTCCTTAATAGCACGACAACCTAAAAAAAGATTGTAGGTAGATGCTTGATTCATCTTCCAAACCTAAAGAAAACTAGCAAAAGATCCTTAGTTTTGAAAATTTAGGCCTTATTTATTTGAGGTGAAAGTTGCTAAAAACTTTAATCTGAAAAAATTGTGACCCCTCGAAAAACGTTTTAAAGATTTCAAAAAATTATATATAAAATTTTATTAATTCTAAAACAAACTATTTAAAACCACACAAAAATGACTATAAAGTATTACATCAGTTGGTATATGCAAAAATAAAAAATTAAATTTAAATTAATTTAAACTGAAACAGACAAGGCCTTAGCTTGATGTTGCACCAACAAGGATAAAACCCATAAATTGAGCCTTAATGCTCTGAAGCGGGTTACTTTTAATCTTTATATGATCTTTATATGATCATCAGCATCAAAACCTGTAAACCAATATATTCAAGAAAAATTGAGGGGTCTAGATGCTTCAACACGCCTTGTGCTGCTTGGATGACGCCGCTCACGCCGTGCCGCCAGGGACGCCGTTCGTGTCAGGCATTGCCGGTGACGGGGGTTGAGGGCAAGGGCGTGGATCTATATCGGGGTGTGGGTTGGGGAAAATGGAAAGAGGGTTGGGGAAATAAATAGAGAAATATATATATGTGGATATATGTAGTAAAAATACTTGTGCTACATGGAATCCGTACTCCTATCCTATGCACATCATTTTTTAAAATAATTAATTACACAGTTATTGTATATACACATTTGATAAGCCAATGACAATGTTATTGTACATGCATCTACTTTTTTTGTACGAATCTCGAATGAATTCAATTAATGGCATCAAGATATGGAGCATGCGCTCTATGGAGTCTTATTCCGTCATTCTATATATAATATATTTATATGTATTTATTTATTTAAAATTTTAATTACATCAGAGCTCTATGGGTCTTCATTGTTTTTTGGTTGTTGAGCCAAAACAATTGTAATGTTTGCCATGTTGGTAAGCACTTTGATGTAATAAAGTTTGTTTTCTTTATGGTTATGATCCAAGAGCTATATATTTGTGTGTTCTAGGTATTTGATCTAGGAACTATAACATGTAAATTACATTGGGGACACGACTATTTCGGGTCTCTACAAATCTTGAATAAATCCAATGGCAACAAAGTTTGAGCATGGGCTGCATGGAGTTCTATTCCTGATTCCTATATAATATATATTTATTTATATCTACAGCTTTAATAAGAATCTCCTTGCCTGCTCTAGAGAGAAATCTTTCATTCCACGTACTCATCCTTTTCTTTACCCTCTCTAAAAGAGATTTAAAACATCCATTTCTTCTTTCACCCAACATAGACGGCATACCTAGATAGGTTTCATTCTGGGCTGATTTCTCAATATGCAAAATGTCATTAATTTTCTCCTTTATACCATTACCACTTCGAGGCGCCACAAAAAAACAAGATTTTTGTCTGTTTATTCTTTGCCCTGACCCCAAAGCATAGGTTTCTAACACCTTATCCAGATTGGATAAACCTTCACTGTTTGCCTCCAAAAAAATAATGGAATCATCCGTAAAAAGAAGATGGTTGACAGAAATAGCCGAATGACCAAATTTAATACCTTTTATCAGCTTTTCCTCCTTTCTCCTTAACAGAGCTGAAAAGCCCTCTATTCTTTCTTTTCAAAATCTAGATATCATAAGACGCCCATACTAGTAATTAACTAATGTCCACACACACACACACATCGGCAGAAAATTAAATGGTCAGCTCGACCCATCATGAAAGGAATAAGGTTTCTCTGAGGAAGTCATGCCCTGCATTAATACCACGACAGCAAACGATATAGAAGAAAATGGGAAGTCAGGATGGACGCCCTGCATACAGCCTACTCATCGACGATAAACGATGTGATCCATATACCAATATTCAACGCACAAGTCTTTATAAAAGCTTATCCATACATGCATCAGGAAGCTCGTATATACTACTGTATCATAAAGATTTGATGCAACATGCCTACATATATATGCTAGGATATGCATGTATATAATGTATACCTGCAAGCACTGGCCTGTCAAGTCCCTATCCCATTGAAGTGGGGAAAAAAGGGACATGCCTTTGAAAATAAAAAAGTAGAAAAAATAATCAGACTAGCCAGGCCAATGTGCGTGGTTGGGAGCAATATTGCCATGGCACCGTGTGCCACACTGCCACCTGATCGATCAAAGGAGCAGGCGAGCAGCTAATTAATTAATTATTATGATTTTAGTAGGTGCTTAGGCATAGCCAATCAGCATGATTTGGTCTGGTCCGATCGGTTGTTTGCAGCCATGTTGGCCTAATTATATATGCTTTTGCTCCATGCCCTCCTTGGATGCGTCCTATATATAGCCCAGCATGAATCAAACCTACACACTCAGTTTACAGATCTAGGGGTCACTCATTGTTGTTCATCAATTAGTCATTCTAGGTTGTGTACTCGCATTTTTAGGGGCTATTTTCTTTCACAAGTGCCTTGTATAGATGCAGATTAATAAACTAAGCCGAGCAATACTAGCATCTGGAATTACATGGGAACGATCTAATCTATGTTCGTATACACGTACAAGAGCAAATCGTTTCAGCATTGACGATCCCAAAATAAAATTTAACCACTTTTGTAGTACATTAATCATCTAATGAACCTACAGTCTTATAAAATATATGTTCGACAAATATACATATACCATTTCGCATGTTCAATCTAAAATAAAAGTTCTTAAAAGAAAATCTAAAATAAAAGGCCTACTGAGCATTGCTCCATTAGTTTGCGTGTGTTCTATTATATGAATAATTAGAAAGTCCATTTTTGCTCTCTTTAACTCCAAAATCGATCGGGTGGCCAACCTCCAATCAATACAAGGCAAAATACCTCCTCATGCAAAACCACCCTATTTTTGGACGATCGTCCTAGCCAGTATGGTTTTCTAGAAAAATAAATAGAAAAATTTAATATATGCCATTATAAAGTGGTGGATTCAAAGATATGCCATTACAAAACGATAAATTTACTGGATGCCATTATAAAGGCACACTTCTTTAATATATGCCATTATGGCCATTTTACCCATTATTTTCGATGAAATACCCCTAAAATACGTATAAACCACTGCATTTACCAAATTGCCCCTCTCCCTTTCTTCAACCTCTAGCTCTCATGACTGCCACTGCTCGGCCTCACCGCCGCCGTTGCTCACCTTAGGAGTCTCCATCGCTGCCCCCGCTGCCTGCTCGTCGCCAGCGCCATCGGCTGCTCGTCCTCACCGCTGCTCTTTGCCAACGCTGCCGGCTTGGAGAGATAAGAAGAGAAAGGAGAGGGAAGGAAGAAGAAGAAGTTAGAGGATGACACGTGGGACCCATAGACATATTTTGGAGGTATTATGGGGTATTTCATTGGGAAAAATGGTTAAATTGACTATAATGGCATATATCGAAGAAGTGCAACTCTATAATGGCATCTAGCGATTTTGCTGTTTTGTAATGGCATATCTTAGAATCAGCGACTTTATAATGGCATGTATCAAATTTTTTCAAAATAAATTCCTAAAAACTCAAATAAATTGTATAAAATCATAGAAATCTTAAAAAAATAAAATAAAAACCATCAAGCTCGGCGAGTGCGCGTACATATATGCCAAGGATTTATTTTTCTTTATTGATGTTCGGCCCCGTTAATTTGAAAAAAAAAGTGATATATATTTCTAGGGAAAATACATTTGAGACGTCACTCACCAACAACCGAAACCTCATCGCGATGCCAATAAACATAATACATACTCGTGTCTTTTGCGATGGCCGACCGGGGTATACGTACGTCGCCTCTCTCTGACCCCTCCTCACCTAACCCCGATCGACGTACCGGATCGATCGAGCGGGTCCAAGATTGCACCCGTGCTATAACGTATGGCCCTACATCATCATGCGTTCGTGCCCCAACACCGTCGCCGCTCTCACCAACCGTAGGGACTAATTAATCCCACTATTGTGTGAATGCTTGCTCCATCGTACGTACGCTAGCTAGCTATGGCTTATATATCAGCTAATGCAATCTGATCGATCCCGCGATGCCATCACGATCACATGCACATGCGTGCCACCTCGGAGCGGCGCGCGCCAAAGCGGCTGTGGTGGGTGGAGCGGCTCCTGCGAACACCGGTGTTGTGCGCGTCACGTACGGGTGAACATGATGTTTGAAGATATAAGTTGATTTTTTTTTAATAAAAAAGTAGACGAAAGAAGGGTTGTACGTAAATTTTGATGTACGACCAAAGAATAAGACAAAACATGTTTGAAATTAATACGTAGATTGCGAAAAAAAAAAGCAATTTGAATTGAGCACTTTTTATGGTAAATCTACTAGGGGTGGTAGGTCAGAACTAAACATTTAGTATTTAAGAGAAAGCATCGTACGTTCTGGATAACATCCTATTGCTGTAGCACTAACAATACCATAGTAGTATTAAAAAATGAAAGCCGATATTAGCCGTTTGAGGAAGGGAAACGGATGGCTCACATGCATTCTCGGTGTTGTACACGAACGTCGACGAATATGGCGTGCAAGCCGGACCCGTGACGGTCCGGCCGCCATCTCGCCCCACCCCCGGCCCCGGCGCCGCCGCCGCCGCCTCCGCCGCCGCCCTAACGATCCCACCCAACCGCCGGGCCGCCACCCCCCCCAACCCTCAATCTAAGCCCGGGGAGCACTGGAGACCCCGAACCCCCAAACCCTATTCCCTAACCCGGGCGGCGCCGGCGGCCGGAGACGAGGAAGGTGGCGGCGGAGCTACCGGAGACGAAGAAGGTACATGTGCTCCCCCTCCCTCCCTCATCCCCCTCCAACTTGCCTGCAATGGAGAAGAACGGGGCAATCGCCTGGGCGGGTGAACTGCCGCCCAGGCGACTGCCATTGAGCAAAACCGTTTTTTTTATTAAAAGGAAAAAAGTCCATATTACATTCTGAACTATGACCCTTCGTCTATACACCCTCCTGAATTACGAAACCAGGTATTCTACCCCCACAAAACCGTAAAAAGGTGCAAATAACCCTTCGCAGTGGTTTTTTGGGCGGTTTTGCACATGTGGCAGTTGAGGTGGCATTTTAATTTTAAAAAATAACAAAACTAAATAATAAACATCTCCTCTCTCTTCTCCATCTCATCCTCTTTCCTCCATCTGATCCTCTCTCCTCTCCACACTTCGGTTCCCCCTCCGCCTCCTCCCCGCGCCTCCCTGTCGGCCACCTCTCCTCCTCCCCACCACCTCCAGGTGCCGCAGGCGCCGCCGTTGGCATCCCCCTCCGCCGTCGGCCCCGCCGCCGTCCACCTCCCCGCCTCCACGCCGCCCTCGGCCTCCGCGCTCGCCGCCTACTACCACTACTTCCACGGCCACGAGCAGTTCGTCGCGGCGCACGCCGGCGACCCGGCGTACTAGGTTTGTCGTCGGCGGCGAGGAACCATCGGCCCAACGACAAAGACGTCTAGATGCTGCCGCATTGCTTCCAGCGTGGTGGCCTTTAGCATGTCCACCGTGTTCACAAGGACCTTGGGCTTCTCGCGGCTGATGAGCTCCAGCAGCGCGCGCATCCACTGGACGCTGGCTCGGGAGTGCTCGCCGCCGATGCCGTCGACGAGGAAGGACGGGAAGTCGCGGATTCGGAGGGGCGGCATCCTTGGAAGGCTCACCTGGTATGCCAGGTCGCCGGCGTGTGCCGTGACAACGGCGAGCGCGGAGGCCTAGGGCGGCGTGGAGGCGGGGAGGTGGACGGCGGCGGGGCCGACGGCGGAGGGGGATGCCAACTGCGGCGCCTGCGGCACCTGGAGGAGGCGGGGAGGCCGACGGGGAGGAGACGGAGGGGGAACCGAAGTGTGGAGAGGAGAGAGGATGAGATGGAGGAGAGAGAGGAGAGGTTTCTTATTTTGTTTTATTATTTTAAAATTAAAATGCCACCTCAGCTACCATACGTGCAAAACCGCTCAAAAAAACCCTGCGGGGTTATTTGCACCTTTTTTCACGGTTTTGCAGGGTAGGATACCTGGTTTCGTAGTTTAGGGGTATACAAACTAAGGTTCATAGTTTAGGGTGTAATATAGACTTTTCTTTATTAAAAAATAGACGAAAGAAGGGTTGCACGTAAATTTTGATGTACGACCAAAGAACAAGACAAAACATGTTTGAAATACGTAGATTGCGAGAAAAAAACCAATTTAGGGGTAAATCTACTAGGGGTGGTAGGTCAGAACTAAACATTTAGTATTTAAGAGAAAGCATCGTACGTTCTGGATAACATCCTATTGCTGTAGCACTAACAATACCATAGTAGTATTAAAAAATGAAAGCCGATATTAGCCGTTTGAGGAAGGGAAACGGATGGCTCACATGCATTCTCGGTGTTGTACACGAACGTCGACGAATATGGCGTGCAAGCCGGACCCGTCCTATGTCTTGGCAAAAGAGAAAATGCTCCCATGCATAAAAAAGAACAAAAAAAAGGCGAGGACGGCGATGAATCAGATGAGATGAGGTGAAGCGCATGCAGCACGCAAGCTAATCTTGGCACGCGCGCACACACACACACACGCTAATCTTGGCATTAGCAAGTGAATAAAGGTCTTTCTTAGGAGCCATTTCGTGAGGCAAATGATCACTGTGACGCGGGAGAGGACGAGAGCTAGGTAGCAAGCGTCCATTCAGGTTGGTTCAGATAGTTTCATAGAAAATTCATGTTGATTCAATATTTTTCTATTAAAAAACAGATAGCTTCATAGGAAATTCAATTTGGTTTGTGTTGTTTCAACTAGTTTCATAGGAAATTCAGATAGGTTCATGTTGTGTAGGTAAAAAAAAGCTAGGTTCATATGAAATTCAGGTTGATTCAGATAGTTTAAAATTCAGCTTAATTTAGGTTGTTTCAGTTAGTTTAAAGAAAAACATGTAGGTTCAGGTTGGTTCATACATGTTCAGGTTGGTTCAGGCAGCTTCGTGTTGGTTTAGGTTGGTTCATGCAGATAGCTTCATGGGAAATTCAACTTGGTTCAGGTTGGTTCAGATAGTTTCATAGAAAATTCATGTTGGTTCAGAATTTTTCTGTTATAAAGGTTGATAGTTTCATAGGGAATTCGGTTTGGTTCATGTTGGTTCATATAGGTTTAGGTTGGTTCATATGGTTCAGCTTGGTTCAGGTTGGTTCATGCAGATAGCTTCATGGAGAAATTCAGCTTGGTTCAGGTTGTTTCAACTTGGTTCAGGTAGGTTCAGCTTGGTTCATGCAGATAGCTTCGTGGGAAATTCTACTTGGTTCAGGTTGGTTCAGATAGTTTCATAGAAAATCCATGTTGGTTCAGAATTTTTCTGTTATAAAGATTGATAGTTTCATAGGGAATTCGGTTTGGTTCAGGTTGGTTCATGTAGGTTCAGGTTGGTTCATATGGTTCAGCTTGGTTCATGTAGGTTCAGGTAGGTTCATGTAGGTTCAGCTTGTTTTATGTAGGTTCAGGTAGGTTCAAGTAGTGTCAGGTTGGTTCGTGATGATGTCATCTATTTTGTCCTTTTGCTCATCCGTTGGTTTTCAATTGAAACGGTGGTCCGTACTGTATAGGCTCCCAAAGAGAAAATGCTCCCATCAAAAAGAACAAAAAAAAAGGCGAGGACGATGGTGAGATATGAGATGAAGCGCATGCAGCACGCAAGCTAATCTTGGCACGCGCCCACACACACACACGCTAATCTTGGCATTAGCAAGTGAATAAAGCTCTTTCCAAGGAGCCATTTCGTGAGGCAAATGATCACCGCGCCTGCGTACATACGTAGTAGCCTAGTAGGAGCACAGCACAAACACAAAGCCCCTCCGTGTAAAGAAGCTCTTTGCAAGGAGCGCTGGAGCGGGACAACAACCGCTGTGACGCGGGAGAGGACGAGAGATAGCAAGCGTCCAAGCCTGCGGAGCTGTGGCATTGAAGCCCCCCAACGAACTCCCCCACCACGCCACGCCTCCTGCCGCTGCCGCTGCCGTTCCCTGCGTGACCAGCTGCTCCTCCCGGGCGTCACGCGCGCTTGCCTCTGCATGTGTGAAGCCACGCGCCACCGGGGTGTAGTGTACTGTCATATGCGGCGCAAGCGCGCGCCTCCCCGAGCCTGAATCGCCTAGCTAACGGCGCGCCGCCCGTCAATCGTCCTACGATGAAGCCCAAGGCGTATGACCCGTACACGGTTGATTGTGACATGCCATGCCTCATGATGCATGATATCAATCGATCATGAGGAGGCCAAATGCTGCAACACCGATTATTCATGTCCTTGATAGTGGAATTACAAAGTTTTCTTGTAGCAAAACATCGACGATTGCCTAGTTAGCTATAGACGTGTCCTCTAGGGTCTCTCATTTTCCATCTTTAATTTAATTTAATGTGTTATAAATCGGAGTAGCGTATTTTTTACCTATATTCAATTTAGACGCCGTTCTTTTCAGGTTAATGGCTTAACAGTTTAACGACTTAATGGCTTATTTTAGAAGACATATGCTTTGAATTTTTTGAGTCCTTTTTTCGGTATTTCGAAGATGGGTCCTAACGCTTTAGAAAGCAAGTCAAACGAATTGGATCTGAATCTCGAGACTACCTTCAGAAGCTCTCGAAATTCAGTCATTTCAACTGTATGTTCAGTTGTTTAGCCATTCAGATCAGTTTAAAAGAACATGGCCTTAGTGCCTGCTGATTATAAATCGAAGTAGCGAAGTTTTCACCCTAGGTGGTTGAGCAATTCTAGAATCTTTCATACATGGTTGTAAATTGAGGTACCTCTTGTACCCTCGATATCTAATCTATCTATATGATCAAATCTAACCGTTATCAACAATTTGATGCTTGATACCACCTATGTGAAGATACCATCCTTGATAGATACATATATGCCATGCAAACCAATAGCAATGCCATCAAATTGCGTACTAAACCAATGCACCAATCATCGTCGCATGAAAAGGACACCTTTATCCACACCATGCAACATATAGCTAGCATTGCCTTTTAAAAAGGTACGCTATGTTGCGTACGTAAACATCGATTTCTCTGCACCAATGGTCAACCCTCTAGGAAAGCATGTTGATTCTTGTCGACCGTGACCTTTGTCGTCAATGAGTCATCCACACCATGCAACCAATAGATTTTCTTTTTTAAGGTACATTGAGTCACATGCATGAGTAAGCATTGATTTCTTCGTATATAACAACGGTGGCGTCTCTAGGAAAGCACGTTGATTCCCACTGACTGCTACCTTTGTTTTCATCGAGTCATCCACGCCATGCAACCAATGACGTTGTTTACTTTATGGTACATTGTGTCGCATACGTACGTAAGCATTGATTTCACTACATCAATGGTCACCCCTCTAGGAAAGCATGTTGATTCCTGTCGAACGTTACCTTTGTCGTCATCGAATTATCCACACCATGCAACCAATAACATTGCCTTTTTTAAGGTACACTGTGTCACATACATATGTAGTCATCGATTTCTCCGCACAAATGATCACCCCTCTAGGAAAACATGTTGATTGTTATTGACCGTTGTCGTTGTCGTCACATGCATGGAACACCTTGGGAACACGTTCCTACTCCACGTTCGGGAGGATGCATTTCACACCCTCCATCGTACATACGCCTATGTACTTTGTACCAAACATCAAGTTCTAGTGAAAAACCTACATCAAGCGACAAACAAAGCATATGGCTGGTAACCAAACCTAAAAGTAACCACATTAGTAATTTGGTACTCCCTCCGTTCTCAAATAGAAGTTGATGTTGACTTTTGGACACACTTTTGACTATTCGTCTTATTCAAAAATTTATTACAAACATATAAAATATAAGTCGTACTTAAAATATATTTAATAAAACCAAATCACAACAAAATAAATGATATTTATATTACTTTTTTGAATAAGACAAATGATCAAACATGTGTTCAAAAGTCAGCAACGACTTCTATTTGAGAACAAAGGGGGGTATATTACATATGTTGCTTTACACTACTCCCTTCGTTCCACAAAGAGTGTATTTTTAGGATTTTTTAAACAGATTAGTAGAAATGAGAAATGACCTAGTTGCCCCTAATTAAAGTTGTTGACAACTATATGCATGCACCTTGGAAGAGAAAAAACCAGGCAATTAAATGTGCATGCACATTGGAAAGGATAAAAACCAGACAATTAAATGTGCATGCACATTGGAAATGAAAAAAAAAATTAATCAACCAAATTGACCCATCTAGATGTAGGGCTGAACCAAAAGCTCGGGCTCAACGAGCTTGAAATCGATTCGAGCTCAATCCCGAGCCTTCATCGAGTCCGAGTAATCATCGTTGCATAGCATATTTCTCTCTTTAAATCCAATTCTTCAACCAATTCGAGCCGAGTTCGAGCTTGGAGCCGAGTCCAACCGAGTTCATATAGTCTCATCTTCTCCTTAAAACAGTACAAATCCTTTCATTCGAGCTCAACCGAACCGATCTCGAGCCTAGCCGAGCTTTCATCGAGCTCGATCTCGAGTTTGACCCTAAGCTCGATGCTGATTCAAGGCGAGCTCGAGCCTAACCGAGGTCGAGCTTTGACTGCCGAAGCTCGCTCAAGATCAACTCGAATCCACCCCTATCAAGATAGTCCAAATTCCAAAAGGCTAGTGGGATAAATTTTGAACGCTTAAAATACACTCTCTGTAGTAGAAGAAAGTGAGTAAGAGGAGGCAGCGGTGAGGGTGGGTGAGAGGTGAGTTGTGTTCACCGTGGGAGGTGAGGAGAAGCGGCAGCCGACCTGTGTCTTTGAGCGCATGACGGCTTCTCTCGCTGTCACACACAAAACACAAGCACAACGGAAGAAAGCACGCACACAGGCTAGACCGCATCCTGCGTCCAGCTTGCCTTCCCCTACCCCACCTCTTTTGCCGCCCGGACCCCCACACTTCCGTATAAATTCCCAACCCACCCCTGAGCCCCCCCACCATCCGCAGTTCCGCACTACCGGAGAGAGGGACAGCACTCCCGTCGAGCTCCTCGAAACTTTTCGTTATTTGTGAACAGGTCCCTGCCCATGGAAAGGAGGCAGGGCTTCTTCGCGGCGCTGCGGGAGGAGGTGGCGCGCGGGCTGTCGCCGGCGAGGGCGCGCCGGAGGCCGGAGGCCGCCGCGCTGGCGAGGCTCCCCGGCGGCGGCGCGGGGGGCGAGATGCTGGAGCCGCTCATGGAGGGCCCCGATCCGGAGTCCGGCGACGGCGAGGGCGGCGGCGGCGGCGGCGGCGGCGCCAGGTCGGCCCGCGGGCGGAGGGAGGGGTGGGGGAGGTGGGTGCGCGGCCAGCTCGCGCGCGCCCCGTCCTCGGTGGCCGCCGCGGCCGCCGGCGCCGGCGCGGCGCGCAACGACCTCAGGCTGCTCCTCGGCGTCATGGGCGCGCCGCTCGCGCCCGTGCATGTCTGCGTCGCTGAGCCACTCCCGCACCTCAGCATTAAGGACACCCCCATTGTAAGTGCTTCCTAGCTCCTAGCTTCTACTCTTCTGCTTAATTCTACTCTGTATATTTTTCTCTTTTCTTAGCTCTAGATTTGGTCTAGTTGCGTGTTCAACGAAATGCTCGAGTGAAGGTTTTTATTTTTCGTCGACCTTTATGCCTGCTTCTTTTAATTCATGAATCCATGCTCCTGTATACTGTAAGCATTTGTTACGTTTGATTACAATTTACAGTGCTGTAAAAAGTGTCCTATTCGAGGGGAATAATAATAAAAGGAAGTTCGCGATGTCATCCACTGATGTCCGTAGCTGTAGTCTGGTATTGTGCCGTTCTTTCTCTAGGATAACGATTTGTGAGAATTATTCACTGTGGTCTTTAATTCGGGGACGCTGTCTATGTGCTGTAAAGCATGGTCATTTACTGTTAATTGGAGTGTGAATTTTGGCTCCGAATGCCCACTACAGGAGACCTCGTCGGCACAGTACATTCTGCAGCAGTACCTTGCGGCCTCTGGTGGGCAGAAGCTTCTTGCGTCCGTGCACAATGCCTATGCCATGGGCAAGGTGCGCATGGTGGCCACTGAGTTCGAAACTGCTGGCCGCCTCGTCAAGAACCGTGGCGCCACTCATTGTGCCGAAGCTGGCCGCTTCGTGCTGTGGCAGATGGCTCCTGAGATGTGGTACATCGAACTGGCAGTCGGCGGGAGCAAGGTGCACGCTGGCTGCAATGGCAAGCTCGTGTGGCGCCACACTCCGTGGCTTGGTGCTCATGCTGCCAAGGGTCCTGTTCGCCCGCTCCGCCGTGTACTTCAGGTATTATTGCACTGCACAACCCACGCTTTGTATGCAACTTACTATTGCCATAGAGCCATGGAAGAAGAAACTTAAGGTTTACTGAAATGTTTTGGCAATTTCTTCTTAGGGCTTGGATCCATTGACCACAGCAAGCATGTTTGCTGGTGCACGGTGCATTGGGGAGAGGAAGGTGAATGGGGAGGATTGCTTCATTCTGAAGCTGTGCACTGATCCTGGAACCCTTACATCACGCAGCGAGGGCCTCGCAGAGATCATTAGGCATGTCATGTTTGGGTATTTCAGCCAGAGGACTGGCCTTCTTGTCCACATTGAGGATTCACACCTGACCCGAATTCAGTCAACAACCGGAGGGGATGCAGTATACTGGGAGACTACCATCAATTCGTTCATTGAGGACTACCGTCCAGTGGATGGTATCATGATTGCGCACTCTGGGCGCTCCGCTGTCACCCTGTTCCGTTTCGGCGAGGTGGCCATGAGCCACACCAAGACTCGGATGGAGGAGGCGTGGAGTATTGAGGAGGTTGCGTTCAATGTTCCGGGTCTGTCCATGGACTGTTTTATCCCACCCACTGATATCAAGTCTGGATCTGTTAGCGAAACTGTTGAGTTTCCTCATGGTGAGAAGAGCAAGGTTGGCCCTCCTCCTTGCCATCGTGCCAAAGTTGCCGCATTGGAGAAGGCAGATGACGAAAAACTAGCATGGAGCGGAACCATACTTGAAGATCAAAATTGATTTGTAGTCTGTTCTGTTCATACTTTCTTCTTACATTGTAGTTAACTTGGCTTTGGTGAATGTAGTGTAGCAGAGAAACAGGCCGAAGGAGGATTTGGAATTTGGAAAATCCAAATGCCTGTATATAGGAAGCAGCTTGGGGCTTCACAAGGTCTTGCATATCCTTGAGGATCTGCGTGAAGGATCCTTTCTATTCTCATTTAGAGACATGGGTAGTAGGTAGCGTTGTTTGCTACTTCAGGCTTTTTGTCAGTAGCATGGGAAAGAAGAAATTGGTGCGTTGTCCATTCCAACCACATGAGAAAGGTCATTGTGGTGGTGCTGTTTGTTCTCCTTTAACAATACTAATCAGTAATTGGCGTCAGTGGGGAAGAAGGATTTCCTCGCTGGCAACTGACAGTGATTTAGTCTTCGCATCCAATTGGCTGTTCAGTGTGCTGTTCTTGGTGGTGGTTCCTGGACTAGCTAACTTCTCAGAAAAAAATAGAATCTCTGAATGGTTGTCACCTGTTACTGCCTCTTAGGTTTTTCATCTGTAAGTTTTTTTGCTGCTGCACCTTCCTCCCCATCTCTCTTATTTATCATGAGATGAAGGCTGTATCCAACAGATGTTTGATGTAATCCAAAAAGATGTATGATTGCCATGGGTTGAACAGCTTTGTGACATCTTCCCAAACCGCCCCATGCTTTGCATACTCTAGAAATGATTTTGGCTTTCTGGATGTTGAATAGCAACAGTGTGGCATCAATGAGTCTTTTTGGTCTGCTTGCATTTTACTTCGGTCTGCAGTATGTTGGAGGGAGTGATGATTCATTACTATGATGGCATGGCCCCCATGTGCTTCTTCTACTCACCCTCCCCCAGGTACTGGTACAAGTTTGACACTGATGACAGATTTATCCTATTTTATAGTCTGTAATGAGCATTGTAACCATAATGCTAGCATCCCTTTAATTCTTGGTATGCTCCATTCCCTGAAGCTGGAGAACCATACCGCTGCCATCTTGCCCTTGGCATTAATGGCATTGCACACCCTTTCTTGATGTGAGGAATAGTTTTATTCTTGGGGTTGTGTGTTCTTCCTGGGAAGAAGGGACCAATGTCTAAGCTGAAGAAATACTAATATCCTCAAGTCCACTGCCTCACCACCTATTGGGAACTTGGAACTCGCACACCAATCCTCCGAGGTCAAATTCATGAGTATTTTGGAAATTTGTAACAGTGTTCCTGTACGAAGAGAAGCGCTAGGGTTTTTAGGGTTGTTTGTTGTCTTCTTTTTCGGCAGAATGTGTAGAGCATGTGCACCTGGCCTGCCTCTAGTACACAAGCGTAGCATTGTTGAGTGAGCTATTTATTACTTTTCAAGCCAATGTTCAAGCCACTGCATTGCCCTGTGAAACGAGCTGAGCTCGAGCTGAAGCTGTGCTACATCCCAATTCCCATCTATGAAAACTCGGAAGCAAAAAAAAAAAAAAAAGTCGCGTAGGTTCTGCTGGGTGTCCTTTAGGACATGTAGAGTGTTGCTGCTGTCTATAGCAAATTATCATACCATCTATAGACAACATTAAAATGTTATAGAGAATCATTTACTTTATTGACAACTTCTCTATATACATAACTACACCCTCCAGTCCTAAAAGCACGTCGTTTGAGACTTTTCTCAAACTATTTGAATTAGACATATGTACTTCCATGATATATAAATTTCATGATTTTTAAAATAAATTGCATTGGTAATTGATGGTTAAAGTTGTATTTTAAACACCGTGTCAATGACCAAAACAACAGGTTTTCATGTACGAGAGGGAGTACATTGGTTCTTGTGCTACGATTAATATGAAATTAGGACATCTTCAATAGTGAAGTCAATCACTAGCTATAAAAATACTAACTTGTCATCTATAGTTAGCAAATAGAAAACCTCTCTAATGGACTAGTTAGGCCCAGCTATAACATAGCCTCAAAACTTAATATGGGCTCATATGTAATAGTGTGCAGACTGACTCTTCTCCTTTTTATAAGGAAAGATGTGTTCTAATTGGACATATCCTTATGATCCAATTCTCCATCTTTTTTTGTTCTATTCATATCATTGTGTGCCTTACATGGTAAAAATGGACTAGCATTTTACATGCTCTTGCTCTCTTAGTATGAAATTGGGTTGAGGAAACTGAGTGAGAGATGCCTTAATCGAAAATACAAAACCACATAGGGGGTGGTTCTAAGCGCATTCGCGACAATAGGATATGTGTTGAGATCCGTGCAATGCCCTCGCTCAACCCCACAGGTAATTTTGCAAAAACAACCCTATAACTCTTTAGAAAAAGCAATCAGGTTCTTCTTTCTCCCCTCACCTTCTCCTCCTCTCTAGTCGAGTCGGGCTTCCTTCGGCGCCACGACCACCAATGACCATCGGCTGACCAGGGCGTGACCACCAAGGCTCACGCTAGAGCTGTCATCGTGCCAACATGCAAGCCATCACGCCCCGCTGTGCGCCACACGCCGCGCCGCATACCCTGAGCTGGCCTAGCTCGTCTGCCCCGCCACCGGCGGCCTCCGCCTCGGACGGCACACGACCACCGTGGCTTGCGCTCCCGCCGACGGTCACGTCGTGCGCGTGTGCATGCCAGGCCAAGCCACGCTGCGTCAGGCGTTGTGGACCTTTGCAAGGATGCCGCGCCAGTATGGTCATCTGCCGGCCATTGTGGTGGTCGGCGGTGGCGGCACCGCTGATATGGGCTTGAGGAGGAGAAGGTGAGGGAGGAAGGACTTGATTGCTTGCAAACTGAAATACATGAGTTTTGGTAAAACGACATGTGAGAGGAGGCGGGGCAGTATGTGTGGTCGTGAATGGAAAATCCGGTTGACGCCTATCGCCCCCATGCAGTGCAAACGCAGCTGCTAGCTAGTTTGACAATGGCGTCTATCGCCTACCTGTGTGTGCCCAAAAGGCTACAAAAGGTTGCCATCAATAAAGCAAGCAAGAACAGGCTCAACCCTACTCTCCATGCCCATGCATGCTAGCAAGAGCAGCAAGGAAAGCAGGCAAAATTATTGGTGTTCCTTGTGCACCTCCACACGGCCTCACTCATCTAGACCGGACCTACATTACCAAAATCGATGGAAAAAAAAAACTAGCAGAGTATCACTCTGCACACAAGCGTTGCTGGCTGATAACCTATATCATATATCCTGCATTTTGCAGCTTTTTGAGCCATTTGGTGTGTTAAGGCTGAGGACCACACACCATGCAGCGTTTTTAAATAGACAATTGAAATGACAATCAATCATTTTGCGTGTTTTGTGTGGTTCTTTTCTTGATAATTTCTGGAAGGAAGAGAAACAAATATGCAGTACATTTTTTTTCAAGCTTTAGAGCGAACTCTTTGGTCCATCAGGCACTTGATCAATCGATACAGACACACAATAGGAGCTCGCTGGCCTCAGCACCGAATCGCTGATGCGTAGCACCGCAACGCGCCGGGCGGTGGGGCCCCTGTCCATGGGGGACCCAGGGCGGCGGCCCCACTCGCCCCCCCTCAGGCACGGCCACTTAAAAATTGGAGTTGAAGCCAAGAAGCTCTCAAGAACAATGATCCTAGAGAAGAAGCAAAGCTAGATTGAAGCCAATAGTGGAAGAAACACCAGCTGAGCCGCGCAGGCTTGTCTGCGAAGTACACGTACAGGCAGTGAGGCAGCTGTTGCTGCTGCAAGGCTGCCTGCTGCCGTTTAGCAGAGTGATTGCTTCAGTTTCAGAGGCGCCGTGCTGCGTTTACCGGTCTATATGATGGATGGCAGAAGACGTGCGAGGCTGCAGAAAGAGCATGCTGCTGCTTAATTAGTTAGTTAATCATAATAGCTAAGCTGCATTGCATTTGCAGGAGGCAAGGTGAAGTTGAACGGCTGACATGAGCTGAAAAGAATGATTAGGGAACGAGCCGGTTCAGAGAAGGCTGACAAGAAGAGGTTAGCAGCTGCTTTTACAGGACTAATGGCATGCTTTAGGCGTCAGCCAGCATCCAACGCAGGTGGTGGTGGCGACAGGCCTTGGTAAATGGTAATTGCTCTGCAGTGACTCTGCTTCCCTTCTTGAGCTGTTGTTTGCAGAACTTGGCAGTACAGTAGCACCAGTGCAGTGCTCGATCTGAAGAAAAAAAGGGCGAAAGTATTGTATGTACCGAAACGGTCATTTGTCAGACATGGGACGTCCAAATTTACCAGGAAAAATAACCACCACACATGACACATCTGTCAAAGTAGTTCAGCTATAACATTTTTTAAAAATAATCTATAGCCATATTCCTTCCGTTCGGCCATAAGTCATATTCCTGTTTTCGTATAGACCAAGGATGGATCGAAAATTACTATACCAAGGATGGATCGAAAATTACTATACTTAGTTACTACCACTAGTCTCTAAAAGCTTAATGTTTTAAGCATTGACACAATCTTTGAAATACATGTTTGACTATCAATTACCATTGCAATTAATTTATAAAATCCACAAGAATTATAATATTAGAAAAGTGTTTTCCAAGAAGAATGTAATAAATGTATGATTTTTATGTGCCCAATTCAAATAGTTCAAAATATTATCATAGATAAAGTTTCAATATTTTGAGTTAGGACGACACTAAAATGTCATATTTTTTTCAAACCGAAGAGAGTATTAACTCTAAGCACTGTATTCAATACATGCATACAGGGAATACAAGCAAAAAAAACCTAGAGGTATTGGAGGAATAACACATTTATTTTGCATTGCAACATGAAATATATACCCTATATTACCAAAAGGGATAAAGTTGTTCATAAATTTCAGCCCATCCATATTATCGGTCATTTTAGGGATAAAGTTGGGAAGGTTCTCATAGCTGATAAAAAATACATTGATGGGCCCTATTTCGGACATATGAAGTTGTGTCAATTGAATAATGCCTATTCTATTCAAAAATAATTCATGCATTTTAGAAAAGGAGATGGGTTAAGATCTGGTGAAAAGGAGATAGAATATGTTAAAAATCCATTTAAGTGCTTTAAAACATAGTTTGAACAAAATAATAAGTCTTTATTTATATTGCATTAACACCACTTGAAATATAACATTTACCTTCCATTGATACTTGTTGCATTTAGATAATATTCTTGTTTTTGTAAAAAAAACCTGCGATTATTGTTGGAGTACTTAACTGTTGTTTGAAAATTGATCATTTTAAATGAACAAAACCCTATTTTGCTGCATATTTGGAACTTATATTTTCCGTGAAAGATGTGGATCATATCGGCTCAATAATATAGTATTTTCTATATGACAAACATAGAGGTAGAAGTACTTTGTAAATTACCATAAATTGGCATTGTATTTTACACTGATAATAGTTTTGCAACAGGGTTGGATTTGTATTGATTCTAAAACAGTGATTATCATTTTAGGGGATTAATTTTTTGTAATCTTTTGCCAGGAATTGGTCCCCATTGAGTCCTAATGGATGCAAAACTTCCGGCATCCTCGGGTTATCGGTTTTGCTGGCCCTCATCACCTCCATCGGAGCATTGGTCACGAGAACGGTTTGGCTATGTGATCCGTCAAGATTAACATCATCATGCCAATGACCACCCTTGCGATGTTGGTCATGGCTACCTGGGGCATCCAACAACTTTCCCTTGAGTGGCTTGGGCTACATCGGCCCCTATGCGGCATGCTCCAAGCTTCACGCTCGTCACTTGCCATACGGGAGGCACTCCTAGCTCGCTCAGGAGGATCGGTGGCGAGCGCCTCCATGCCTTCGATGGCAACTGATTACATGATCGCATGGTCAATGTTTCTAGGGCTCCGTTGAAAATCACTAAGAGTTTCAGCGAGAACCTAAATCTTGTACCCATTATCCCGTATATGGCCAAAAGCAACTGAGTGAGATGTAGCTGGCCGAGGAGTGGGAGTATTGTAGTCGAGCTAATGGGATCTCAAAGAGAAGTGCTCGCTAAGGCTGGCAACCTATCCTCACACTTGTGGATATCAACCAGTTTTTTCCATCGTGTCCTGAAAGAACCGTTGAGCTACCGTGCACTGGGTTTTAGAAGCATGGGTGCCGCCACTGCCTGGAACCGTCTGATGGCGGCCGTTGACAACCGGAAGGGTGCATTGTTGAGTTGCTCACCATTGTCGGAACCCGCTTATCCGGCCATAAGGACCTCCCATGTTTGAGAGTTCACAGAGGGCGTCATGGACATATCACTACAAGATTCCGAATCACTGTCAGAGTTGATGACATAATAAGGTATGTCAACCTTCTCTGGGGCTCCAGGGTGGTTAGGGAATAGGATAGGGAGCACCTATGGGACATACTCAGGCATTGAACCTGCATCCCGACTACTGTTGGAAGAAGAATCTTCGCACATTAGCCCTTTAGAGAGGTAGGTTGAAGCACGAGACAGGGATCGGATGTCCTACAACTTCAAAGGATATGCTATTAGACCGATAGAGAACTAGCCATGGACCAGATCTGAAGCTGAGTTGTGGACCTCCAAGATCCAATATGTTGAGGACCCAAGAATGGATCCCGAGTCCATAGTGAGCTTTGGGGTTTTCCCAGAGCTCCTCCGTGCCACCTTCTTAGGGCCGAGGAAACAGATCTCCTCAACACTCACGTGAGTAGGGGGCTACAAGGCGTTGAGTCTTGTGAGTTCACCATCACTGACGTTCGCCTGAGAAGAAGGAAACTGTCAGCCCCATGGATGGTGCCATCTATCGGTGCAAAGAACCATGCCTCGATCAATCTTACGAGTTTATTGTGGGAACCACAACCTTTTCTTCATAGACTTGATGTTCGGACAATGATATAGACTTGATGTTTGGACAATGATGAATAAATAAAAAAAGGAGACAAGGCTTTTTACCCTGGTTCAGGACCTTCTCAGATGAAGTAATAACCTTACGTTCAGCCTTCCTTTACTTATATGAGATATGAGTAAAAGGGAGATCCCGATATAGGGTATTGAGAATATGTCAAGACCAAGACCGTGTTGTATGGTGGTTTTTAGATGAGGGAAAATCTCACCAAGAGTTGCAATTGTAGGGGGTGTACTACGAGGTGTATCTGTTGTTGCGTTGGATCAATGAATATTACAAGGATCAATAAGCGGGTTATATACAGTGCTTATGTGCTAGCTAATAGACCTAGAGCGAGTGTAGTCCTAGCTAATACGGGCCGATATTGATCTCATTGGCTCCTCGAGTCCTTCCAATTGAGGCCGCGTTGCCTTGGGCAGCACGTCGATTTCATAAATAGCTTCAAACCCTGCATAGAAACTTAAATATATCCATAAATTAGGTGGTATCATACAACCAATGCCGGATACTTGCCCTATTAGTAGCCCATGAGGACTAGGCGGGCCGACGCCCATACGGGAAGCCCCCCGGGAATTAAGCCCAATCATCTATGGAAAGATGACCCAGGCTCCCATAGACCTAGGCCCATTTTGGACCCACTAGGCGATGTCGGATGTCATCAGTAAGCATAATCCAACCCCCAACACTAGCTAACAGGGAATGGCTTGAAAAATTGACAAAGAATAGCCCACCACAGCCCAAGAAAATCATCAACAAGCAGATAGCAATGAATCAAGAGGATAGCATCGACGTGATTCCTCGTCCAAAGCATGTCTTTAGAGAATAAAGGATGGAGACATAATTCACCTCAATCGAGAAGCAATTCATGGATGAATAATGACTCAATAAAGGGAGGATAAAACTCTGTGTGAGAATTAAAGACCGGGGAACTTGTGTCCCCCATGAAGTGACTAGGCTAGCTAGAAAGGTCTATTTAGGGGGTGCAACTGGTTGGAGATGGGGGGAGAATAAGATAAGCCCAATAGCATGGTCACCCATTGAGATCCACAAACAAGCGCTTTGTAATCCAACTAATTGTACCATCCCTAAAATATAAAGAAATCAAACTGGATGTAGGGTCATGATCCGAATATGGGAGGCCCGAACTAGTATAATTTGTTGATGTTTATTTCAAATTGAGGGTAAGAAATAATGGCTTAGGGTCCCATACAAATCAAATAAGTTGTGGGGTTGCAGGGCTCGGCTCTCAATCCTCAACAAGAGACGCTCTTATTGTGGCTTCTATTCTCCCTTCTTTGTTGCAACCTCCATATTTAAGGTTGCGTCTCTCCACCATCCTTACATTTTGTTGAAGCCTTAAGTTAATAATTGTTAGCATACAGTAATCCTTGTGTGACAATACCTAGTATGAACCCTTGACTACTTTTGTGAGTTGACATGCAATTTACTACTGCCCAGTTTACTTATTATATAAGGAATAGATAACAAGTAAGAATGTTCGATTTCTAATCTTCAAGAATAAGAACTAGGTAGGTTAGGATGAGCTATAAATATGTACTAGAACCCATGAACATGTAACTCCTTTCTGTAGCAATACAAAACTAAGTTTAGCATCCCATACTTGGGGTTTTTTACTTCCAGCATTGGGTATCAAAGCCCGGTTGAGGGCCATGCCGAGCAATGGCAAATCAAGAGAACTGCGGTAGGGCGTCTAGGACACCACCGCGCCAACATTGTTGTTGCTCACCTTCACAGGTCCCACATGGACCATGACACCATTGCGATGATAGTGCCCACGACATCGTCGTGCAATGGGTGGTCAAGGAGGTCGGTGGACCAGCGAGCTATCCGGCCCTCACGAGTTCCAACAACGAGGAGTGGAGCCTGTTGATGAAGGTGATGCTACAAGCGCGATGACTTGGGGGGCAATAGAGTTTGACGATGTTGACTTTCAAGAAGATTGCATGGCGATGGAAGCTACCTGCCGCACCATGCCCCCGAACATGCTGTCCAAGTTCACTGTGAAGCCAACCACCAAGGAGGCCTGGGACACTATATGGACAATGCGCGACGGTGGCGACTGCGTCCAAAAAGCAAAAGCACAACAGTTGCGGAAGGAGTTTGAGGCAATTTTAATTTGAGATGGCTAGTGCATTGAAGATTTTGTGCTTTGTCTATCAAGTCTCGTCACCATACTCAGCACGCTCGGAGAGAAGATTGATGCGTCAAAGCTTGTAGAGACATCTCTGCGTGTGGTTCCTCCCAAATACGTGAAATTTTCTCTAGCTATCGAGACTCTACTCGATCTCTCAATGATGTCAATTGAAGAGGTGATTGGTAGACTAAAAGTGGTAAAGGATTGGCTTGAGCTGGTCGAACCGCAGATGGCAAGAAGCAAGTTGCTCCTCACGGAGGATCAGTGGTTGACACGCTGTAGGTAGTGCCAAGAAGATGATAGTGCCTCTTGGCTAGCCAAAATCAGCGGCGGCGGCTACCGACACACTCACACGCGTTGAAAGAAGGGAGGCGTCGGCAAGAACAACACGAGAGACAATTCCCGTGACACTGCTCGTGATAAGTGTCACAACTACGATTGTTATGGTCACTAGGCCAGAGACTGCCGTCAATCAAAGAAGGAGCAGGCGCGCCTGTTGCAGGGTGAGGAGGACGAAGACGAGCCAACGCGTTTGATGGCCCAGACGAGCACACTACAATGTGGTATAGATCCTGAGCCTCGGCAAATCCATCTAGATGAGCCACACGCGCAATCATTCCTAGTAGCCAAAGTAGAATTCGTCGGGAGGATTGGTACCTCGACACCGACACAAAAAATCACATGATGGGCCAAAACGATGTCTTTGCCAAGCTTGATCACACCGTGCTTGGCATGTCAGATTCGATAATGGATCGGTTATCAACAACCATGGTTGTAGAATCATCCTCTTTACTGGCAAGCACGGTGAACACCGAGTACTCACTAGTGTGTACTACATCCCTCAGCTCAAGAATAACATTGTAAGCGTAGGACAATTGGACGAGAATGGATATAAAGTGCATATTGAGAATGGTTTCATGAAGATGTGGGATCGGTAACACCGTATCCTCTCTAAGGGGAGCAGAGGCCGCAACATGCACTATGTGCTCCGACTGGAGGTTGTTTGTCTAGTTTGCCTCGCCGTGCACACTGACAAGGCATGGCTCCTGCATGCCTACTTTGGCCACTTAGCTTTGACACACTCTACCGGATGTTTCGTCAAGGCATGGTACACAGTCTACCACAACTTGAGCATGTTGATCATATGTGCAACACGTGCATCATCACCAACCATCGACGAGCAACATTCCCGCTGCAAGCCAAGCACAGAGCATAGGGCCTGCTCGACCTTGTCCATGGAAATCTTTGTGGGATTTACGCATAGGCCACCCAATTCGATGGCCTTGATACAAACAACATTAATTTAGCCTGCCTTTACGTCCACGGCACTGGACACACGAATTTCTTACCTCCATGACAGCGTGGCCATTTCACCCCATGTACTAATTATTCAGCCTATTTTCCCACATGATTTGACCATTTTGCCCCTACGTCATGCGGTTCTACTCGACTTGGCCAGGAGAGAGAAATAGGAGAGAGAGAAAAAGATAAAAAGGAAGGGCGGCAACAACCGGCTCGACGGCTTGCCGCCGGAGGCAAGAGCTTCGTCCGCGACCTCGATCTTATCTACCGCAACGTCTACCACCACTCACTCATAAGCCCTTGTCACGCTGTGTACTGAGGCAACAAGGCGGCGACGCTCATGGCATACTAGAGCAACAAGGTGGCGACGCTCATGGCATACTAGAGCAACACCGACGGCGTCCAATGAGAAGACCTTGGCTACTTCGCCTACCACAGCCGCTGCGTTGGGAGAGGGAGGGGCAGGGGCTTCGAGGAGGAGGAGTCACCAGGGAGGAGGGGCGCTGGGAGGCGCGGAGGAGGGGTTGCCAAGGAGGAGGAGGTGCGGCGGAGGGGGTGCGGGGAAGCGAGGAGGAGGGGGCGCTCGGGAGCAGGGGTCGCCAGGGAGGAGGTGCGATGGAGGTGGTGCCGAGAGGAGGCTGGAGGGCGGTCGGTCGGAGGCAAAGAAGAAAAGATGTGGACGAAAATAAAAAATCGGGGCAGCACAAAATGGGTCAGGGGCAAAATGGGCCCGGGGCAAAATGTGTGGCTAAGTCAGGGCAAAACGGTCAAGTTAGGTTTTGAAAATGGTCTAATTGATTAGAAAATAGGGTAAAATTGCCAAAATGTCGTGGAGGTAAGAAATTCGTATGTCCGGTGTCGTGGACTTAAAGGCAGTCTAAATTAATGTCGTTTAGGTAAATCCATCGAATTGGGTGGCCTGTGGGTAAATCTCCCTCCAATTTCACCCACAACACCTGTTGGTCATCACTACTTCCTACTGCTAGTAGACGACACCAGCCGCTACATGTGGTTGGTGCTCCTAGGTGCCAAAAGCAACGAAGCGATAATAATCAAGAAGTTCCAAGCAGCAACAAAGGCCGATTGTGGGAGGAATTTCAAGATCCTTTGTACCGATAATGGCAGCAAATCCAACTTGCTAGAGTTCGCAAAAACTACAAGGTTGAAAGGGTGAATCATCAATTTTCCACCTCTTACGCGCTGCAAAAGAATGACGTGGTTGAGAAGCAAGATCAGACGTTAATTGCCACCTCACTCACACTACTTAAATAGAGGAGGATGGCAGCAGAGTTTGGGGGGAGGCTGTAAGCACGGCGGTCTTCCGGCTTAACTGTGCCCCTACGAAAGGGCGGCATGAGGCCATATGAGGCTTGGCACATGCGAAAGACGGTGGTGACGTTCTTGTGCACATTCGGGTGCTTGGCATATGTTAAGGACGTATGGCCAAACCTGCGCAAGGTCGATGACCAAAGCAACCCGATGGTCTTCATCAGATATCAAGATGGCACAAAGGCATGATAAGTACATGACTCGAGTACCAGGCGCGTCCATATTTCTAGTGATGTGATCTTCAACACGTATGCTGGCTAGAATTGGGAGAAAGAAGCAACTGGGGACGCTGTAGAAACAAGAGACTTCATGGTGGGACCAGGATCAACCAAAGATGCCTCATCTGCCTGAGCGCAACAACTCTGAGTGGTGGGTCATCTCCAACTCACACATCCGAGTTCATGACGCCACCGTCCAACAATAACTCCCACTTTGTCGCACACGACGGAGAGTCACCAGCCCGCTACTGCATGCTGGGCAATGTGCTAGGTGATACACCTACCCTGCTAAGACTCGTAGTGCGTGAACTAGAGAATGTCGAGCTACACCTAGCTTGTTGGTGAGCCAACCTCTTTTGCAGACGTGGAGCATGATGAAGTGCGGCGGACAGCCATGGATGAGGAGATGAAGTCCATAGAAGGCAATAGTACATGGGAGCTAGTTGATTTACCACATGGGCATCGCCCAATTGGGTTCAAGCGGGTGTTCAAGGTAAGAAAGAATAAGGAAAGGAGGTGATCAAGCACAAGGCCTGCCTCGTTGCCAAGGGATTCATCTAGCAGCCGAGGATTGACTTTGAAGAGGTGTTTTCCCCTGTTGTGTGAATGGACTCTATTCGTCTGCTATTGGCGATGGCTGCCTAAGAGGGTGGCCCGCCCACCACATGGACGTGAAAAATGACCTTCCTCAACGGTGATCTCTGGGTGGAAGTCTATGTCTAGCAGCTGCCGGTATTCATTGTTGCACAGGCAGGGGGAAAGTGTTGTGGCTGCGCAAGGCACTCTACAGCTCGTGACAAGCATCACGCACGTGGAATACCAAGTTCAATGTCACATTGAAGGATCTTGGCTTTGAGCAAAGTAAATTCGAGCATGCTATGTACCGGCGAGAGAGGTGGCGTTGTTCTACTGGTCGGAGTCGATGTGGATGACTTGGTCATCACAGGTTCATTCGGCGGTGAAAAGGGTGATTCAAGGAGGAAATGAAGGCGAGATTCAAGATGGGTTACCTCAGTCTGCTTTCCTTCTACCTTGGGCTCGAGGTCCAGCAAGATGCTAGTGGAATCTCTCTCTGCCAGGCGCACTATGCCAAGCACAACATGGAGCTATGCGGAATGCAAGATTGCAAGCCCTCAGGCCCAATGGAGGAGCGGCTCAAACTTAGCTGCAACAGCACCGCACCGGAGGTCGATGCTACACACTATCGATGGCTGATCGGAAGCCTGCAGTACCTCATCCACATGCGGCCAAACCCGGCTTTCGTGGTCAGCTACATGAGTTAATTCGTGGAGCATCCCACCAAGGAGCACAAGATGGTCGTGAAGTGCATCCTTCGCTATATTGCCAGGACAATTGACTACGACATGCGCTACGAGCGGAAATCAGGGGAAGCGCGACTGGTTGGCTACAGCGACAATGACCTCACTGGCGACATCGACACAAGATCACAACATGGATGGTATTCTTCTATGACTCAAGTTTGATATGTTGGCAGTCAATCAAACAAAGAGTTGTGGCTCTGTCATCTTATGAGGTAGAGTATGTCGCTGCCTCAGCCACTGCTAGACATGGAGTTTTGTTTGCTCGGCTACTCGATGAATTCCAAGAGAAGAAAGCCAACACTATTGACCTGACGATAGACAATAAGTCTGCCTTGGCTTTAAGTTGAAATCCCATTTTCCATTGAAGGAGCAAACACAATAATATTTGCTACCACTACATTCGGGAGCACATGGAAGACGAAAGCATCAGTGCCAATTTCATTGGCACAAATGACCGGCTCATTGACATTCAAAGAAAGACACTTGGGTAAGTCAAATTCCAAGATCTTCGTGAAAGGATTGGAATTATCAAGATAAGCACAAGATTGACTCTCAGACCCGGACGTTGGTTTCCCGGATTGGATTAGGAGTCGTGATCCCCAAGAATTGGAGTCTACCTTATCTACCTCGGGATGTATTTGGCATGTATGAGTTTGTTACGATCTCGTAGTTAGCCCGGCCCGATATTCCTCGGTAGGTCGGTTTGCTCCGTACTATATAAACAGGGCCCTTACGGTGTTTAGGGGGCACCTGACAGATAGATTTCGCATACTACTCGCCGAGACCTGCTGATCTCGTCGAGTTCCACCTTGTAATTTTCTTTGATATAAAGAAAGGCTGGACGTAGGGCTATTATCTCTCCCGAGAGGCCTGAACCAGGATAAAAACCCTGTCTCCTGTTCGCTGTTGTTCATGGTTGTTCGGCGTGTCTCTTATCTCCATCTTCAAGAACCTTGGTTGACTTGAGATTGATATCTCAACCGTCGACAAGTGCCAATTTCATTGGCACGAAAGACGAGCTCACTGACATTCAAAGAGAGACACTTGGGTGAGTCAAATTCCAAGATCTTCGTGCGAGGATTGAAATTATCAAGATAAGTACAAGATCGAGGATTGGAATTATCAAGATAAGTACAAGATTGACACTCAAGGATTAGGGGGAGAATTGTTAGCAAGAAATAATCCCTATGTGTACACACCTAGTATGAACCATTAGCAAGCAATAATCCCTATGTGTACACACCTAGTATGAACCATTGACTACTTTTGTGGGCTATCATGCATTTTAATGCTGCCCTGTTTACTTATTACGGAAGGAATAGATGGCAAGTAGAAAAGTTTGATTTGCACTCTTAAAGAATGAGCACTACTCCCTTCGTCCCAAAAAGAATGCCACTCTAGCTTTCAAACTGAGAGAATATTACCCAAGTCAAATGACACATGTACCCCTATGTGGTTGGATTAAAGCTGTCCGGTTAGATAAAATAATCCTAATAAATGCGCATGAAAAGAGAAGCATAAGCAACAGCCTAACAGAAAATACTCCATATTTAATCAATAAAGTGGGACGCACCGTTGAGGATGACATTTTTTTTGGACAAAATTTGAATGCTAAAATGACATTCTTTTTGAGACAGAGGAAGTATGTTGGTTACAACATCGCCAACAGAATCTCTGTATTTCATTCTCTGTATTTTTTTTTCTTCGTAAAATCACTATTCATTTCCTATATTTTGTCTTCTCCAATAGAGTCCCTATCCTAAAAAGACATAGAGAGGTCTCTACATATAGAGACTCAAAGTGAGTTTAAATATAGAAACCGACGTAGAGATTCTACCGAATAGTGTATAGAGACCGAGGCTGACCACAATATGTTTTAGAGAACCTACTATACGTGCTCTATAAATATGCACCATCAGATCTTTTCAGCTTAATAGCTTAACGGCTTAACAGCTTAACGGCTTATCTACGTTTTGAAAACACATATGCTTTGAGTTTTTTGAGTCCGTTTTTTTTGCTGTTTTGAAGGTGGGTCCTAACACTTTAAAAAGCAAGTCAAATGAAATGTATCCGAATCTCGAGACTACCTCGAGAAGCTCTCGAAAGTCAGTCATTTCAGCCGTTTAGCTGTTCAGATCAGCTCAAAAGAACAGAACCATTTGTAACTGTTCAGCATACTTCTTAGCATGGCGGCCTACGTGCAGCCGACGCGCCACCGCGTGTTAATCCTGCTAGTTTGTTCATTAAGCAAGCAACTCAGCCTCATGTTCATTGCACAAAAAACATCATCCACCTACACTCTTAACTCGCAAGTTTTACGGTGTTCGCTCCAGCCGTCTGCTTCCTGTGGCCACTCCAGGTGACACTCTTCCTGCGTTACGACAACGCTCCCAAGTCTCCAACGCTGGCCCTGCAGTACGGGCAATCCTCACGAGCCCGCAGCCATTGCTCCAGGCAGGCCGAGTGGAAGATGTGCTTGCAGCGCAGCTGGATCAGCGCACCTGCATCGTGACACCCTTCCAGGCAAATCGAACAATCCACCAAAGATTCCTCACCTCCAGATTCCATGATTCCCTGGGAAGTTTCTTTCCAGACATGTTCTGGAGGTGGTGCTACTAGCACAGCAGCGGGTTCGTCGACCCCGCTGCTGAGAAGATGTGCTGTCATTTGTTTAGCTGGGTTGGAGTTGAAGGGAGTAGTTCGACTATTGAATCGGCCGTCCTCGAATGTGCAGGTAGCAGCGTCTGAAGGTAGGATAGGTCCTGCAGAGATTGAGATGCTTCCTGAGGCTCTCGTTGTTTTCCTGCAACAAAAAAAAAAATCCATGTTTGGTGAGAAAAAAAGAACCTAATAACTCTTCAAGTTGATGGTTGACATCAACAAACACTGTGAGCTGAATGTTGATGCAGATGCAAACCTTTTCCCCAGTGATAAATCTACGCTTTGGAGCCTGTCGTGAAACCTCTCCTTTGCTTGTCGAACTGCATCAGGAAGTCGATCATTTGATGTGGTGGTGCTCAGTCTTGAGCTGGAGAGCCTGTTGCTTGTGGGTTCAATTGTGCTTCCACTACCACTAGATGTCCAATGCTTTCTGTGGCTTCCCTGAGCAATTTTATAGCCCTGGATATCATAATTTCACAGACGAGGAATCAGTCTTCCAGAGTTACTAAAAAGTTTATACCGTAAATATCAAAAGTTCAACCGAACCTGGCACTATTAAAGCTTCTTCTGTACTAAACTATGAAACACATTCTTAGTAGCACTCAATCCTACGACTAGAACGCCACCCATGTGCCTGGGAAAAGAAGACCTTGGCCACCTGCCCCAAACGTTGCGTAGCCTCCACAATTATAGACTGCAACTCCTGCTTCTGCAGCACAACCCAAGACTGGAGCCAGTGGATAATAGTAAAAATAACCTGCAATGGAGACACATTAAGTTTCTTTTGAAAGACTAGATCATTCCTACATAACCAGAGAGACCAACAGGTGGTTGCTGCTCCTAGTAGGACTAAACTTTTATATTGATTATCAAAGCACGCTAGCCAGTTCCCAAACATGTTAGAAACGCTAGACGGTTTAGAGATCCCCAAAGACAAATGAATTAAGGTCCAGACCATGCGAGCAAAGCGACAATCAAAGAATAAATGACTGATTGTCTCAACATCTTGACAAAAACAACAAGCTTTACTCCCTTTCCAATTTCGTTTGGCTAGATTGTCTTTGGTAAGAATAACTCCTCTACGAAGGTACCACAAGAAAATCTTAAGTTTCAACGGGGCTTTTAGTTTCCATAGTTTTCTGTTTAGATTAGGAACATCCCTACTACTGATGAAACATGATATGAAGATGATCATGTTTTCCTACTACTGATGATTTCTGTACTTGTGAACTACAAACTTGGCACTTGCATTACATGGCATTGCTTCGGTTTACATGGTCTGTAAATAAAAAACTAGTAAGTACAGTCAAATGCATTGCAAATTCATTGTTACGCCCGGTCCTCTTGCACAGTCCAAGTTATAACGAAAAATATAACCATGCAAACTAAAATAATTATAATCCAGTGCCCAGGAGAACATTCTCAAGCATATGGCAAGAAATTGATGTATAATACAATGGTTGAACTTCTAAGTGATGTTACACCTACAAACTACTAAGTGTTTTTTTTAAAAAAACTTGCTGGCTATTTAGCTTACAAACAATTTTAAAATTATTTTTGAGTCATTTATCATGTTTTTCATGTTAATTAAATCGTAAGATTCTCTAGGAATATTTGCCAAATCTGTAAGATTTTCCAGGGTCTACTCAGTAGTCAGTTCTTATTTAAAAACATACTACTCCCTCCGGTCATAAAAAGAAGTCGTCGTTAACTTTTGGACACGTCTTTGCCCATTCGTCTTATTCAAAAAAGTTATATAAATATTATTTATTTTGTTATGATTTGGTTTATTATTAAATGTATTTTAAGTATGACTTATATTTTTACATATTTGAAATAAATTTTTGAATAAGACGAATGGTCAAAGGCATGTTCAAAAGTCAAGGCGACTTCTTTATGCGACCGGAGGTAGTATTTGTTTAGCAATAGCTACTGTACTCAGGTGGAGAGGGCGATGGTTGATCCTATCATCCAGCAATGTTTGAGATAGGGAATATGCTTGCTGCCATGGCGATCTCGATGTTGATCTGAAATGAATCCGAGCACAATATGTTGTAGCACTCTGTTGCCTGGTATATATGCATCACTCTACCCAAATGCGGAATGCCCCATGATAGGGATTAGGGATTTGAAGAAATGGGGCATGATTTGGGAGAGGCGGTTGCTCGAACCAGATCGCGATAAATGGTCGCTAGTCCTTGGTTTGCACGCTAGCGATGTGGCTAGTGGATCGACGACTCCCTCTGTGTTCTCTCCTTTCTCTTCCAACTCATATGGCATGATTGAAGACGGTTTAGAGACAACTAAAATGTGTTGTCGGATATGCTCTTAAGGCTTAAATACATAGGTCGGTTTTGTAAAGTACATAAATAGATTAATGCCATGTATATGGTTGATCAGCCAATGTAATCTTTGTGAAATCTCGAAGATCACTGTATCGATGCATAGTCTTGAGATACACCAACCCATCAAATGCAATGAAAGAATGTAGTAGTGTGATGAGTGCTAATGTCCCTTGCTCCAGAGTTTGTGTTGGTGTGTTTTTTTTGTTCCAATCAAGGGATTAAGCACAAGTGTGTTTATCGTGTAAGAACACGTGTGTGTGTGCATTAGCTACTGAGAGATTAAGATGGAGTGTGGATGAGAGATTATGGGCCACAATAGGTCAAATACTCACATAACAGTTAAAACATTTGTTTACGTACAAATCAATTTAGTTGCCTAGGCGTTAGGAATGGGATAACCTTGCATATCTTATGCCAACATTGGTGCTCTCCATCATCATACTTGACCAACCCTCGTAGGAGTGTGTTTTTTTCAAGTCACGTTAGCCCTGTCTCCTAGTACACAATGCGTGGTTGCACTGTAACATTCGGTTTGATCAATCACAAAGTATATCGGTCCCAAGATTAGCAACATATATTGACACTACAAACCTAAGGATCTATTCTTTTCAGCTTAACGGCTTAATGGCTTAACATCTTAATGACTTATCTACGTTTTAAAAAGACATATGCTTTGGTTTTTTGAGCTCTTTTTCACTATTTTGAAGGTGGGTCCTAATACTTTAAAAAGCAAGTTAAACAAAATGGATCCAAATCTCGAGACTACCTTGAGATGCTCTCGAAATTCAGTCATTTCAGCCGTTCGCCTGTTCATCTATTCAGGTCAACTCAAAAGAACATGACCTAAGTCTCGAACAGTCACAACACATGTTGTTGATGCAACGAACCAGGTATCAACTGATCTTACGAATTTATTGTGGGAGCCACATTGTGTCCTTCACAAACTTGATATTCGGACAATGACGAATAAGCGGAAAACAATGTTTTTTACCCTGGTCCGAGAGTTGTGTTTATAGAGGGTGTACAAGGTATGATTACAAGGTGGGATCTATGAGTTGTCTTCCAAGAAACAATACAGGGGGTATATATAGTCTTGTCGTGATAGCTAACAGATCCTAAGTCGGTGTAGTCATTGCCGAATACGAGCTGAACATGATCTCCAAGGGTGGTTGAGACCTTCCAAAACCAGGGAAACTTTGCCTTGGGCAATGGGTCCTATCTATATATAGCTTCGAACCTTGGATAGAAAGAGTTATGTGGATTAGGTGGTATCATGCAACCAGTGCACAACACTTGCCGTATCCAGAGCCCGTGAGGACCAGGCAGACCAGGCCTCACGTTAGGCAACACCACTGGGCTCAAGATAGCTAGAGACTCCTAGACCTCGAGTCAAGGATGACTTGGGCTAGGATAAATGAAGCCCAATCATCATCAGCGATCCGGGTTCTTCAGCCATCACTTTGGACCCACAGGGTGAGGTCGGGTGACGTTAGTAGGAGTAATCCAACCCTCAACACATGGCTCGACAATTATTGAATATATGTTAGGTCTTGTCTAGTATTGAGTATCGTTGTATATTATGCATCATAGATTTATAGCATGTATCATTAATTATCAAGCATGTTGACTATTAAGATATCTCCAATAGTCGCCCCATTTACTCTTTCCCTTCCACTATTCATCTACAATGTTGAGGCATTTCCCTCATCATTATTCATAGTCCCATCCCTATTCATATTTTTTCACTTTATATTCACTATCCACCATCCATTGTGCCCTAATTTCATTACTATAGTGACATGGTAACCTCAAAATGGGACACTGATGAAGACGTCCTAGACTCGTTGAGTATAAAATATCATCGAGTATTGGATATCATTGAGCATCATGTATAATAGAGTATCAAGGATTGTTGGGTGCTAGACATTAATTTGTTGTATGTGACTTTTGCTTTTATTGGACCCTTAATGGGCCAACCCTCAACATATACAACCATAGGCGTGCTGCTGTTAGAGAATGACCTAATTCCCTTCACATCGCACAATATGGTATGAGAGTTCTAGATTCCTCACCTTCCTCTCATTAATTCATTGTCACCATCGCTATTGTCGTTGCCGCAGCGTTATCGACGCCCCTGTCTAGGCTCCATGCAGGCTTGGCCACAACCGATGAGTGGGCTCGGTCCCATGGTAGCGCTAGCTTGCCCTACGCCCAATTTGTGGCCTGGCCACCGCTAGCTACCATTAAGGAGATGAGCAAGCCGTCAACTTTGAGCCGGATCTGGATGAAGAGGAAGATAAGTTGCCGTTGTGTTGCCTTGCACCTCTGCTGTAGATCTGAGGAGAGGGAGAGGAGGAGTTTGAGTTGCCATCGTCCCCCACCACCACTACTAGGTTAGGGTTTAGGTTGGGTTATGGGGAGGGCTCACATGTGCCCCTTGGGCTTAGATGGACACCAGCAAGACAATGACCAGACGATGGGAGGGAATTGTTGTAGGGATAATGGGTGGAACTAGCGGGGTGTTGACTCCAATGACAGAAGTAATGGTGGATGGGGTTGGTAAGCTAGCGAATGGACGGGGGACAAGTGGTAGTGATGGTGCCGTGGCCACGGGTAGTGGTCAGAGGTGGCAGTGGATGTATGTGGAGCAACCTTGGAGAGGAAGAAGGGAGAAGAGGAGGGTGAATCAGTACTTGTGTCCAATGGGTAATAATACTCGCATCCAATTTTTGGTAACCAAGCCACCAGATACGGGTCGAGTATTACCCAACCTGTTTTCACCCCTAAATGCACATTGAAGTTATTTGATTCACGAACACTATTGTTTTTTAGGTATTACTGCATGACCCTGAGTGAGACCTGAATCATAGCCGCTCGTGGAGACTTGAATCTGCGGTGTGTGCTACATAACGAAACCATTCCATCACTAGGCTACCAGGCTACTAGCCTATTCTCTTACATACACTATTATTATTGGCCCTCCAAGAGACATGTAACCTTGTTGATGCCTTCCGGCTGTTAGGAAACCTGACACCAATGGAAGGTCCGAACGACACAGAAGACGTGATGTTTGGTAATGCAGTTTGGCCCAATTGCCTACGTCTATGGGACATGCCTATAGATGCTCCTCTCCATCAACAATCACGTAACATACTAGCCACCAGAATCCCAACCATAGGCCAGTCGAGATCCTTTGCGAGTTTATGCCACAATTGTTTTGATCATTTTCTACGACACCAGGGCTGCCCACCTTTAAATAATGGAGGTCAGGCTACGAGTTCGCCTCCAACTCTAACCTTCCTTGCCTATGTCAACTCAGAGTCCTACTCATATACATATTCAACACAAATCCTAACACCGTCGCCGTCGCCAGCACCTTTAGCATCAATCTACGGTATCTTATAAACTGAATCCTCGGTGAAATCTTTCAGATCCTAGTCGGATCCTTTTCTTAACTAGAAACTACCGAATCATCGATACCCTTAGCTCAAAGCTCAAAACATTAGCTCTTAAGTTTAGGTGCCATTTTAAGTATGGACTATGGAGGCACCTGTCAAATCGTAGGAGAATTCTTTCGTACCCTGGTCAAACTAAATCATAGCTGAAATCATCCAAACCCCAGTGAAATCCTTTTCTTAAATTGAATTTTCCAAATCATCATTTCGAAACTTTCTGACCATGGTTCTTATGTTCAGGTGCGATTTTAAGTAGGAAGTATGGAGGGCACATTGGGTGAGAATGTGCGCGCGTTGTGAAAAAGCAGACCGTGCCCTTGCAGTTCTCTACGTCTCCCACCCTCTTATTTTTCTGAGATGAGAGAAAAAAAGTTAAACACCAACTGGTTGGGAAGCAAAAAAGTTGGGAAGCAAAAGTGGGGCAGCATTGGGCCAACTGGAACAAGGAAAAGCCCACGTTATTTCTTAATTCACGGGCCCATCCAGATGCCAAACACAAGATCGTGAACAGCATTTTTTCCCCCCTCCCCTCTCCTCCCATTGCTTTCTTTATTCGCGACCATCTTTAAATCTTTAATTTTTCTCTTCTTTTCACTCTGCTGTTAGGCGGCAAGTGTCACGAGTACGCCTCTTAAAAGTAGCTGCACAGTACAGATTAATTGAATGATCCTTTTCCATAATTATTTTTCTCGCCACCGAAACCAGCGGCCCAGCTTTTATTCGCCTTCTTTTTCCGATCCTCCCTGTCCTGTTCCTGCCTCTCTTTGCCTCGCCCACCTTGTCTAATGGCATGCTTAAGTAGGAAGGGCAACATTATTGTTGGGGATTAGACGGATCCATGTTTCATGGCATGTGCTGCCGATGGTCATTACACTAATACAAAAGTTAATCAGCAAAGATGCGCATTGTATGGTAGTGACCATGTTCATTTTGCAGCATTCCAAAGATCAAAATTTCAGGATATACCACACTCTTCGTAATGGATAGGACTACATGTACCACTGATAGTTGTATAGGATAAATATTTCGAATTTCGATGATATGAAAGCATGTTTGGCTGATCTAAATGAGAATAAGTTGATTAAATAATAAGCTTAAACCACTTTAAACAGGTCTAAAACGCAATATTTCTTCTTCTTTTTTTGCTACACAATCTCTTCGAGTCTTCGTTTCATATTTTCCACCCCCAGCTACTCATTCGTGAAACCTGCAAGCTTTCAAATTGATACATCCCGGTCTTTCAAAAAAATGTTTACTCATCCACAAAATTTTCTCCACCAAACAACACTTGACATATGGGTTCCGTGGACACCTCATTGATACATATTTGGTCAATATCGGTTTTTAGTTATACGTCAACGTTAATAACACGACGGTATGAAAGTACTTTCTATGACGACAAATGTACTTAAATAGCTTCTGCTGCAAGCATTTGAAAACGACACACCTGTGTGGACTGAGGGAGCAATATGACGATTATGAGCTCACAAATAATTACGAACTGTTAAAATTGATGACAGAATTTATTTTTCCTAGACATGTCAAGCAAGCAATTCACAATTCAATATGCACAAGATTGACAGCACCAGATACAGAGAATTGCACCGTAGGATTTCATCGGAGTTAATTTAAACACAAAATCACTGTAAAACAAAAGAAGCAGCACCTCCTCTTTGGCACTTGAGGTGATGCCATGGAAGAGAGAATAATTTAGGTTGAAGCATTTGTCAGTGAACATTGCTGACAGCCCCCACAAACCCCATGCTGTTACAGTGAAGTGCCCTTGCAATCTGGTCCAGCCAAGCCAAGCCAGGATGGCAAGCAAGATTCCAAACCTAATTCTAATAATTTGGTTCCATGAAAGCAACATCCATCTGATCCAACCATCACCAATTAATTCACCATTTCACCCTCTCCAAATCACCATCTAATCACCATCCAAGAATGAAGATTGACATTATTAACAGTTTTAGCCTTTTAGGATACTAGCACCCCATCTTTTCAGTTTCCACCCCCTCCAAATCCACCATTTTTACATTCCAGCCCTCCGGCCACGTCAGCGTATGATGTGTTCGTCTTCATGTCCACGTAATCGCTATCGGGCTCGCCACGGTGTGCTTGCCGTCCGACCAGACGAGCTGGCCGAAGCCGGCGGTGTTGGACGGCTGCGACTTGGCCTTGAAGCTCACCGTGAAACTCTTCTTCTCGCCGGCCGACGTGAACGCCAGCTCGGCCGGCTCGACGGAGACGGCCACGCCGGGGAGGGAGACGGTGGTGCGCACCTTGTATGTGCCGGCGGCGCCGACGTTGGTGAGCGTGCGCGTGTGGGTGATGGTGGCGGTGCTCTCGCCGGCGCCGCCGTCCCCCGCCTCGCCGGTCGCCGTCGAGTAGGCGACGGAGAAGGACGGGTAGTTGAGGTTGGCGATGGAGTAGGTCTTGTTCTCCGCGCAGCCGTAGCTCTTGCTCCGCGCCACGGCGGCGATCATGGTGGGCGTGTACTTGAGAGCGCAGAGGAAGTCGACATAGTCGACGGCGGCCAGGTCGTACACGAGGCCGGGGTCCACCGCGCGGGTGGGGTCGACGTGGCCGGCGCCGTAGTCGAACGGGGTGGCGGCGCCGCCCGTCGCCGCGTCGAGGAGGGGCCTGCCGGCGCCGCCGGCGTACGTGGAGTAGGCGGTGGTCATCAGCGCCGAGCGCACGGCGGCGGGGCTCCACTCCGGGTGCGCGCTCCTGAGCAGCGCGGCGAGGCCGCTCACGTGCGGGCACGACATGGATGTGCCGGAGATGATGTTGAAGCTCAAGCGCCGCTCGTCGGCCGCGAGCCCCGTCGGCCCGGCCTTGCCGGTCCACGCCGCCAGGATGTTCACGCCCGGCGCGATCACGTCCGGCTTGAGGATCTCCGGCGTGACCATGTTCGGCCCCCGCGACGAGAACGCCGCCACCACCGGCGACGGCCGGACGTCGACGTGCGTGCCGGCGACCACGATCTTCGCCGTCGGGTTGGGGTCGGACGCCATGTACGACTTTATCTCGGCGCCTTCTCTGGCGCCCACGCCGGCGGCTGGGAGGAGGTGGGCGTCGGCAACGAGCTCCTGGCCGTTGGCCGCCGTGTTGGAGAGTACCATGCCGGCGCCGCCGGCGTCGCGCACGACGAGGCCCTTCTGGACGCGCGCGTTGACGCCGCGGTCGCACACAACGATCTTGCCAGCGACCTTCTCCGGCGAGAGGGTCCCGGTCATGCAGAGGTTGCCGCTGGTGGAGTTCGAGGCATTGCCGGCGTAGACAACCGGGAGCGGCGCCGCCGGGAGGGCCTTGCCTGCGTAGAGGGAGACGCCGGTGAGGTTCCTGCCGTTGCCGAGCACGACGTAGGCTGGGAAGTCGCGGTCGAGGGTGCCGGCGCCGACGGTGGTGATCCACGGCGCGACGTTCGACAGCGTTGAGCTCCCCGGCCCGGCGTTGCCGGCGGAGCAGGAGACGAGCACGTTCTGCTCCATGGCGGCGAACGCGCCGATGGAGACGCTGTCTCGGGCGTAGTCGGCGGCGCCGCCGCCGAGCGAGAGCGAGAGCACGCCGCAGCCGTCGGCGACGGCGGCGTCCAACCCGGCGAGGATGTCGGAGCTGAAGCAGCCGCCGAGCCAGCACACCTTGTACACGGCGACGCGTGCCCTGGGCGCCATGCCGCGCGCCGTGCCGGCGGCGAACCCGAGCAGGCTCGCGCCGGGTACGGCGGCGCCGGCGGCAGTCGACGACGTGTGCGTGCCGTGGCCGTCGTCGTCGCGCGGCGACCTCGACTCCCTCGTGGTATCCATCGGCCCCATCGCCGCCTCGTAACCCTTGTTGAAGAAGCGCGCGCCGACGAGCTTCCGGTTGCAGGCCGACGAGTTGAACCCGGCGCCGGCCATGCACTCGCCCTTCCACGACGGCGGCACCTCGCCGAGGCCCGTGTCGTCGTAGCTCTTGCTCTCCGGCCAGACGCCGGTGTCGAGCACGCCGACGACGACGTGGCCGGCGGTGCCGGACTGCGGGAACATGCCCTCGCCGCCGGCGAGCCCCAAGAACTCCGGCGTCCGCGTCGTGTGCAGCTCGTAGCGCGCCTCCGGGTTGACGGCGAGCACGCCCTCCATGGCCGCCATGTCGCTGGCCTCCTGCTCTGTGAGCCGCGCCGAGAAGCCGTGCAGGACGGTGTCGTACGCGTAGATCATCTCGGCGGCGGCGCCGCCCCCACCGCCGGAGGACGACGACACCGAGCGCAGCGACGCGCCGTACCACTCGGCGTGGTCCTCGTACGCCGCCGGCATCGCCGACTTAGCCATGTGCACGATGTACGTCTCCCGGCGCTCGGCCTCCGCGGCCGCCAGCGCCGCCGCCGCGAGCACGGCCACCACGGCCACCCTCATCATCGTCATCATGAGGCTGAGCTTGCTACTACAAGGACGTGCACATATATATACGCCGTAGCTCGATAGCCATAGTGTCATAGCGATCGAGTAGGAGATGAGTGGATCAAGAGCGTGCGCAAAAGATGGACGGTTGGTGTGTGCAAGCTGCGCTGCACGTACGCTAGCTGGGGGAGAGAGAAGAAGAAGAAGAAGAAGAAACTTTTGTGTGGTTAACCGATGGCTTAAGGTAATCAAATAGTAGTATCACAAGTAGGTGAAATTAACTAGTAGTACAAAAGGATTATCATCAGCAAATGCACAAGCAAAAGCTAGAGAGAGAGGGGTGAAGGCCGGTGGATGGTGGGGAGAAGGGGAGGGGAGGGAGGAGGAGATCACATGGATTTGTTTTCTTCGCTAACTTTGGGACTTTTGGATGGGCCTGAGGTAGCTTTTCGTGATATATGCGTTCAGTACGTGTGGCATGGTGGTGTGTCTGTCCGTGGCTCTGCTGTCCGGCCGATCGATTCTCCAATCTTTTGTTCTTGACATGACCGATTCTCCATTAATCTCTCCCTCGTAGCCCGGATAAATAACGCTACTAGCAGCCATATTCCTCCGAGCAGCCATATTCCGTTCGTCTCGCATATTGTTTCCTTTCCTATTATCTTCGACGGCATCATTTTGGTTTCGTTTGTTTCAGCTTAAATTCAATAAAATAAAATTTCGATATTTTTCTAAGCCAAATGATATCATATTTTGTATTTATTTTTGTGTGTTTTAAATAGTTTTTTCTTACAGTTCATAAAATATTTTTAATGATTTTCTGAACTCTTTTAAGATGTTTTTCAAGGCGTCCTAACTTTTTCAGATTGAAATTTTCGGTAACTTCCAGCCCAAACAAACTAAGACCTACTTTGAAAAAACATAATATAGATAAAGGTAAGAGCAAATTGTTTCAAGACAAAAATAGAGAAAATGGCTACCCCAAATGAGAAGTAGTTAAAACGATCGAATAGTCGCCGAAGCGAAGGAGATTCTCTACGTGGAAAGGGAAAGGGGGAAGGGCCGGGCCACTATTGCTGATCGATGGTGTTATGTATCCTGAATGAGCTGTCAGGAAAGGCATAGCATGATAAGATATTGCCATGGATCGTGTCCTCACATTTCGTTGCCACGGTGACCATGTCATGTGCCGACTTTGTTCTTACCATCCCATCACAGTACGTGCACCAAGATAAGGTACTACACGTCCACAGTACACAATACACAATACACAATACGCCGTCGGGGCTGTGGCACCCTCCCAGAAGAAAGAGTAGCTTGGGCTGGGCGTGCGCGATTTCTGAAAAGCGTGGACAAAGGTGAGCTATCAGGCTACTCCATCGACGCAAACGACGACGATCGATCGGCAATTCCAACACGGCTAAACAATCTGCTATGCCTGGCGTGGCCATGCGCAATCAAACCCTGTGGACCTCCTGTAGCATCCCATCGAGTTCTCTCTAGCTAGTCCCATTCTATAACACTATTTGTTGAAAAATCAGCACTTTTAAAGTTAATTTAATGAAAAAGATAATTTGTGAACACTAATAGGTTAATAATAAGCATCATTCAATTTGAATATATATTATAGACAAAGATAAAACAAATGCAATCATGTATCTCTCCAATATACTCGTAAACTGAGAATCAGAAACTGCATGTTAGAGTAGAGAGCAGTATGTAACCTTAAAAAGAACCAAGAGATTGGCGATGGCCCTATTGCTGTGACTATAATGTGATAACTGAATCAAATTGTAGCATCTGGGCTAATCATTCATGCAGGTGTTGCATGCCCAGGCCCTGCACCTGGCGTGGCGAGCGAGCGCATGTTCTTCTCTTTCTATCTCCCATATGCGTTAGCGGAAAGGAGCACACTTCACAATTTTAAAACTTTTTAAATTGATCTCAAATATATGGGTCAACGACCATTTGTTCTAACACTATTCACCATATTCCCTAAAAAATTCTTAATTTTTGATTTTTCATATTTTACGCTATATTCTTGAAAAAAATCATTCTCCAGCAACTTTCGTAGTGAACAGTAAAATATGAAATCGCCTTGAAATGCTCTATGGACAAGATGATAATATCAAATGTGATAAGCATATCTAGTGGACCAAGGCTCTATGTGTCGCTTTTTACTATTGTTGAGATTATTTATCATACGAGCTTCTTATATAATGTTTCCTGTATTAGAGATTTTCTCTCCCACCCTCTAAATATAGGAATCTCTATCCTCTTTTCTATATATTTTTCAATTTTTCTCCCTAGCTAGTAGTTGCCTGAGTTTTTTCCCTGTGACCTAAGTTACCGTCCCCTTTGGCATCGCCCCCGTCTCCTTTCCTCTGTCGTTACTGTGCATCACTAGATTCAGTGCGGTTCACATGTTCCCCTAGGCTTGGAGGGTGACTGAGGAGGGCATTGGGCAGCGATCATGAGTGGATCGGCACACGGCAACCGAATTTAGGTGGGTGAGACCAGTGTAGCAGTGAAAGGAATAAGTGGGAACAGCAAGGCGGTAAGGGCATCACCTACCATGCTACCATGTGTAGGTGTAACGATGGTGGTGGAGATGCAGTGAGCAAGTGCATTGGAGAGGAAGAAGGAGAGGGGAAAAGGATGACAGGCGGGAAAGAAGAGGGGAAGGGACGTGCTCTAGGTCGCCATGAGGCAACACATGCTAAGTGCTAGGGAGTCTGTGTCATTATATTTTATTGAAGTGATATTCGGAGCGTTCAGTCGAATAATATAGAAATATATATGTTTCATTATATTTGATTGCATTCCTTAATTTCGAGACCAAACAAGTTTCAGATTCCGCTACAGTACTGACATTACGTTACAAAATCCCAAACCAAACGGCACCATTAAATGATTTTTTTCAGTGAGTCAAGAGTTAATTTTGTGCAAAAAAAATAAAAACTGTCGAAGAGAACGAAGAGCGAAAAAGAAAGAGAGAATCCAAGCGGCAGCAATCAACACGGAATGGGTTCGATCGGAACGCGAGAAAAAGTTCTGAAGGGACGGCCAGCTTGCGCATCACATCTTGGTCTTAATTCCTGAACAAGACTGCTCCTTTCTTTCTCTGGTTAAGCACGCCCTAGAAACGGAGCAGCCTGGGGAGAAGCTGATTAATTAATTTAATTAGCCAGGAGCCAAATGCAGTGTTAATTAATTAAGCTGGTTAAGTTTTGTGTACTACGTAGAGACAGCCAGACAGACAGGTAGGCGATGACGGGGGACATCGCAAGTTGAGGGGGGAGGAGGCTATTTCGATATCCCTGCTGCGAATGGGGTTTATGTGGTTATATAATAATACTAACATGGTCCTTGCCGGAATCTGCATGTCACAGGGTTATGTGGGAGCGACGGATAAGATATATGGGGTATGTGAGAGAGGGTACCGATGATTCTCTCTCTCTATCTCTCTCTCGTTTTGTACTTGGTTGCTGCGGAGGGAAATGTTAGGAAAAGCTAGCTGCTGCTTATGATTGCTTTTATACATGACAGGTTGCCCTTTTCACCAACTGTTAATTGGGTTGCTTAGAGGGGGTAATGGATGATTTATTCACAAGTTTAGATGACCTTTTGATAATATGTCTAAAGTTGGATATGCTTTGATCATTTGGTATGTGAGGATCTATGCGCAAATTTAAAACTTCCTATTCAATATTCAACCTATTTATCCCACACTTATCCTCCGCAACCATGGTGGTCGCCTCCTTGCTGCCAGGATCGCCTGGACACTGACCGTCCCACCGCAACCGTGCCTCCTTTTCCTCTTCCTCGCTCTATCTCTCCTACTCCACAGATGCTGCCTCCGCTCTTTGTAGCCTCCTCCCACTAGACTCCAACCCCTTCATTGAGTGGGGGCACGTCCTTGACCTCGTCTCACTGCTAGCGCTCGCGGGGCCGGCGAGGGCGCATTGTCGGTGGTGCGGTGGTGCTACTCAACTGATTCGGCGGGTGGTAGAAGCACCTACAGAGGTACGCCGACAGGGATCTCATGGAGAGGAGGCACCCACAAGGATATAGGGATTGAAAGATTTATTTTGCACAAAAGTCCTCTAGGGAAAATGATCAAGGGTCATTCAACTTTGGGCATATTATCAAAGTTCACCCAACCTCAGAGAAAATCATCAATTACCCCTAATTAGGTAGATGCTAGTGTAAATTAAATATGTTGGTTCAGAAAAATGCCGTTACAACACACTACGTTGAAAATGTGCCATTATATAAGTTCGGTAATTGTACCAATGCCATTATTCAAATATCAGTGCACCTTTCTACCAATTTGTAGTAATTAATTTTTAACATAAATGGGCGCTTCTTTGTTAGCCTCAAACTTCGAATCTAGCTAGAGCTCCCCAATGCCATATCATATGGTGATGCCCACCATGACTCCAACGGTCCTCCCCAAACTCCAGTTGGCTCGCCCTAAGCTTGTGGCTATAGTGGCAGCAGCATGACCTTACCTCCTCTACGGCTAGACTGAAAAGCTAGCGTTTTGGTTAGAGTATGAAGGAGACACGAGATCTCGGGGTCGAGCCCATCCATGGCCGTGATGGAAGCTATGGGTGCCAGTGGTTGTGGTTGTTGGGTAGGCCAACCACGGTGAGCTTGACATCGTAATCTCCCTAAGCTTCGACAAGACTCCAAGAGCTCCAGTGGTTCATTCCAAACTCTAGCAAGCTCTCTTTGAGCTACAATGCCCCTCCACAAGCTCTCACAGGTACTCTTTGAGCTCTTGGCTAGTGGCGGCGGCCTCCCCTTACTAGATCCATGCCAGTTGGCTCCCCCCTCACCGGCGTGAACTCCCATCCCATTGCCAATAGTCTTCCTCATTACAACTGGAGCCGTCATCATGTCACACACGACAACAACAATCCCTTGATCGACGCGTCAATGTGGACCTAGAAACGGATGGTAAGGTGAGGTTAGAGCTCTGTGACGGCGCAATAACCATGGAAGAGTAGACGACGCCTGAAGTGGAAAAGGTGTGTCGTCGGCCACGAGGAAGGTGTTAAACTTGGGGTTGAGAAAGAGAGGGAGAGAGAGAGGCATTGAGAGAGAATAACAAAGGATGAACAAGCAACCAGGAGCAAAATTGTCAGTGCTTTGGGTATAATTGTTTGCAATGACACTTTTACAATATCATGCTTTGTAATGGCATTTTTTACAATATCGTGCTGTGTATATTTCATATTTGCCCTGCTAACCCTATCTAATTAACCCTTGTTAATTGTTTTCATAATATCTAGTTAAAGCACATATATACTCTCTTTTCAAACACTTGAACATTTCTTAGTTTGTTTACATATATGCTACAATATAATTTCCACTTTTGAGACTTGCTAGCCATCCATCTCTAACTCGAACAATTTGCGTGCCCGGTGTGCTCAGTCTTATTTGACGAAAGGTGAATTAATTTAATTAATGTCATTTTTAGCTAGCAAGGCCAACCGTATTATATGGTATCAAATTTTTCCCATATTTTTGGGTTGTGCTGACGAACATATGAATTCGATATAATACACATGTATATACGTACGTATTTCATGCAGCAGCTATGGCAATGATTATTAATCGTACGTAGAGAGACCTCCACAGTAGTTGAGGCTGTGTTGCCTGTGCCTCTGCATGCTGACATGCTGTCCTTGTTGAGCTAGCTGTGCAGGCATGCAAGCGTCCAGCAATCACGGCCCTGCATTATCTGCACGGGCACGACTCCATGCATCGCAACGCTCCAAACGGGCAGCTAATAGCTCCAACCACGAGTGAGCTCGTGTGTCGGAGATTTTTATTTTTGGGCGTTACACAAGGCCGATGAATTAATCATCCAAAGTTCCAAACTCTTGGTCTCTTGGGCATACATGCATGCATCGACTATGCATGCTATGTTATCATCACTTGCATATCATGTCCTCGCCTACCAAGAGTAGGTCCAGTATGGATCCAGTGTTGGTTTAGATGGTATGCATATATGCATGTGTTCATCACACATGCATGCATATATATATATGCATTTGTTGGTTAGTTTTGTCGTATACATCTTCGGATGTAGACGCTGAATTAATTTCCATTATCGAAAAAAAGAAGTACGTGCAGCTCCATCTGCCTGCTGCTGTCGCCTAGCCTTTTATTCGTTCCCAAGATTGCATTGCCGGAAAAATCTAGGTATGAAATTAAGTTTAGCTCGTGCTTGGCTTTGATCCGTCTCGTTTGCAGATGAGCCCAGACCGAACCTGGCTTCTTGCCCGCGGCTGAAAACGAGCTCGAGCCAAGCTAGCTATATAGTTCTCGCTCGTTTGCACTGACGAGACCTTGTCAATTAAGTTATTGGATTGCATGCATCAGTGTCACTACAGGAATCAGGGTCAGTGTGGTCGGCAAAAGCCGACCACACAGGACAAAATGCCGTCGACATTGATCTATCTTGGCGGCCGGCCGCCGACACTGCGCCGACGAGAGCCCGTGGTCGACATAGCTGCCCTACGTCGACAAGTCCGCCGACAGTAGTGTATTCAGGGCAACCAGCCCCATCGGCCACCTATGTGGGCGGCATATAAAGGCCGTCGACATAGCTCAGCCATGACGGCCCGCGCCATCTAACGGCATCCTGACAGGTGGGGTCCACACCAGCATTGAGGAGAGGGTGACGGAGTCCACCTCGCCAGAGTGGCGGAACGACTACCGGGAGTGAGTGAGGCGGTAGGCTCGAGAGCGAGCCGGTCCTTGTGCGCAAGGGGTAGCCTCAACGGAGAGTAGGAGTTGCGGCTCCGAATTTCGGTCAAACAAACACCGTGTCACTCTCTCATTTATTTCCCGCACTTACTTTTCTTGCAACGCTTGTGTTTAATTGTATGCCATGTCTTAGTTGTCTCGTAATTGCTTGTCGCTTCCGCTTACTCATTAATTGCAACTAGGATTGGGTAATTCTTAATATGATGCTTAATTGAAAATAATCAAAAGAAATTAAAATTGCCTATTCACCCCCCTCTAGGCCTTAGGATCCTCTTTCAACTATCTCACTACTTGTTTTCATAATATGTGGCTTGAATAGTAATGCATGGTAATTCACCCTGCATCTCAATCTCTGGAGCTCTGGATCATCAATATCTTCTGCCAGACGATGAGAAAATGGAGTTAAATATATGGCCCCATGCTTCTCCGCCAATGCAATTGTAGTATACCATGTCACAGGTGCATCGCGAGGGGCAAAAGTAAAAAAAAAACATATTCAACAGACCAGCTTCTTCTAATGGCAAGATTAATGTTAGGAACTCCAATGTCATTATTCTTTGATCGGTGCAGGTTTGACACCAGTAACAAGTTTTTTAAGCAATACACCAATAATACGTTTGGACTGAGCATAACAGATACTCGACTGCTTTGTTGTCACAAACTGAATGATCAAAATTTAGTCAGCTCTTTCTGTTTGGCGATCTTTATTCTGTTGCTATTAAAAAATGGGCAGATCAAGAGGTTTATAGTGCTTCGATCCGTCTTGTACCTCTCCTGAAGATGTCGACAACGACAGGGCAGAGAAGGCTTTGGCATGAGATTTTTTATCCATGTCCAAGAAGAAGCGATGCCTATTTAGAAGCAGTACTCAAACATTAGAGCCAGCATCAAGAGCGCCAATCTACTAATTTCAGGAGAAAAGCACTTACCATCTAGAATCTGAGGTCAATTGCCTGCAGGTGGTTGTTGAGCTTGCCGAAGCGGTTGATGTTCTGCTAGTCCTCTCACGTCACCTGCGCCTCTGTGTCGTCCCCTTGCAACCAACCCCGAGATCAGGCTCGCGAAGAAGGAACGAATCTGTCATGGGCGGGTGGGGAGGGGGGTTGGGGCTAGGGTTCGCGCTGCCTCACATGCTGCATCTTTGTCGATGCTAGAAGGGCCGCCGCGCGGTGAGGAGGCGCTGCCGCGCGCCCCCGCCTCGCCGAAGCCGTCCTCTGGGAAGCGGCCATCACCGGATGCGGGCTCCCCGAGGCCCACAACCATCGCGCTGTCGCGGGCACATCAAAGGCGGCAGCGGGAGCGGCGACGGCTGTGAGAGGAGGAGACGGCACCGAGCGGCGAAGGAGGAAACAGTTGAAATAAAACCTTCGGCCATTTGAGAGAACCCTGGCCATTCAAGGAATGACCGAAGGTTTAAAGCAAAACACTCGACCATTGTATACAAAATGATAGGAGTTAAAAAGGAATGCATGTACAATTTTAAACAACAAGTGTGTGAGGTGAGTTGGCTAGATGAGAAAGTTTTATTCAATAGGTTATGGGTTCGAATCCTATGCAACACACATTTATAATTAACTTGATTGATTTAGTGGGAAAAAATGATGTCAAAGTTCAAGTATGTATAGAGAGGTTCATCTTGATAGGAAAATATTTTTTCTATTTCATCTGTTAAATTTGGTCATATTTATTCCACCACATTTCCCTAGTGTTCACCATTTTCGTCGGTGTGTTAAAGCTGCTCACTCATACTTTTCTCGAGTGTTCTCTATTTCCGACGATAAGTTAAAGTCACTCATTCATGCATTTTCCGAGTGCTTCAAAAAGCTAAATTCATTCCCGAGGGTTTCGTCGGTAATTGCACGAATTACCCACCTTGGGTGGCCAAGGGGAAGTTACCAACGGTATACGCTCGGCCATATACATGTTCTACGGTATTTTCTAATGGCCGACAGTATTTGCACACTTGGTAAAAGTTAGAATTCTAGTAGTGGTTATTTTGTCTTACATTTCATCTATATTTGTTGTAATCGGTAAGAACTTTCTTGTGTACCTAGCTAGTACTTATTTGGTATGGACTCTTTCCTATTTTTATATTTTAATTTTACTTGCTCAGTCAATAAATACTATTTTTAAATATTAGCACTTATAACTTGGGAAAATCCCTAGTTCTTTAGAATTAATTAATGTGGTGGCTCTCGATTTAACACTGTTTTTTTACTATTTACAATGTTTTAAATAGCCGGCTATAGCGGCCGCTATAGCCGGCTACAGCCTCTGGAGAGAGCAAAGGCTAGGAGATGCATCTTTTGACGCTAAGCGATTAAAGGCGCTAATAGCGGATTATATCCCGCTATAGCTGCTAAATCGGCATGATTTTAGCTGCGCTAAGAAGGCCGAGCCGAATTAAAAGCCATCCCAAAATTCCACGGCCCAGCCCGATTAACCCTTTTAGTGCTATTCCAGTCCACACTCCACACTCAGCAGTCAGCACTCCCCAGTCCCCATCGAGCTAACCCTAGCGAATCCCGTCTCCCCCACTCGATCGGCGGCGGCGGGGTCGGCTGCGACCGACGGCGGCAAGGGTCGGCTGGGACCGAAGGTGCGACCAGCGGCGGCACCGGGCTCGGCTTCAACAGGCGGCGGCCGCGGACTCGGCTGCTACCGGCGACGGCGGAGGGCTTGGCTGCTACCGACCGGCGGTGGCGGGCTCGGCTGCGACTGCGACAAGGAGGAGTGGAGGACACCATGTCCCAGCCGGAGCAACAGCAAGGCAAGATTTCTTCTCCTCTTCTCGCTCTATACTCCATTCCTTCGCTGTAGACTTGTATTGGTAGCCAAAAATAGAAGATTTGGTTGTGTTCATGGCTTTATGGTTTATGCTGAAATGCTGAGATTTGGTTGTGTTCATGGCTTATGCTGAATTGTCTGTGCTCATGGCTTTATGGAGTGAGTCGACTAACTGGCGCATATATACATATGCGATGGCTGATCTTTCTGCTACCCCTGCAGGGCCTCAAACGATAGTGCCCCTGCAGATAAACGTTGGAGATGAAATCATTGATATGACAGAAGCAGGACTATTGGCTGTAGCGAAGAAGGTTGAGGCTCGTGTATCGGATATCAAGAACAATATGCATAGGTTCCCTCCACAACTGCGAGGGTTCGGCAGAAGCATGAACTTGATAGACCCGCAGGTGGTGGCGATTGGCCCTTACCACCACGGCCGGCCCGAGCTCCAGGCGATGGAGGAGGTGAAGCACATGGCTGCCCACTACTTGTGCCGGAGCTTGGGCGCCTCACCGGAGGAAATCTACAACAAGATCCTCCCCGTTGCCTGCAACGTCCGTGGCTGCTATGCGGATGTTGAAGGTATTGCGAGGGTTCGGCAGAAGCATGAACTTGATAGACCCGCAGGTGGTGGCGATTGGCCCTTACCACCACGGCCGGCCCGAGCTCCAGGCGATGGAGGAGGTGAAGCACATGGCTGCCCACTACTTGTGCCGGAGCTTGGGCGCCTCACCGGAGGAAATCTACAACAAGATTCTCCCCGTTGCCTGCGACGTCCGTGGCCGCTATACGGATGTTGAAGGTATCACTGATGATAACTTTGCGACCATGATGTTCTTGGATGGTTGCTTTTTGCTAGTATTAAATGTTTCCTTACCCTCGGGCGACCTAGACAATACACCCCTGGAAACAGCCATCTTCTCGAGAGGCACCCGTGCCATCGCAAGGGATATAATGTTGCTCGAGAACCAAATCCCCTGGCCAGTGCTCCAGCTCCTCATAGACCTTAAGGCCGTGCCAATGGTAAAATTTATAGGTAGGATGCTTGGAGGTATGCATTTCAGTTTGGAGTATACTCCACAAGACGTGCTTTTCGACCAAAACTTTACACCACCACACCTCCTTGGCCTCATCCGATTCTGCCAGATAGGCCATGTCGGTGTCGTTGAGGAAACGAATTCGAAGAAGGTATATATTAATATATGTTGCTGGCCAAAGATAGTTGGTGAAGAAAAGATGCCCGCGCTAACTACTAGTGCCGCAGAGCTCGCAGAGATTGGCGTCAGCATGCTGCCTAGTGCGACGTCCAGGTGCTCGGATTTGAGCGTCGTGACGGGGCCCCTGTTCGCCACGCTCTCACTGCCGCCATTGCTTCTTATTGACGGCACCGCTTCCTGGTTTGTCAACATGGCGGCATTCGAGCAGTGCACAAGGAGCCGTGGGGATGACCTGGAGATGAGCTCCTACCTCGCCGTCGTCGCGCAGCTCATGAACCGAGAAGACGACGTGCGCGAGCTTTGCAGCAGAGGCATCCTGCACTCCTACTATGACTACCACCAGACGCTCCGGTTCTTCAAGGACCTGTGCGAGCATCTCGTGCTCGGGCGCTCTTTTTACACAATATTGGAACAGCTTGGGCAGTACAAGCGAGAGAGGCGGACGTGGATCCGCGTCTACAGGTTCCTCTACAACAATCCCAAAACTATCGCCATTGTGATGTCCGCTATTAGCGTGGTGGTGGGCATCCTTCAAGCCCTTTATTCTCTCAAGAAAAAGTACCCGTAAAGGAAGGCAGTAGGTTGGAGAGAATCCAGCTCTGAGGGCAACCTTACCAGCCCCGTGCCTCTTCCCCCTCGAAAACCCTAGTTGCCACCCCACCACACCGTCTTCTGTATGTGTTTCTATTTTTTTTCTTTTCTACAATATATAGCTGATTGTACCGGCCTACTTGTGATTTATTGTGTACTGTATGTACTTTTATCCTCTTTCGAATAAGATCAATTAATAAAGCTGTACGTGGAATGTTTCCCTTGACAACCATACTAATACCTTATAGCTAGCCTAACATTTCCTTCCATTCAGTGGGTTTTTTCATTTAGTCATCTGTCATTGGTTCAGACAATCCTATATTCCCCATCACTTGTTCCACGCAACATTGCTCCTATAGCACCATTCTCAGCTTGGACACGTCGCCCTTGCTTTTGCGTCGTCCGTTCTCTCTCTCTGTACGTCTTAGCTAGATCAGGCCACATCATCTCTTCCTATCGGTTTTACACACCTCCCCCTCCCTAGGCTCGTGCCCCTCCCGGGACGACACACATGTCACTCCCTGAGATCTCGCCCATCCACCCCGGCTCAGGCGCCGTCCAATCAACGCACACGGCTCCAAATCCAGCCATACGTCTGTCCTCCCGCCGACCTATCCACTTTGCAAATCCCCTAGTTGGAATATGCTAGATGTCGTAAAATATGTTTCGCGTAATCTACCTGATAACGTGTGCATCAATGCCAATTAATGGATTGCCATATGCCACGCGTAATCCCCTTGATTACGCGTGCATTAATGCCATTAGTGGTCTACCATTCCCAAACTTATCATGTTCACGTACACCCTAGGCTATATATTGTACCATGTACTTCCCTTTATGAATTATCGAAAGATCATTCTCATTCCACCTTTCTTTATTGTATCAAAGCAGGTGTTTATCCTGCGCCTTCTCTTCCGCAATCCATAACTCTCATGACCTGAACCGACGATTCTCTCGTCGTAGCCTCCTCCGGCGAATCCCTCCCTCGTCACCTGAATTCCCACCAACTCCGACGAGATGCAGGATCGATGGCATCTCTCTCCCTCCCCAATTGACACTCGCCGACGTTTCTCTTCCCTCTACCCACGTCGATGATGTCATCCCCGTCATCGCATCCGCAGTTCAACTTGCAGAGGCTGCAGTCACTCAGGTCGTCGCAGCCCAGGCTGCTGCCGCTCGGGCAGCCACCGCCCTTGTCGCCATCCCCATTAATGCACATGCTCTCCTAGCAGCCGCTGGCTTTGGTGGAACCTCCCTCCACAATGCCAGCAATACTGCTACAGCCCGCAATCTTCCCAACCAAGGCGGCGGCGCCGTCTTCTTCCCCAGCCACAATACTCCCGACCACGGTGGCGCCAATGGACTCAACCCAAACCACGGCGGCGGCATCCCCGTCCCCCCACCCCCACCCCGCCGCAACAATGGCGGTGGCGGACTCACCTGTGCTCCAGGCCGGACCACCATCTTCCCCGGTGCTGGCGGCCCCACTGCTGTCTTCCCCGGCGCAGGGGCAGGCGGCCCCGTCGCCTTCTTCCCTAGTATAGGCAGCCTCGCCGCCGCCTTCCATGGCGCAGGCAACCCTAGCGCAGGCGGACCCGCCGCCTTCTTCCCTTGCGCAGGCGGCCCTGCCATTGTCTTCTCCCACACAGGCAGCTGCACCACCGTGTTCCGCGCCACCTTCTTCTCCGGCACCGGTAGGAACCCCCCTAAGTTCCCCTGCGCCAATGACCTCTTCGGCGTCGGATTCTCCATTGCGGGGGTCTCCCCCAGTGCTGGTGGCGCTGCGATCGTCGCAGGTGGCGGCGCTGCGAACGACGCAGCAGCTGGCGGCTCACCTCTTCCTAGCAGTGGACACATGGGAACCCTAGCAGGCTGGGGAATTATGGGTCGGCCTCAAGAAGCTCACTTCAACTCGGGCCAGCAGTAGCACAACTTCGTCCCAGCTATGGGGATCGACTATGGTGTTGGGGCTTGGTTTGGTGGGGTCGGGCTTGGTGCGCCCTTTTCTACTGCTGCGACCTCCACAGCACGCTGGTCCTCCAAGTGCTACGCTGTCTATCAGAGTAGTACAAGATCGTGCGGACTGTTGTTCACAACACCAGGCCGCTTCCGACATTCCACGAGGTGTGGGACAAGCTCTAGGTTGAGGAACTCACTCAGACCCCTGCTTTAAGTGATTCATCTACCGCCCTCGTCGTCACCACCCCTTGCATTGTCCTCGCCGGATCCGACCACTAACATCAGAAAAAACCAATCATCATTGAAAAAATGATAGAAAAAGGAGAGAAGATCGAAAAAATAGAGAGTTAGGGGAAAAGATGGAAAATAGAGAGATGGGGATGCCACGAGTTTCACCGATGACGACCGTGAGCCGACCGACAAGGAGGGACACCAAGCGCTCGCCTTCACAACGAGCAGCAACTGCAGTAGGAAGAAGCGGACTTGAAAAGCGATGAAGAGTAGTTATTTCGTGTGGCCGGCGTCCGATTTTTGTGTTGTTGTGTGGGCTTTGACCTTGCACCGCCTGTCTCAAGGTAGACCCCTTTCTGCGCGCGAGTGGATCGAGAAAGCTAGTCTCGTGAGACGCACAGAGACGCGTTGCATCCAATCCGTCCCGGACGTACAAGCGGAACCATTATCGGGAAATAAAGAAAATGGGAATGAAAATTCACAACTTGAACAAAGAGAATTCATCTCCCTACCCCACCCTAGAGAATTTACATGTGTCCCACTTAGGGATTAAAATAGCCCGCTATAGCTTTTTCGGATGTAAAAAGCTACGCTAAGGACTAAAATTCCGCGAACACAGCTATGCCTACTATAGCCGCTAAATTGACTGCTATTTTTGTAGCCGCTATAGCACCGCTATGCCACTTTTTCCAATTTCCTTTGAAAATTCAATAGTAAGTATTATATTTTGGTATGACCAACTTCATTCTTACATTATATAACCTAAATGAAGAGAACACAAATATTGAACAGCTAAACAATCACTTAAATAAGTTTCTCTATAATGAAACTGAAGAAAAACATACTGCAATGACTCGTTCTATACATTAATTATGGTCTTATGTAGATAAATTAGTGCACATAAGTAGTTTTAAAGTAACAAGTTTGTTTATTGTTTAAATGGACATGACAAATATTTTTAAATATGTCATATTTTATTTTATTTTTATATTAAAATGCTATACAGGATAGCTTCCGTGATAGCCCGCAATAGCTTTTATAGCTTTTTTTCATAACCTTGCCGCTAAACCGCAAAAAATGCGATTTAAACCCTTGGTCCTACATAATTCTCATGTCCCTTCCTATTCGCATTGCATATATACAAAGTCAGAGCTCATCTCCTAATCCCTCACTCCCTCGACGCTGCTGAGACAGTGGAGCTAGCGCGTGGTGAAGGTCATAGCAGCAAGAGACCCTTCAGAGCTTGGTATGTTTATTAATGACAAAAAACTATTATAAATTATTTATTAAGTGCACTAAAAGAACAATATTTTGAAAGTTTTTCTAGATTAATATATCCATATTTTTTATATGCTCAGTCTAAATAGTTTAAAAATAGTTGTGGATAAAGTTTGAAAACTTTGAATCAGGACATACATGATACATAAAACAACAACTTTTTATTGAATCGAATGGAGTAACTAACAACCTCGTCCTCTCTATGTACAGATGCTATGGCAGACAGTGGTGTTAGTACCCCTGCACTACAGGAATCCGCGACACTGTGGTCGGCCCAAATCCACAGTGTCGGCGGCCCAAAAACTGGCCGGCATAAGACACCCTATATCGGCGGTATATCTATCACCGCCGACATAGACCCTCCGCACCTCGCGCTCGCGTTAGGACTTAGAAATTTTTTGAACTCCCCATGCTCTATATCGGCGGTATATACAATACCGCCGACATAGCCCCTCTACACCACCCCTCTCCCAGACCGCGCGCGAAAATTCGAAATCTCGAGCGACCCTCTGTGTCGGCGGTATCTAATAAGCCGCCGATTGACTGCGCGGAGATGGCCGAACTGGATTCGTGGACCAATTGAGCTCTTTCTTTGGCCCGCCTTGGAACGACGTGGCATGTGGGACCAGAGGGTGCCGAAGAGGTGGAGAGGCGTCTTTCTTCAGTATGTCTTCACGTAGTGGAGGCGGCCAGGGTGGTGGCCGAACTTCTGGATAATATCGCGCCTTGTCCAGAGGTCGATGATGCTGACGGAGTGATCGACTTGTTGTAGACGAAGTAGTCGACGAAAATCTTAATGACCAACATATTGACGTAGTGTTGGTCATACCTATGATGGGCATGGTCACATCATCGTCGGGCGCTTATCCCTGCCAGTGCCCACTACCCCGGGGTAGTAGTGTCTACAGAGCACCCCTATCTGCTTTCCCGGCTCTGTCCCCGTCCCATTGTTGACGCAAACCAACGTACTGCATGTACAATTCAGAACAAATGTTTAATTAACTATATTGTGTTGGTGAATAAAAGACATCGAAAATGAGCTGTTCAAGTGATCAGTACACATACCTCTTCCCTGCGGAAACACGTATCCGTATCCTCTCATTTGGATTTTCGGCTGTTTTTATCAGTTTGTTCCGCCCCCGATGTCTCTTGGAGCTCGAACCCTCGCCAGCCTCGAAGGGCACATAGTCCTTGTCCTCATCCTCATCCTCCATCTCCCCGACCAAGCCTGAGCGTCTTCCTGATCCTCCACCTCATCCTCATCCTCATCCTCATCATCACTCTCCTCGTCATCCTCCCCTGTACTTTCCTCGCCACTCCCGTCTAGCACCCACTTCTCCTTATAGCCCTGTTGCACACACCTGTCGGGTCCGCCGCCTTCCAATCCCTCTCATCCTCCCCGCTCTCATTCTCCTCTCCGCTCCCTTCTCCCCTCCCCTGTCGACACCCGATTTACAAGATCGGATTCCACCTGCGTAAACCTGTACTAGTCCCAAGGATCATGGCTAGTACACACAGATATACAGAAACGGAACAGTGCCAACGATAATATTATTACAAACGGAACAATAAAATTTTGAATCTACGCAAGAATTTTGAAAGGACCAATAAATCTCGGGGCTAGCTTGCCACTTACACGAATCTACGCATGCCTTTAAGAGGAGACATGCGCAAATACACAAAATCTCCAATAGCAAACTTCAAATCCCTTCGACGGTTATCAGCATAACTCTTTTGTCGGGACTGAGCTGTTTTCAACCTCTGTTGAATCATTTTGACTTGTTTTTAGCCTCTTGCAAAATATCCAACCCAAATATCTTTGCTTCACCGGTTTCTTGCCAATACAAAGGAGTTCTACACTTTCTTCCATACAAAGCCTCAAATGAATCCATTTGAATGCTGGACTGATAACTGCTGTTGTATGCAAATTCGGCATAAGGCAACTGCTTATCCCAACTGGTAGGTGCAGCTAGAGCGTAGGCTCTTAACATATCTTCCAGAATTTGGTTCACTCTTTTAGTCTGTCCATCAGTCTGTGCCCATCAGTCTGAGGGTGAAAAGCTGTACTGAAATTTAATCGAGTACCAAGCGACTCATGGAGTTTGTCCCAAAACTTTGAAGTGAATTGCATCCCTCGATCAGACACGATCTTTTTAGGCACACCATGTAGACACACAATTCTACTCATGTACAACTCGGCTAACTTGCCTCCAGTATAGGTGGTGCGAACAGGAACAAAATGGGCCACTTTGGTAAGCCTGTCAACAATGACCCAGATAGAGTCGTGGCCTGCTTGGGTTCTCGGGAGACCAATAATAAAGTCCATCCCAACTTCTTCCCATTTCCACTCTGGGATTTTCAAAGACTGCAACAGACCTGCAGGACGCTGGTGCTCTGCCTTTACTCTTTGGCAAATATCACAACGAGCTACAAATTCTGCCACTTCTTTTTTCATGCATGTCCACCAGTATGAGCTTTTCAGATCCACATACATCTTGGTGCTACCAGGGTGTATAGATATAGGGCTATCATCAGCTTCCTTGAGGATGAGCTCCCTTAGAGCACTGACGTTAGGCACAAAAATCCTCTTTTTAAACCAAAGCACACCCTCATCATCAACAGAAAAATTTGGTGCTTTATTCTTCAACATTCTGCCTTTGATCTCTTGAACTTCTTCATCATCCTTTTGGGCTTCTTTTATTTGATTCCACAAAGTGGGTTGCAATTCCATCGAGTTCAAATGACCGACTTTGACAACTCCAAGATTTAACTTAAGAAGATCTTGACATAAATCCGGTGACATCTCCTCACTCCGGAGGTTGTTACAGGTGGGATGACGGTTTAAAGCATCAGCCACCACATTGGCCTTGCCAGGGTGATAGTGAATTCCCACATCATAATCTTTGATTAATTCCAACCAACGCCTTTGCCTTAGATTCAGGTCAGGCTGGGTGAATATATACTTAAGACTCTTGTGATCAGTGAAAATCTCAGTGCGATTTCCCATAAGATAATGCCTCCAAATTTTCAGGGCATGCACAACAGCAGCTAATTCCAGATCATGGGTAGGGTAGTTTTGCTCATGCGGCTTAATCTGACGAGATGCATAAGCCACCACTCTTCCTTCTTGCATCAGGACACACCCAAGACCTTGACGAGATGCATCACAGTAAATCTCAAAGTCTTTGCGAATATCAGGCAAAATCAGCACGGGGCTGAAGTCAGGCGCCTTTTCAATTCTTGGAAACTGTCTTCACAACTAGCGGTCCATTCAAACTTCTTTTCTTTCTTCAACAAATTGGTCATCGGTCGGGCTATTTTGGAGAACCCTTCGATGAACCGGCGGTAATATCCCGCCAAACCAAGAAAACTTCTGGCTTGAGTCACAGATTTCGGTTGCTTCCAGTCAACCACAGATGCTACCTTCTCCCAGAAAACTTCTGACCTGAGTCACAGATTTCGGTTGCTTCCAATCAATGAAGTGACCTACCTTCTCAGGGTCCACAGCAACACCTTCAGCAGAAATGAAGTGACCAAGGAAAGATACTTCTTTCATCCAAAATTCACACTTGCTCAGCTTAGCAAACAACTGGTGCCCCCTCAACCTTTCAAGAACCATCCTCAAGTGGACCTCATGCTCTTCTTCAGTCTTCTTCAGTCTTTGAGTAAATCAGGATATCATCAATGAACACCACCACGAATTTTTCCAAGAAATCCATGAATACTTTGTTCATCAAGTTCATGAAATAAGCAGGTGCATTGTAAGGCGAAAAGACATGACAGTGAACTCATACAGACCATACCGAGTGGTAAAAGCTGACTTAGGAATATCAGACTCCTTGATTCTGATTTGGTGGTAGCCAGACCTCAAGTCAATTTTTGAGAAAATGGAAGTCCCTTTTAAATGATCAAATAGATCATCAATGAGAGGCAGAGAATATTTGTGTTTAATGGTCACCTCATTAAGTGACCTATAGTCCACACACATTCTTAGGGATCCATCCTTCTTTTTCACAAAAATAACTGGAGCACCCCAAGGTGACGCACTAGGGCGTATAAATCCCTTTTCTTGCAACTCTTCGATTTGCTTCTTTAACTCAGCCATTAGGTTTGCAGAAAGACAGTACAACCTTTGGGAGATAGGCGCAGTACCAGGGGCTAAGTCAATAACGAACTCAACATCTCGCTCAGGCGGCATGCCTGGCAACTCCTCGGGGAACACATCAGGAAATTTCCGCAAAATAGGCATTTTCTTCAGATCAGACCCTTCCAACTTATTTAGGGTAATCAGATTCTCAAGACAGGAGTTAGCAACAAACTGAACCTCCGTGCCATCATTACTAGTCAACTTGACTGTTTTAGAGGCACAGTCAATATGACCTTTATATTTGGCTAACCAATACATGCCTAGTATCACTTCTATCCCCTTCGAATCAATGACCACCAGGTCTGCTAAAAATCCCACACCCTCAATTTTTATGCACACATCAGGACACAACAAGGCTAAGGTGGGGAAAAACAGGGGAGACTCCGGCAACAGTGGCGAAGTCCACGGCGGCGGCGAATCCGACCACCCGGGATCAATTGGTTGCGAGGGGAGCAAGAGATAGACAGGGCGAACACAATGGGGTTTCAATTTTCCCAAACGGTGGATGGGACACGCAGCGCGACGGCTCGCGGCTCCGCTCAATTCCATCAACCGAGGGGGTGAAGGTAGGTAGAGGGTCTACCTCTGAGCTCGCCGGACCGGTGGGGACAGCGGGGCGGCGAAAACTTCGAGGGAATGGCGGCGTCGGCTCCGGGGACACGCTCGGACTACGCGGCTTCACCCCTGGATGCGAGCTTCTCTGGAACTCCCTGCGACCAAGTCCAAGGTGAGGGTGACGCGGAGGAACCGAAGCGAAACAATGGAGGAAGAGGGGGTCACGGGGAAGTGGAGCATTGGCGCACCGGCTCGGGCAATTGACACGGCAATGGCGCGAAGCAGAGGGGAAAGGGTAGCAGTGCCCTTCTTAAAGGCATGCCTCGCCCGAGGCGTTCTTGACGCGACGCGGAAGGTTGGCGAGCGCCGGCGCGAGTTCCGGCCGGTGGCGTGTTGGGGGCGACGGCGGCGTCACGAGGTTGGCCGGCGACAAGACCCGAAATGGCGGAGAGGGAAGGGGGGTCCAGGGGAAAAGTTGGGACGCACGACCGCATGGGGGGACGCGCCATCGGGTTCACGGGAGTGAGAGAGGGAGCGAGCACAGCGGCAGCGACTCACAAACAGGGGCGACGCAGAGGAGCAGGGGGAGGAAGAAGGGACCGACAAGGCGGGCCCACCTGGCGGCGGCTCCATGGCGTGCAGGGCAAGGGGAGGTGGCAGCGGCGGGCTGGGCCTGGCGCAGCACTGCGGCCCAACAGAGAGGAGAGAGGTGCGAGGTGGAGAGAAAGAGAGGGAAAAAGAAATGGGCCGGCTCGGCTTCGGCCCAATCAGAGGATAAGAGAAGAGGCGGGAAAAGGAAAAGGGAAGAGGGAAACGGGCCGAGACTTGGGCCGAGGAGAAATTAAATCCGTTTTGAATTTCTGATTTCCATAGGACTTTTATTTTTCAAATACCATTTTGAACATATTGATACTTTAGGAAATACTATTTTGATGACCAAGGTTTATTAATATACTTCCCAGATAATCCTCTTGGGATAGGTTTTAGTAAGATGCTATGAATTAGACAAAATACCACATTTTTCTAATTTAAATGCAATGCATGCAATGATGATGATGCCATGGTGCAATATAAATAAATGAATTAACATTTTAAATCATGCATTTTAAGAAATTATTAACGTGCCAAATTGGATTTAAAATTTTGGGATGTTGCTAAAGATCACAAAGGTGGACAACGCAGGGGAGCTGAATCATAGTGTGAAAGTCAATAAAGTGATCAAGGTCAACATATACAACATCCATGGTTCGTGCATCTCCCGTTTGAGGGTTCCCAAGGTGACGAGGGTCTCAGCGGAACGACATCTTGGAATCCAGCCCAGCATCGCTCCACGTGTGAGTGGTGTTCGTGCTTGCCATCTCCGGAGCGAAGAAAGTAGCAACCATTAGGGAGTTGAGACGGTTGGCTCGAGAGTGAGTCGGTCCTTGCGAGGATCAAGCTTCAACGTGAATTACGGTATTCCGGCAAGTCTCCAAGCACCAAGGTAAAAAACATCGTGTCACTTATGATTTGCTCTCTTATGCTCTTATATTCATTGTCATATCATGAGATGATATTTATGCTAGTTATGACCTTTGTCATGTATTGACTTGTGTAGCTTGCTACTATCTCCTAGTGGTTTAAATATGGATGCTGTTCATATGTGCGCTAGCTCGTTTGTCTTAAGCAATTCAATTACTCGCAAGTACACTACTAGAATTAAATTCTGCTTGTCACCCAAGAATTACAAACCTCAATTTAGTTATTTCTTGTTCTAAGGTGTATATCATGTGTGCCATTTATTTTAACCTCATTTAAACCTTGCCATCATCTAGCTTCATAACTTGTCTTCAAACATTAGTAACCCGCTGCTCCCGCCCCCTCCCCAACACCAACACACATCCACCGAAGCAGCATAAAAAGGAGATGATTACGAAGGCATCGGCTCACGGTTATAAAAAGGAAGACATAGCTAGGGAGGGGAGGTGCACGACGATGGCCAAGAGATTGGGGGAGGTGCGGTGGCCGAGGGATTGTAAGAGGAAAACACCAGAATCCTTGCGCTCTCCATGATAATGTGTGTGAGAGAGGGAGAGGGTAAGAGAGATTGGAAGAGGAAGAAGAGGATTTATTCTCTTACAATCTGAGGCCCCGTCATGTCATATCGATGTTGGTTGGCGCATTGGTGAAACAACCTCCGAAATTGTTTTGGTGGTTATCCACGCCAACAAAATTAAGTGACAAATACCTAGCTGTATAACTTAGAGGTTTATGTAAACGAAGCACGATAGTTACTTTACGGTGTAAAATGACCTTTTATAGATGAAAAATATATAAAGGATGTTATTTAATATTGAACATGTTTAGAAATGCTAGGAGGGTAGAAGAGGCGGGAGAATATGCTCAGCCACTTTAGAGTTCACACTCCCGTTAGACTCTCCCGAAGTTGATAACTTGTTCTAATTAATCGGAGAGCCTATATAGACTTGCATCCCATCCAGTGTGTACATCTATCCCTTTGTCCTTAGCTCTATCAGCATTCAGACATAAACTAAGCTAATTAGGTCTATCATCTTGCCTATGTAAACTAAGCTAATTGCTCCATCTAGCAACATTTGATAGCAGCAACAGTTTGTGCTTCAAGTGTCGCCTATCAAGTTGTAAGCATCTAGATTGTCTAAGCTTTTCTCTATTTCTTCACTCGTATAGCTTAATTTAAGTTCTTTTTTTTGTTCAATAGCTGCGTTAACTGATCTCAAACTTTCTATATATGTGCATGCTACAATTTATTAGCTCATTTTGCGATTCTTGTGCCATGCTTAACTGTAAAACCGATATGATAAGACAGGTGCAGAAAATTTTTGTTTTATTTTTGGTGTTATGAATTCAAGTTATATAGATTATGAGGACAGCTTTAATTACCGTCCTCTTGCATTTCATCTCAAATGTTCTTGACCACAGCAACATATCTGTTTGCATCTAGGTTAAAGGAAAAAGAAGCTAGCCAATTAAACACATGCAATTATTTCTATAAAAAGGTAGATTAATTGAGGAGCTTGGTTCAACCTGATTCTTTTCAGCTTGGTGTAGCGTAGCGTTTCACTTTAGCAAAATTTATCTTATTTACATAGCCTATTTGGTGTAATAATTTATCTTAGGTTTGTAGTAGTCCTCTTAAAGATCCTAAAACTATTTTCTAATTTTTTTACAATATGTAAATCTCTTTTTAAAGATTCTTAAATTTTGCTACAGAAATAACTTTCTTATGTCGTAATAACTTCGTATAGCATACATTATACGAAGTTATACGAATATTTTATATGTTTTTCTAAATTGTTATATTTTATATGTTTTTTCATGATTTTCATTTTTTAATGTTTTATGTTTTTTAAAATTTTTATGAACTTTTAGTTTTTTTATTTTTATGATTTTTTAGTTTTTATGAATTTTTAAATGGTTTTTATGTATTTTTATTATTTTCTCTATTTTTTTATGATTTTTACGGTGGACATAACGGCTCGGGGGGTTCCGTGCAAACGGTGCCGACTTCCAGAGGGCGATAAAGTAAAGGAAAAAGTCACGTTTTGGTCCCTGAACTATCCCTATTGGACCAATTTGGTCCCTCAACTTTGAAACCGGACTTGTTTGGTCCCTCAACTCTCAAATCCGGACTATTTTGGTCCCTCAACTCTCAAATCCCGACTCAACAGCGGTTTTGCCATGTCAACGTACACATGGAGATGTTGTCATGCATCGTTCTAGAGTGACAATCAAATCTGGGACTGCTTGTGTTAAGGTCTCCAGATGTGCCCCAGACCAAAGAGAGAGCAATTAAAAAGCACTGATGGATTGTGTTATGCCATCTCAGATTTTTTTTGTTTTTCCATGTGATATGTCCCTTTCTGTAAGAACTATGTACTAGTTGTCATGTCTTCTAATGTGCAAACTACTACTGGCACTACTACTGTCCTGTGCAAGCACTAAATATGTACTTGCTGTCACTAAGTATGAATTATGCATGTGTTTGATGCCATGTGTCATGCCTGTTGTACAAAATATTATCCACGTATGTGCCATGTGTGTGTCAACATGGCAAAAACCACTCTAGAGGACCAAAAGAGTCTGGATTTGAGAGTTGAGGGACCAAAATAGTTCGGATTTGAGAGTTGAGGGACCAAACAAGTCTGGTTTTAAAGTTGAGGGACCAAATTGGTCTAAGAGGAATAGTTCAGGGACCAAAACGAGACTTTTTCCTAAAGTAAAATACAAGTTCCGGGGGCTACGTGAAACAAGATGCCAACTTCCGGGGCTACAGTGCAATTTACTCCGATATGAACTTAGTTGTTCCCGTCCGTGCTCGATGCATTACTTACGTTTCTGTCATCTGGTTTAACAGGTATTCGTAGTTCTTAATTTGAATTAATAAAAAATTGCCTATCGTTTATTTCTTCTAAAAAATGTGTAGATCCAAAAGGGTTAGGGCATGTTCTCGTCAGCTTATTTGACTAATCTGTCTATTTACTTATCTTCATTTAACTAAAAATAATTTGATTTTGTGAACCCATCTTTTTTCCTATCTCAAAGACTTGTTTAGGAGTTCTAAAATATAAGTCAAACAAAACACACCCGCTTCTTGATTTTATCTGAAAGAACTCTCAAAATTAAGAAATAAGTTAGATAAGTAAATAAGTAAATAAGATAAACTGACGAGGCCATGCCCTTAGCGTACCGAGATTACCATAATCCACCAAAACGAACGTATGCATGTCCATGTTTTTTTTTTTGGTGCTCTTTTGAACCTTTATTTTCCGTGGTGAGCTTCATGTACTAAATCATAGTGTTCTGAAAAAACTTTACAACTACGTGGAATAAAATCAATATTTGTGCGCTATTGCTATTTCGCAGGCGTCTGAAATTTGCGATTTCGTGCAGGCGCTAAAAGTTCCAGTAAGTTTGTACTGTTTTTCCACATTTGAATTCACTGGAAGAAACGTTGTGAGAAGGTGAAACTTTTAGCGCGAAGATTGTTTACGCGTTTTGCTGTGTGTGGCGTCGCCGGCGATCGTCGTCCTCCGTGCAAATTGCGAAATCGTGCGGACGCTAAAAGTTCCAGTAAATTTGTACTGTTTTTTCACATTTTCATTCACCGGAAGAAACGTTATAAAGTAGTGGAAAAAATCGCGCGAGATCCTGTTTGTGCGTGTTGACGTGTGTAGCGTCGCCGACGAGCTCCGTGGGGGTGGCGGCGGCGACAACCGGTGAGCTCTGCGCGACAGCGGCGGCGACGGCACTCGGTGACCAGCAACGGCGGCGGCGGCGACGGAGCTCGACGGCCGGCAACGGCAGCAGCGACGGCGACGATGAAGACGATGTCTTGCTGCTGCTCGCATGGCTTGCTGTTGCTCGCACTCACTGCTGTAGCTCGACGGCGAAGGACAACAGCGAGGCGATTGCTGCGCTCGCCGGCGGCGCTATGCAGAGGCGAGCGCCTGCACAAAAGCCACCATTGCAGGCGCCTGGCCATTAGCGAGTCCCATATTTGTGAACATAAATTGGTGGGATAATTGTGTTTTTGCCCCAATTTTGAAACCTAACTGTGATTTTGCCCCCATTTTCTAGGCTTTGTGATTTTGCCCTTGTTTTCTTAAACTGAAGTCTCTGTTTGCCCCCATTCTGTTAACACCACTTAACGGTGTTAACTTAGCTTTAAAAGACATATTTTCCCTTATAGATTTGCACATTTGCCGGGTAGAGCACCACATTGATATATTTTTCTGCTTACGTGATTCCAATTAATTCAGCACCGCAATATATAGCGCAGCGTTACACTGTACGGGTTGGCATGAGCCATCAGCCATGCATGACATATATAGCGTGATTTGCAAGCCTGTGCGGTTGCGCTGGCCAACTCCTGTACCATTGTACCAAGGACGAGCGTGCACTGGCATCACAAGAACGCGATTTATTATTTTCATCGAACAGAAGCCAACGAAAATAGCCTGAAAATCGATTGAAATTATTTATTTTTGGTGAATATGGGCTGTCGGCCGGGCACCCCTTGACAGGGAAAATTACTTGATGTCCGCAATGCCAACGTCACTACAGAAACGACATAAATTTTGAGAGTACTCCAATAGGTACGACCGTCAACGAAAAAGTGTATAGTCTAAGTCTTCTCTCGAGTCTCGATGGTTTTTATGAGGTCGTGCGTCAACTGCTCAAGGCTGTTGTCACATTTTAATAAAATTAGGTGTCCCAAGTGTTTTTAAAAGAGATAAAACATAAGGTAAAATTTGATTTTATTATTTATGTAGATAAAACCTATTATAGCTATTATTTTATGATCCGATTGGCTATTTTATGAACAAGACTTGCTTAAAATTGGTATGGGCAGTGTCAACACGTTCCCTAGGTTTCCAAATATATGTCTTACCTTTTTCTAATTTTTAGGCAGCCCGCAAAATTCGGATTAAGAACAAAAAAGGCCTTATTTGGAAGGAATCTCGCATGAAATAGTGAGAAATACTTTCCCAAAACATCCCCAAACATTAGGGTGTCTTCTAGAAGCTTTAGTCCACCTTTTACCCTAGTTTCATCTGAAATCTTGAAGGGAAAGTCGGATTTCCAATTTGGCAAGCCCCCAATTCTACTCCGAGTCGGATTCGGTTTCCTAAACCTTTCCTATTTCATCCCAGCCTAATCCACCCCTCCCCAGCACTATATAAATTCCCCAAGACTCCCCCTTGACAACCACAACTCGTGGAGGCTCAAGGTTGGAGCCCTAGTCACCGAACCCTAGCTAGCCTCCAGAGCACTCTTTGGGGTATCACTTTTTTGTGTCGAACCCAAACCCTAGATTAGATACCGCCACGTTGTAGAGCTCGTTGAGACGGTCAAGATTAATATATGGATTGTCCAATTTGGTGTAGGTTTGCCCCTATAAAACCTCGCCCAAGTTTGGAACCCTCCCAGCCGCCGGCGAACCTCGTCGTCCGTGCCGCTCCGTAAATCCTGTGCTCAACCGGAGCATGCCACGCCACGCCGCCTTCTGCCGCCGTAGCCCCCTCTGTGTGCGTCCATCGACCACGCGCCTCGCACCATCCCACCGGCGCCACGCGTGACGCGTCCCGCCGTCTCATTCCAGCGCCACTCGCCGCTGCCCTATCATAGGGTGACGTGCGTCCCATGGGGGCCACTTCCGTAGTCACCGTCGCAACTCCACACACCGCAGGCAGCTCCACCCCACGTCACTGACATGAGGGGCCAGCCAGGACATGGGCCACACATGTCAGTCATAGACCGCCGCAGTCGATGTGGACCAACCCGTTGCTGCCACGCGTCACCGCATGTGCCGTCGCCGCTGCCACTGCCAGCCGAGCCCACATGTCACGTCCCTGCTCTGCGCACAGTGCTGGACCGGTTGGGCCGTGTGCACGGAGAGAGAGAGAGAGAGAGAGAGAGAGAGAGAGAGAGTGAGTGGGTGGAGAGGGGAGTTGAACCCATTAGAGTTTAAATCCTTTTCTATTTTTATGGGAATTTCTATTTATTCCGAAACTTCTCGGAACTGTTTGGGGAGTTCTCGAGCTCCGATTCAGGTGATTCCAGAGTCATTAATTTAAAAATAATTCCTACAATTTTAATATATTTTTAATATTATATTTTCATTGCTTGGATCTGCTGTTTGTTTTGGTTTCCTCGATCTATGTGTAGATAACGTAATTTCAGAACTGGATATTGTTCCTGGGAATCTCTGTAGGAGAACTGCAAGCACCAAATTTTTCGAAGGCAAACAATAGTTTGCATATTCCTATCCCATATTTTACAATTCCACTTTATGCCTTTATGTTTATAATTTCTACTCTTGCATACATATTAGACTAGTGTGTAGGTATCCGACCAAATTAGTCTTTCACTATCATGTTGTAGCCTTGATTGATGAACCCCTCTATTTGTTCCTTAGCCTATCCTTTGATTAGATGCTAGGTTTGCATTGGTTATTCACTTATTAAAATGAGAAGGCGGAGCCAAGGTTTCGATGTGTTTTGATTAAACCCTAATCAACAAAAATAAATGTGTGGTCGGTTAGAGTAGACCCGGTCGAGATGGTTTCTTGCACTACAGGAAAACGAAGTGTTTTCGTTGGCCGATAGTAATAATGCTGTAATTTTGTCGGTTTTCTTAAACCGATGAAAATAATGCCGTAATTTCATTGGTTTTCTTAAACTGACGAAAATAATACCGTAATTTCGTCGGTTTTCTTAAACCGATGAAAATAGATATAAAAATTAAGGTGCCGCCGTCTCAATGAAAATTTTGGGCTAGGACACCTGGTATATTCGTCGGTTTCCACCACGACCATAGGGTCATAGGGTGCCGCTATTTATCCCCATCCGTCTCTCGGGCCCACTTTGACCTATCCGCCCCCGCGCCGCCGCCCTTCTCCTTAGCTCCCCCGCGCCGCCGCCCTGCTTCTACTCCTCAGCTCCCCCGCGCCTGCCCCTCTTCCTCAGGCATCCTCTTCGCGCGGCCCCCACCTTATCGACGCAGATTGAAGGCACGACGATGACCTGGTGACGCAGATCGAAGGCAAGGCGACAACGACGCCTTATATCTAGTTGTGGTTGTGGTATGGAGGTCTCCTCTACTAAGGACTCAAGTTTGTGACATGATAGAAAAAACCAAACAGTACAACCACTTGTGCCTTTGGCCCTGGCTTAGTACCCTGCGAAACCTACTAACCACTTGCTTGTAGGCTGGCCAGTTATGGTTCGATACTTTTTCCCTAGGGTAAGGCTTGCTACTTTTCCAGAGGAGTAGGTTTGTTCTTGAGACCGAATAGCTTAAATGGGGAACGCCCCCGGGTGGTGTCCAGAAGTAGTGGGCGCCCTACTGTGGCGGACACCGGTGGGGCCGGGGGAACCAAAAGAAAGGGCAGGCGAAGTAGTAAGTGTACTAGGCTTCAAAGGCTTTGTACCGTATCTCCTTCGGGTTGAGACGAGGCTTGTGGGGAACGTGTACACGCTCTCCGGAGTTAAAACTATCATGATAGCCATGTCCACGGTCATGGACGGGCGAGAGGTTTTCACTTGTAGTCCCACCTTTTTAGTAATTAAACCTGACTAGAGTAGGATGGGTCTGGCCTAGTGTGATGATGCACCGTCCTTTGATGATTGTTGGTAATATCTTGAGATCATGCATTCACTTAATTAAAACTTGACAACTAAAATAACCCTTCCCTCGATCCTTTGCCTTTGCATACATTGTTAAGGATTGCTTGCTGGGTAGCCGCGTACTCATTATACCTATCGCGTATAGTTTTATTATTCAGGTTGCAAGTCTGATCAGAACCAGGAGGGTCTAAACTCAGGTGTGCAGGGTTAGCTGCGGGTGTCCGGGTTAATTTCTTGGATATCATCGCTGAATGCTGTTGCTGCTCTGATGTTCTCTTTATTCGTTGTTAATATTTGGTAATACCTGTCTTATTGTAATAGCATATGATGCTAACTTGAAGTACTCCATTATTTTGAATAATAATGGAATGCCAGCGATGATAACCCTTGTCCATCATGAGCAACTAGTCTGGGCCTAGTGTCAGATCATAGTATCGGATTCCCTGTGGGGATGCAGGGGGTCGTGACAGCTGTCGACTTACACCACCACGGTAACGCCGTGAGTTTCTCTCGATGACGAAACAATGGCAATCAAGATTTGAGAGAGCCCGCACTCTAGGCAAGCCAGCCCAGTAAACCTGTATCGATGGCCTATGTGATCGTTGAGATAGGCATTGCTCCTATTTCATCCGATGGCGGACCCACCACTATATCTCTCGACAACCTCACGGAAGCTATCGAGAGTACACTGTCAAGGCCCAAAGACGAAGTCACCACAACAATCTCGACCGCCTTTCAGTCGACCATTGATCCTATCTTTTTCGACGACTAAATTGTCGAGAAATCTATTTTCTCTCGACTAGTTTGACCTGATGGTCATGTCTCAACAGCTGGTCAACGAGAAATATTCACTACTAGGGAACAAGCTTTCTCAAGCGGTTCAAAAAAAAGGATCAAACTTCTACAAGCGGTTTAATGCCTCAAAACAGTCTCAAGCCAGAAAATGACCTCTAGAAGCGGTTGGGGGCACGATCCGCTTCTAAAGACCTAAAACCCTAAGCGGTTTGTGTCCCCAACCGCTGCTATACCTCTACAAGCGGTTCGGAACACGAACCGCTTAGGTTGCTTGGCTTTACAAGTGGTTTAATAGCCCCAACCGCTTCTAGAGGCCCATTTTTCGAATAGATAAAAGGAAAGCTCCACCCATTCTATCAGATGACGCGCGTGGGTGGGTTGGCTAGCTGGGTGAGGTGTGAGTCAAGAGGTCCTGGGTTCAAATCCCACCTCCGCCAATATTTATTTGCCTTTTTACACTCTATTACAAGCGGTTCTCTGAACCGCTTGTGATGCTCCGCGAGGCATCAGTCACGGTTGCTTACAAGCGGTTTTAAAACCGCTTGTAGGGGGCTTACCAACCGTTTGGGAAGCCTTTTTCCCTGGTAGTGACTGGTTTTTTTAATTTTCTCGACTGCTTCAACCATCGAAACGGCCATCAAGTGTATTATCATTTCCTGTATGTGCATGTCATGCTTATTTTTGTTGACAAAGCCGATGAAACTAGTCATGCTAGAAGTTTTTGTGGCTGCAACGTCACCTTGTCAACATGGGTGACGAGATGTTTCGTCAGTCAGCCAAATCATCGAAAATAATTGAATTTTTAGAAACAATTTTAGAATTACAACAATTTCCTAACACTCATAGTAAGGTCCTAAAATTCATAGGAAAACCTATAATTCACATAAAATCTCACACCATCACATATATTTATCATCACAATTCACAAGCATTGTGCATCACACAAATTCACTATTAATTTCACATATGATCAATAACAAGCACAAGGTCGCATATATATCAGACAAATTCACATATATATACAAGCATAACATCACATATTCCACACACAAGTTCACAAGAACGTTAACAGTATTATTTAACTTCACAAGAACGTTAACAGAATTATGCCTACCGGTATGGCGTCATGAGTTGAGGTATTGACCAACTAAAGAGTCCCGAAAGCCTTGTTGCCTCCGGCACGAGCACCGACTACTGCAGGTGGTGTCGACAAACCACGTAGAAAACCAAAGTGAATTAATTTTGTACAAAATTAGTCATTGAAACAATATTGTGAGATGGAAAAAATTGGATGGAGAGCACCGTATGAGGTTACGAGAAAACAAAAATGAGGAGGAGGCTGGAATACAGGAAAATAAGGACCATGAATTTTGGGCATGGCTTCACGTGTCAGTCGGTCCCTATTTTCGATGGGAATAGTCCTGTGTAATCTGATCATTGGCCAATTTTCACCCTCCTGCAAAGAAAAAAGGACGATCCATCGAGTGATTGTCACCGACCTTTTGCGTAACATTTGCCTTCCTCATATTTAGCCTAGGAATGAGCACTTTTTTTTTGAAATTAGCAATCATCCTCGGCATGCTCATGGTCGTAGAAAGAATCTGCCAGTAGTTTGCTCTCGTTCGACATGATCTTCGACTGAAAAAGGCAAATTAAAGTTGCACACTAAACTGATGGTTTGTCTATGATTGAAACTCAAATATTGAACATCAAGCTAAAATCTCAATGAATATTATTTTCTTAGAATATTGACCCAATGGCATGATGATTAGCTTTGCAATGAAATAACTATATGCCTGAAATTATTTTTTTTATCAATTCAATACCATGCAAGTAAACTATCTACATCAAATAACATAATTACATTTCCATCCTAAACTTCTAGTAAACCTAAACTATGAACAAAAATTTATATACCATTAAATGGACATAGGAGAACAAAACATTTTTTCACCCTGGTTTAGACCTCCCATGGCAGAGATAATACATCTATTTCCAGCACTCCATCAATGAGGTGAAAATATATCAGGAGCTCTATGGAAATCACTAACAAGCCAGAAAAAGAGAAAACCGAGCAATGGCGAAGCCCCCCTAGGGTGTGCTTACACCTCCTCTTATACAACACAGCCTAGAGAGACATAGAGATTCCTTCTTGCCAAAGACACCCACCCCTCGCAGGCATGTTCTGACACCGTTGTCCTATCCCCTTGGCGCTCAACATGCCTTGATCAAGGGGGGAATTTTGTGCTAATTGGATCCTGCCTCACGCGCTCATCACACGGTCGCCTGGCTAGGCGCTGAACTCTTTGCATAAGAAAAACAGGGGCGGTTTGCCCATGATCAACCCACAAGTTTGGTCGTTGGCTCGTTGTGCTCGGCTATCGCTCAACCATCGACAGCCAGGCCCAAGGCTGAAGGGAGATGGATCATTTCCCTTGAGGATGAGAGTCAACTTGAGAGACTCGTTTGTGATTGTTGTGTAGCCTTGTTGTGTCCTTGGACGTGGATCCTACAATGTAAGGCATCGACAGATAACTTAAACTTGTTATTGTAGCATTTTGGACATTAATTAAATGTCTAAAGGAAGATCAGTCGAGCGCAAGCAGAACCACGTCGCAACTTCCTGGATGGTGATTAGGCACCCAAGGAACTAATAGACAAGACGAGCTTGCAGCTATCGTGTTTCAGACATAAAGTCATTGTCCGAAGGAGGTTTGGCCGAGCAAGGGCGAAATCACATTGCCACTTCCTGGGTAGTAATCAGACAGCCAAGGAATTCACAGACAAGATGAGCTTGTGCTTGGGTACCTCATTTTAGACATTAATCGGATGTCTGGAGGAGGTTTAGTTGAGAATGAGTGGAATCGCGTCTCCGCTTCCTAGGTGGTGATTAGGCACATAAGCAATTGATAGACAAGACGAGCTTGGCTACCGCAGTACATACATTAATCGGATGCCTGAAGAAGGTTTAGTCAACCAGGAACGAAAATCATGTCACCACTTCCTGGGTGGTGATTAGGTACACAAGGAACCGACACACAAGTCAAGCTTGTGGTTGCCGCACTTCAGACATTAATCAAATGTCTAAGGAAGATTGTTGTGCACCTCGAGCAAGGTGCATGTTGGGGCATGTTGAGGAGTGATCACTTGAGCGCAGTACGTGCTCAAGAAAAATAAGCCGAGGCCCGAGCGAAGTATATGGTGAGGCGAGCTAAGGAATAATATCTTCAGTGAAGAACATACTCAAGGAAGTGATCTTTTGAGCACCGTATGTGCTCAAGGAAAATAAATCGCACGCCAAGCGAAATGCATGCTCGGGCGAGCTAAGAAATGATCTCTTGAGCAAAGGACATGCTCAAGGGAATGATCTCTTTAGCACAACGTGCTCAAGGAAATAAGGCGCCCGCGAGCGAACTGCATGCTCGGGTGAGCTAAGAAATGATGTCTTGACCGCGGTTTGTGCTTAAGGAAAATAAGGAGTGCCCCAAGCAAAATGCATGATTAGGCGAGCTATGAAATGATCTCTTGAGCAGAACACATGCTCAAGGGAGCGATCGTTTGAGCGAAATAAGTGCTATAGGAAAATAAAATGCACCCAAAACAAAATACATGCTCGGGCGAGCTAAGAGATGCTCTCTTGAGCGTAGTATGTGTACTGCTTGCTCGGGCGAGCTAACAAAAGATCTCTTGAGCGGAGGACATGCTCAAGATAGTGATGTCTTGCACGTAGTATGTGTTCAAGGAAAAGATCTCTTGCAACGTTCGCTTGAGCGCATTATGTGCTCAAGAAAAATAACACCCCTCGAGTGAATTAAGAGGACATCCTCACGGGAGTGATGTCTTGAGATTAGTTACGTGCTCAAGAAAATTAAGGAGCGCCCTGAGAGAAGCGCATGGTCGGGCGAGCTAAGAAATAATCTCTTGAGCGGAGGACATGCTCAAGGGAGTGATCTCTTAAGGACAGTATGTGCTCCAGAAAAATAAGGCGTGCCCCGAGCAAAGTGCATGCTCAAGAGAGATAAGAGATGATCTCTTGAGGGAAGGATATGCTCAAGGGAGTGATCTCTTGAGCGCATGCAGTACGTGTTTAAGAAAAATATGGCGCACCCCAAACAAACTGCATGCTTGGGCGAGCTAAGAAATGATCTCTTGAAAGGAGGACATGCTCAAGTGAGGGATATATTGAGTGCAATACATGCTCAAGGAAAGTAAGGTGCGCCCCAAGCTTACGGGGGCAGCCCTCGAGTACAAAATAGTCATGAAAGAGCGTGCAATAACCCTCCCGCACAGGATCTTGCTCGAATAAGACCGAGATCGCTTCCCCTAGAATGCTGACTTCGGCGCAATTTATGCACACATGTAGTCCTGGTGCACATGTGGGTTGCCAAGCACATGCGGCCCCTTAGCGAAAGCATTCAGGTGACCCTTTGAGTGGAGCTTCTCTGAATAGTCGTTGTGATTGCTCATATGCCCTGAGCATAAATAGTGAGGTGCTCCACCTAGCTCGCATGGACTTCATACCACTCTATCTTGATGCCAAGCCCAAAATCATTGTCGTATTCGCAAACTCCGGCATGGGAAAGGATCTCACCATCGCCACCATTGCAACGAAGCTAGTCCAAGACCAGCTCGCTGAGCTTCGACGACATGAGAAAATAGCGCAAGATGTCGCGCTTGTGCCCATCCTCTTGGAGGAGCTCACCGTTGCTAAAGATGCAGAGGAGCGGCGGCTCAACGGGACGGCCATCGCCGCCGTACTCGCCGGGGACGATGACGTCAGGGGCGTCGGCGTAGAAGGTGGATCTGACCTGATTTAGGATAGTGCTGGTGGTACCGGTGCTCGACAACAACGCTATTGAGACCCTGGCGAAGCGGTCCACAAACAGGGTACCAGTAGAGCTGCCTGCCGCGGCTCCCAGGTCCCGGTGAATAGCGTTGGTAGTAGCCACGTCGTCAGCTTGGCGGCACTTGGGGGCAGCCATGCCGTTAGCTTCATGCATGTGATAATCCAGTAGTGACCTGAGGTCAACGTCGGCGGTGCCCTTCCGCTCCTCTTGTCTTTTCTTACTATCTTATCTTTTTTTTCCTATGTGTAATAGAACCAAGCGTGTTGGAAATAATCTAGATAAGGCAGCAATCATGATTAGATAGTAATAGTTTGTCTAGTTCGAGTAGGACTAGATTCATCCAAAAGTAGATGTACTAGAGAGATGGAGTTTGTTTTGAATTAGTAGTTCTAATTTAAGTAGGAGTCTTGTAATTTCTCTAATATAAATAGATGGCAAGGGCTAAGGAAAGATGCAAGTTTAGCATCGAAAAAATATGTGAGATTGTCCTGTGTTGCATCCGCAAGCTATGTTAGGGAGACGTGCTTCTTGCTGAACATGGGCACAGTGGCATGCTCTTGGTGTTCGGCCAAGTTGTGACGGCTAGCTTGCTGAGCAGTTTCGGAGGATTGATCTTGGACTAATCCAACATCTGGTATCAGAGCCACGGTGTATGCTCAGACTTCTGCGGCTATGACCCATGTCGATAATTCCTTCGAGCTCAATGGTGAAGGATGGTGGAGTGTCGTTCAACTACCCACAACTCACGATGACGAACTACACGACGTGGGCGATCAAGGTGGAAGTTATGATGGAGGCTTAGGGAGACTAGGAGGCTGTGAGGCTGACGGAGAACGCCGTGGTTGATCCAAACAAGGACAAAACAGCCAAAGCCCTCCTGTTTCAACTCTACCGGAGGATCTTCTTCTCCAGGTTGTGACGAAAAAGACAGCCAAGGAAGTTTGGGATGCACTCAAGACACAATTTGTCGGTGCTGATCCCGTCAAGACGGCGTGACTCCAAACGCTAAAAAGCAAGTTCGATGCTATGCGTATGAAGGAGGGAGAAACCCTAGATGAATACGCTAGTAGGCTCAGCAGGATGGCTGCCAGGTATGTCAATCTAGGTTCCAAGCTTGATGATGCTATCATGGTAAAGTTCAATACCTTGCCGAATAAGTACTATCTCATCATCGCCGGAGTGGAGCAATTCTGCGACCTTGACACAATGCCTTTCGAGGAAGCAGTGGCCCGCTTGAAGATGTACGAGGAGCGCGTACGGGCACGCACATCGGTGAGGAGCACCGATGGTATCCAGTTTCTGCTCACTCAGGTGGAGTGGACCGGTGTGGTCGTGGGCGTGGTCATGGAAGAGGTCGTGGGATCAATAGCAGCGGCGACAGTGGTCGAAGTGACTATAACCGCAAGGATGGCTTGGGACATCGAGTCAACAAAGGGCGCGACAAAAGCCACATCAAGTGCTTCAATTGCGAGAAGATGGGGCATTACGCGTCAGAGTGCAAGAGCAAACCACGAGGTGAGGAGGCGAACCTCATACTTGCTGAAGATGATCGAGAACCACTTCTGCTGTAGTTTGGCAAGGATGTGCCATCTACGTGGAGTTTGTTGTGGTGTGCAACAAAGATCCGGGATTATCGATGTGGTAATCTCCAACAAAAGTCCGGAATTATCGGTGTGGTAATCTCCAACAAAGGTTTGGGATTATTAGTGTGGTAATCTTCATCGTTACGCGGTGTGCATAACGGGATCACGCGGTGTGTGTAGCCTCCTATATGACGACGTGTCGTACGTTGAGTCTATTCAGATCGGTGTGATCGTGTGTGGTTTGAGTTAGTATTTTGAAACCTAATCTAGATTAAGTGGGAGTATGTTGGAAATAATCTAGATAAGGCAGTAGTCGTGATTAGATAGTAATAGTTTGTCTAGTTTGACTAGGACTAGATTCATCTAAAAGTAGATGTACTAGAAAGATGAAATTTTTTAAATTAGTAGTTCTAATTTGAGTAGGAGTCTTGTAATTTATCTAGTATAAATGGATGGCCAAGGACCAAAGAAATGTGCAAGTTTAGCACCAGAAAAATATGTGAGATTGTCCTGTGTTGCATCAACGAGCTATGTTAGGGAGACGTGGTTCTTGTTGAACACGAGCTCGGTGGCACGCTCTTGTTGTTCGGCCAAAAGGTGACGGCTAGCTTGCTGAGTAGTTTCGGAGGATTGATCTTGGGCTAATCCAACAAAGCATGCTTAATGAAAAGGGAAGTACATGCTATCTACTCTGATTTCACTGTAGCATCTACGCAACCTTCTCAAGGGTCACCTTCCCTTTGGAGAACGCGTGTGCATCGTGGCGGGTAACCGCACCAAGCTCCTGCCCTGGACTCCCTGCTGCGGAGGGCTTCCATCATGAAGGAGTAGTTGTGCTCCATGTTGGGCGCAGCTGTTGGCGTATTAGGAGCCAGAGCTCGCTAGATGTGGATCTTACTTGTTGAAATGGTGATCAATACGCTCCATTCAAAAGAATACTTGGGGAATTGATAGGCGGTAATAATACCCTACAATCCATGGCGAATCCGTACAAGAGACACTTGAGAACACGACTCTTTTTTACCCTAATTCAGGCATCCTATGGCGTTAATAATAGCCCTACATCCTGCACTCCATTAACATGGTGCAACGTACATGAGGAGCTCTAAAGAAATCTCTAACCGAGCCGGAAAAAGAGTAAATCGAGCAATGGCGAGCCCCCCTCCCCCCAATAGGGTGTGCTTCCTCCTCCTCTTATACTGCCCATCCCAAAGAAAAAGAGAGGTTCCTTCTTACCAAAAACACCCCTCGCGAGCATCTTCTGACATTGTCGTCCCGTCCCTCTGGTGCTCAACATACCTTGGTCAATGGGGAAACCCCACGCACTAGCCATGCGGCCACCGGGGTAGGCGGTGACCACTTTGCATAATAAAAAAAACAGCGACGGTTTTGGTATGTGATAGTGTGATTAGCTCACAAGTTTGGCCCTTGCCTCATTGTGCTTGGCTATCACCCCCAACAATAGTATTTTCATGCCATCAACTATATAAGTGATAGCATTAATATGCATGTGTGTGCAAAGCAATGCTCTACTTGGTATTACGGTGAACCATGACCATTCCAATTACTAAAAAAAACTATATATAAGAATTCAAATATTTAGCTATGGGTAAAATGATATTCACCAACAAACTATTCACCGGACGGAAGCATATTTCTGTCTTTGGTGAACTCTCTTTACCATGGCCTTTGACCTCTAAAAATTAATCGGCCTGACCTCTAAAAATTAACCGGCCGGTGGATCCTAGCTACTTCGGTTCGGTCTACAAGAACCACACAGAACTATTTCCTATAACAACACACTGTTAATTCGATCACAGATTCACATATAAAAAATGGGAAACAAATGTAGCTCGGTTTACATTCATGCTTCAGGTTGTACTGTGTGATCTCATTCCCCCCTTGTCACTTGAGCTAGAGGCACAAGTTGTGGACTGCAATTTGGAAGAGAGATAAGGATCAGCATAGCACAATTTAAACCTTAGGATTCATAAACCTTTGCATACCAAATATTGACATCTCAACATAAAGAAAAAATGAAACCTGACCTTGTGCGAAATTGACACTTTTGGGCTGAAAATCTTGGCAGTAAGGATACGTAGATCTGACAATAAGTGGCACCAATCTGCTGGGCCTATCATTGCAGGCCACACATGGGCCTATCTGCTGTGCACTAATGGATTGTTTCATGCTGGGTGATGGACTACAAAGTACGGGAAGAAAGATCCTAAATCTAATCTGAGTAATGGACTCAGTAGTGAAGCATACTACTCACAGAAAATACAGACTTCTATCACAGCCACTTCTAGCATTACCAGTAAAACTGAAGTGCAAATGTATAGATATATTTAAAAAAATGTGAAACTTATCCCACGACCAATATGTTTCCGTATCTTGAATTTTTTTTTACATTAATTTCAGTGCTTTCAGTTGAAAATTTTCTGGACCAATAAGATAGACAAGGACATGCTTACACTGCTATATAACAAATGAAATGACCAAATCATTTGAACCAGACTTCTTATACTCGGGAAACAGTACTTAATGCATATTAAAAGTGAAAATTGATCAAAGTCTTTCACAAATGGATTGAAAAACAGTATGATTGATACAATATGAGGTGACACTATGGTCTATGGAACATGGTGATACTTCAAATTTTCAGTTGCTCAAATACTTGAGGCAACTCACAGAGAATTTCAAATATCGTATCTATTTGCCTAACTGCACAAGGAGATTGGGTGCATTACATTTGATAGTCAACTGGGAATAATCCGAGCAATGGCATTAGCTGTAGCTAGTATGTAATGTAACATCCCATATTAAGGCTAGGAGCAAAAACATAAAAATTTCAGCAAATCGTGACCAAATGTAAGCTAAAGAATAAAATTTTAAATGCAATTGAAAATCATACTTCTCTCTTCCTCCTCTTTTGGGCATTTTACCGAACACCTTGCAGGCAACTCACTCTCTCTCTCTCTCACCCTTTCCACGTGGCCGCCTGCCCTGCTCCTCTCTGCCTCGGCCGCGCCGCTGCTGCCTCTGCCGCGCCGTCCTCGCCACGCCGCGCCGTTCGCCGCCACACCTTGCTGCTTTGTGCTCGCCCGAGACTCCCCGCCGCTCCTCGCGACATCTTATAACCATGGCCCAGCCTCATGCCCGCGCTTGGAGCTTTTCCCCAAAATTTCCCCATTTTCCCCAAATCGATCGCCGTACGGATACTAGTCAATTTGGTGACCATTCTTCGATTCCTTTCGCCTAGAGCCCCTCCGCAAACCCCTAACCATCTCACTGCCAATTTGGCCAGGCCTTCACCGGAGAACCTTGGCGTCGGGAGCTCTGTTTTGATGGCCGCCATCGCCCCCCGCGCCGATCAACCACCCCGGACTTCCCCGGCCTCGGGAGACCCCTCGGTGAGCGTCCAAAACCCCTAGGGATTCTTCTGCCCCCTCCATACTTGCATATGCATGCTTGATTCGTAGAAGTCGTGCCTCCCGAGTCTAGATCCACCACCAGATTGGGCGCCGCCGCTTCACAGCTCGGTTCACCTCACCGTGGGCACCAGTAGATGTGGACCGGGGTGGGGATTCCATTTTTCTATATCCCCCGAGCCTTCGTGCCCCCTAGCCCCGGCTAGCTGAGCTTTGCCGAGCTCCCATGGCCGTCTGTGCTGCGTTCGCTCGAGGTAGACGAAGAACAGTGCTGGGGAAGGGTTGAGCCGCTGACATGTGGGGCTGAGCTGGTGTGTCTCATGAGGCCGACAGGTGGGCCTTGGTCCCACCTGTCAATAAGTGGAAACGTAAACTATAAAATAGCCTTCAGTTAAACCTTTGCGCTTTGGGCTCAAGCCACGTCCAGCCCAAATCGGCCCTAGACCAGCCCAAAGCTGGATTTGCAATTGACTCCCGAAATCTGTTATTTCATGTGTGATAGCACTTTGTAGGATTTATTTAAAATAGTAAACGACCACCAAAAATTCTAAAATTTTGTACAAAAATACTACAGAGGGTTTAATAGCTAGGAAAAATATTATATTGTACAGGTAAAATTGGAATAATAAAATTGTAATAAGCTCAATGGCCATCTTTTTCTTATTTTGCAATAGGATTTCATGAGTTATTAAAAACCTGTAAACACCTTCTAAATTCCTAGAAAATTTATGATAAATACTAAATAATATTAGAGACATTATAAGACTATTAACCTAAGCATTGTTCATAGGTCTTCTATGGCTAAGTAAATAGGCACACTCATGGAGTATCTTCCTATATAGGAAATGATCCGAAATGAATTGTGGTTAAATAAAAATTGAAACTAAGTTGGGAAATATAGGGGAGAATTATATAAAGTATAAAATACTCTTATAAACCCAAAGGGAATGATAGAAACACTAAAAAGGATCAATAGTACCGAGTATACTAATATTAGACGAGAGCCCCATTAATTAAGATCGTGTGCGGTTTACTAAAAACTTATGGAAACGTCTTCAGACATAAAATAAAATTTTGGACTCAGAATAAATCCTTGGACCTAAGGATATAAGAGGATGACCTCTGAAGTGATTATATGTCTTTGAAGATTGATAGAACCCACAGGGTTAGTTAGCCACTGTATAAAATAGCATACACCCAAAAAGCATTCGTAACCAGAGCTATTCTTCATCGATAAGAGCATAGCTAAGGCACAATATGCCCTTCCTGTTGATAGTTCATAACAATTAACATGAAGGCTAATATCGAGCTTATATAATCCGAATAAGGTTTTATAGGTATTTAAATAAGAAATCTATAGATACGCTAAACATTAATAAAAGTGGGTCTTCTATGAGAGAAAGAGTAGAGAGACTACTCTTGGCCAAATTGGCACTAGATCGTTTACAAGCCGATTTAGCTTTGTAAAATTATCCACTTAACTTGCCACCTAGCCTATCATAAGGTGACCAAGATATATCTAGCCTAGTTCCACAAAGCTACTCCAGTTACCCAAGTTGGGTATCCCAAGTAAGGAAAGAGAATAACCCTTGTACATTGGATTGACATAGTTCTCACTTGAATTCGAAATATAATGCGTAACGACTATTTTTAAAAAACAAGATTAAATCTCGGTAAGGGAACTTAATCGGGAATATGACACATTTTAGCCCAAGGCATTACATGCATTATTATCTTTAATCGCACAACCTCGATGATGTCATAGCACGCCCCTGAGCCCCTATGTAGCCTATCTCTTTATAGATACTCATAGGATTCTCATACTAAATAGGAATACCGAAGAGATGCTAAGGTAGCCCGCGTAAGCTCATAACTAGTGCATAGAAACAATTGCATATCATGCATGGCATGACCGTTCATGAACTATCGACAAGATCCCCCTTAGGGTGAAATAGGATCGTCGAACGAAAGCGTTGTTGCATTCATGCATCATGTCTTTTCTACACTATTGGTTATTTATTGACGTTTATCGGTAATAGACGTAACCGGTTTCGAGGAAAGGTTCGGCGATACCGGGGAAGGTCTTCCACTGGACGAAGGCGAGTTAACACTTACTCTTTAGATGTTTACCCGTAGGGAGAGATTGCAACTTTCCCTAGTGTGGATTAACATTGCTATTATCATGTTCATTACCTAGTTTTCCCCAAATTATATTGTTTATTATTAAAATTCATGCTTATTACCTGCCTACTTGTTAAATCATGTCATAAATATATATGCATGTCCTTGCATTATCTAGCCCTTATGACTGCCTTGATTGTCATGTCCTTGTTAGCCTAATAATAGTCTGGTAACAACTTTAACCCTACCTAATAGGTAAAAACCTGCCTAGACTACTTGTTTAGGCTTAAACAAATCTTCTGGCGATTAGCCACGGAACGATGGACCGATATTCACCGGTCATTCATTCATTCATTTAAAAAAGTTATGACATGTGACATATAGGGCTAATGGATGCATGTTGGGCTGGGTGTTGTGTGTGGTTATAGCTATGTGGTGTGTCGGTCCGGTTTGGTCGGTTAGTCGGGATAGTTCATGTATGGTAAGGTCGATGACCGTGGAAATATAGATGATTTGGTTGGTGAGTTGCCCTATGGATGACATCCTGAGGGGTGATTAAGGCACGAGATGCCTTGTGCTGGGTTTAGCCAGGGCTTACCCAGGAGGAGTGCGGAAGAACACGCGTAGCGGGGAGATCGCTGCCATCTGAGGGATGGTTCCAACACAACGCGTGGCCATCGCGCAGAGTACGGGTTTTGGATCACCAGTTGCGAGCGCTCTGCGGAGGCCCTCTGGGACCACTCTCGACAGGGACCGGCAATGGTCATCACCGAGGGTGATAAAGGCCACACTTTCCCAGGGTGACGCTAGGATAGAGTGGGCTGCTAACCCTCCTAGGCCGAGGCGGGCATGCCATGGCAAGTGTGGTCCACAACGGGATTGGCAGCCAATCCTGGAAGGATGGCGGGTTATGATTTGGGGCAACATGAAGTTTGGTTTGGTTAAAGTCAAGGCCAAGTATGTTTGTTGAGTTGGGTTGGTCGTCTTAAGGTTGGTTGTCGAGGCCGGTCGATTGGTGCTTGGGTTTTGTGCTTTGGTTGGGTTTGTTATGGTGCTAAACTCCTTGTTGTGTAAAAAGGAATGCTAATACTTATTGCTAGATATGGTAATTTAAACTCATCTTAAAAATTGGCTTTGCGCAAATAAAGGAACCTCTTCCCCACTCAAAACCTCATATCACTAAGTGCATTAAGGGGAGTGTTAACTAGCCAGCGTTTGGATGACGCTGACCTCGCATACTTCCACTCTTTTAGATAAAAGTACACAAAAGGATTGTTCGAGTGCCATGGAGATGATCTGGGCTGCGATGGTCATGATGTGGTTTAGGGTTTGCTCTAGTCTCCTGCAGGAATGCATAGCCATTGGAGGATTTTTCGGATGCTCTTATATATTCTTTCGACTCTGATGATTTGTCCTACCACAGTTGTATGGTCGCTTGGCTTATTTAATATTAAGCCTGCGTCATGTAACCAGGTTTGTAATACTCTGAATAATGAAACATGTGTCTGAATAATACTCGGCTATGTATTGCACACACTAGAGTACTGATCCAGGGTTTAGTGCATATGAACAGCGGCTCTCTAGTAAGTATAAAATTGAGGTCTGACATAGTAGCTACCCAATCTCCGCGGACTGCAATGCAAATGAGTTGCTATATCTTAATGGAAGGATCAAATCATCTCAAGGACATGAAGATTGGAGGCTGGCTACCAGAAACAAAACAATGGCTTTCCTATAGCAAGGACAAGGAGGATTGTGGATTGCAGCCAGGCCGACGATGGGACGCCCCTGTGATTGCATGGCGTGTGCTGACTCTCCTCGCCTCCACGCACAACACAGGTGTCGTCCGAAGGTGGAGATGCACGGCGCGTGCAACCTCTCCGTGCATCCACTCCTAGTACGGGCGATTTATTTTTTTGAAAAATAGGCGGAAAAACTATGGTTCAATTTAATTAAGTAGGAAAAATAAAAAAACATGCACAAAACATAGGGGTACAACCACCTTGCTTGCAGGGGCATAGGTAACCTTGCGGTGACACAACACAAACATATCTACACCCACCAGCCACCGCCAGCAACACCTCCAAGTCTCCAACAAAAGAGATGCTTGGCCGAACCAACCGCAACTGTCAGAGACGATGGAGAGGACAAAAGAGAGCAGCATGCATTGTGGGCAGTCACCACCGCACGAGATGCACCTCGCACAGGAAGAGGGAGAGGACGCCGGCCACCACCACCGCACGAGATGCTTGTCTGAAACACATAGTTGCTTCTAAAGACCAACTGAAGATGCCAAAGAGTAGAGGACCAGCCACCACCGCCGCAAACTGGAGGGTGCCACGGAAAAAATATAGCCCACACCCGACATTGCTCCTGCCACAAGGGGATCACTAGCCGAAGCTGCTAAGGGAGGCTGAAGAAGAGCCAGACAAATCGCCAGAGCCGCCACACGAGGAGGAAGATTTGTGGTCGAGCAGTCTCATGATCAAGTGTGCATTGTCTAGTAGGTTTGTGGCTAGGGGCATCATCGCCAAATTACTTCCTTTGTGGAGAAATTTTTTTGTCATATCTCAGAAACATAAGAGACAACAGATCAGTGTTGAGAATCTTATCACTTCACTTGATGTTGAGGAGAAAGCCCGGGCTAAGGATGCACCTGAGAAAGGAGGCGAGGGTACTTTCAGCGCCAATTTGGTACAACAAGACGGTAAGAACAAAGGGAAAAATAAAGCCAAACAAACCACTAATTACAAGAAACAGAAGTTGAGCAAGAATGAGATGGCTTACTAGATTTGCTAGGAGGTTGGGTACTTGGCTAAACAATGTCCAAAATGTAAAGACAAAAAGGGTAATCAGGGCAGAACTCAAAGTTTGTCAACATGACCATTGGTAACAATGAAGAAGTAGTCAGCGGATATGGTAATTTACCTATTGTTCTTTCTGTGGATCAGTCTACCAGTTGGTGGATTGATACTGTTGTTAATGTGTTCATGTTTGTGCTGATATCTCATTGTTCTCTTCTTATCTGGTCGCAAGAGGTTTCACTGTACTGATGGGGAACGGGTCCAATGCTTTTGTTCATGGTGTAGATCTGAAGTTTACTTTGGGGACGATTGTGCAACTGAAGAACATGCAACATGCCTCTTCTATCAACATGAACCTCGTTAGCGGATCCCTTCTCTGTAAAGATGGGTACAAAGTGGTGTTTGAGTTTAATAAAGTAGTCGTGTCTAAACATATACTCCCTCCAGTTCACAAATAATAGACGTTTTAGCTTTGTCCAAAGTCAAAGTTTTGAAACTTTATCCATCGATATTTTTTAAACTATTTTGATTGAGTACATAAAATTCATATGTATAGATTCATCTCGAAAAGAACTTTCATAATATTATAATTTTAGTGCATTTTGTAAATAAATTATAATGGTTTTCTATGGTCAAAGTTGTTTTTGGAGACCGTGTCAATGTCCAAAGCGTCTATTATTTGAGAACTGGAGGGAGTACTATTTATTGTAAAGGCTATGAGTGCGGAGGCTTGTTCTGCTTTTTACTTTCTGATAACTGTAATAAGTTTATGAACCATATTTGTGACAATGTTAATGGTAGTGAGCTGATGTTTGGCACTCATGATTATATCTTAAAATTTTTGGTTGCATACTTGCATGTCACGGCTTGCCAGTACGAATTTAATTTCAAAATTTTCTATCATAAAAGTCTCTAAGTGCCAAAGCTGTGTGCAATCAAATCAACCTTATAAGCCTCATAAGGCCGCCGAGGAGAGAGACTTGGCACCTCTAGAGCTCATTCATTCTGATGTTTGTGAGATGAATATTGTGTTGATGAAAGGTGGACAGAGATATTTCATGACTCTGATTGATGATGCTTGTAGGTACTGCTATGTTTATCTATTGAAAACTAAAGACGGGGCTTTAGACTTTTTAAAAATCTATAAGGCCAAGGTTGAAAATCAATTGGATAGAAAAATCAAGAGACTTAGGTCATATCATGGTGGCAAGTGTTTTTCTAGTGACTTTGATTTATTCTATGTGGAACATGGGATTATTCATGAGATGATGGCTCCCTATTCTCCCCAATCAAACGGGGTTGCCGAAATAAAAAAACTGCACTCTTAACTAATTTGATCAATGCGATTTTAGACACTGCGGGATTACCTAAGGCATGGTGGGGGAGGATTTTATGACCTTGTGTCACGTCCTAAATGAAGTTTCGTCCAATCACAAGGAGAAAAATGCATATGAGTTATGGAAAGGAAGAAAGCCATCATTTTCATACCTGCGCACATGGGAATGCTTGGCGAAAGTCAATGTACCTATAATTAAGAAGCGTAAGGTTGGATCTAAGACTATGGATTGTGTTTTCATAGGATATGCACCTCGTAGCGTTGGTTATAAATTTTTAATTGTTAAATCTGAGTTACATGTCATGTCTATTAGCGCGATCATGAAGTATAGAGATGCTACCTTCTTTGAGAGCATATTTCATATGAAGCATTTGCATAGCAGTTCTAGTGAAAATCCTGACATAATTTCTGTACCAATTGTACAAGCTGAGTATATAGATGAGGAGGATGATAGTGAAGCTCCTAGGAGGAGCAAGAGGTAGATAACTTTAAAGTCCTTTGATGATGATTTCAATGTGTACCTCGTGGATGATATGTTCGATCAATTCCAGAACACCCTGGATCGGAACATCCGACGGCCATCGGAACATCCGGACCCAGATCAGAACATCCGACGGAGGGTGTACTGTACCACGTCGGAACATCCGACGCTGCATCGGAACATCCGACCGACTGGTTACTGTTGAAGTTTATTAATTCCGCAATTTCGTTTTATTCGCCTATTCACCCCCCCTCTAGGCGGCATAGCGATCCTTTCACAAGGCATGAACGCAGGCAAACACTATACGTGGTTCAGTTTGGTACTGCTATGTAGGAAGATGTCAAAGCCAAACAAATCAAGATGGAAGGCAGGAAGAACGAACAGTGCCTAATCAGTGCCTAAATTTCCTTCCATGCTCTGCTAGATTTAGGACTGCATCCAGTTCGTGTTTGTTTGGGTTCAGTGTAGTGCCATGGACTAATTCTTTTGTAGCCTTAAAAATTATTGATTGTCTGTTATAATCGTACAATATACTATTGCAATTTGCTTAGGCATGCATTGTTTGGGTTCAGTGTAGTGCCATGGACTAATTCTTTTGTAGCCTAAAAAATTATTGATTGTCTGTTATAATCGTACAATATACTATTGTAATTTGCTTAAGCACACATTGCTAGAGTTTTTAAGGGAGGATGGATTGTTAGAGTTGAGTCGTGGTTTAGTTTATAGGTTTTATCATATCATCGTTTGCTCGATTTTTTGTTCGTACAACATTCCGCCTTGCCACTAACAGAACAGCATGGTAAAGCTTCATTTTTTTTTGTTGGTTTGCTTCTATTAGGTTGCTGTTGCCTATTGGGGAATCACTGCCCGTTGTGCAGTATTTTTGTATACGTACCTCCTTGGGCCTGCACATTTATAGCCATGTGAATTTGAGTAAGACAAGTGTAGATTTACTTACCCAAATTGCTTTTAGGTGTCTGCAGCTCCCAAGTACATATTGGCTTCGGTCGCGATGCTGCTACCTCCTCCTATTTCTCACATCTAACTGGTCATGTTGGTTATTGTTTAGTACCCCTGTTAGTTTCCTGTACCTTTAGAGATTTGATGCTATGTTTAATGAGAGCTCATTGCTGCACCGTGTTTTTCTTTGCGTGGTAGGTTTTATAGCAATCTAATATTTTTCATGCTTCACCATTTGTAGGAGGATACTTGGCCTTGACTGATGATAGACTAAGTGCAGTGGGTATGATTGCACTTGGCTTTGCCGCCCACTTTTACATGAGTGATGTAAGATCCTGTTAATCTAACCATGTATTTTCCATGTATTGTTTTTTATCCTGGCACTCCTTTTGGCAAGAGAACTCATCAGCATTCTGTATGATCATACTGGAATTTAAATCAAATAATCATATTGCTTAGGATGAGTTTCATACTATATGATGATCTGTTTGAGTTCTATAAAAAAAGGTCATGTATGAGCATGTTGAATATTTACAAATTTGGAATTATGTGTGTCTTATTTGAACTTCTTAAATTGAACCCACCTATTTGAATTGTAGTCTTCATACAACAGAATGTGCAAGTATTTGGTTTTGGATATTAAAATATATTTGATTTAAGTCAAATGTACGATTGCTTATAACTGGTTAATGTAGACTTTATTTTATTCTATGTTTTAAGCTTGCTGAGTGATGATATTCTATAAAATATGCAATAGGGGGTTCACGTTGCTCCTCGCCGATACGTGCCGCATTTATATTACTATGGTGCCACGTCGTCCCATTGATTCGCCTATACTTAGAGGATAATTAGCTGGTCCAAATAATAGTCTCAGAAAAATATGGCGGTGACTACAGATCATTATTATGTCGACCATTGTGCATGTTTTGATATGTTCAATTTTTTTGCCCTGCTGTCAAACAAGTGTGTGGTATATGGTGTTAACAGCCCAGTGTTAGTTTCTTCTCTGTGTTTTCTTCGTGTAGCCGCTTAATCTTTGTTCAACCAGGTGTTTTGCTACTTTTTGTGGTTACTAATTTTCATTGATTATATTTGACGCCCTCATGGCATGTGCATGATAAGGATGTTAGTGGGCCTTAGCCTTAATGTGTAGGCTAAAATTGGTCAACATGTTTGTGTACCAGCCATCTTTATGGTATATGCATCGCTTATTACTTTAAAAATTTGTCTATTATTATTTCCTTCTATGATTATAAGATCGGCTCTATGTGTTTTAAAAATTTGTCTATTATTATTTCCTTCTATGATTATAAGATCGACTCTATGTTTTCTATACAGCATGGTAATATCAATCTTTGGTAAAATAACGGGTTCTCAATGTTTTCTCAAAAAAGAGATTCTTCATGTCATGTTACAGAAGATCCATGTGGCCATTCTAATGTAAGGACTATCCATTGATCTCAACTTTGTACCATTGATTTACTTCATGTATGTTAATTTTGTTCCTGTCCTAAATATTTGAATGGACTTTACTGTTGGTGCCTATGGGCCTATTTCTTAACATAGACCATTGTTTTTCATGCTGCCCTATTTCTTATTTGTTCATAGTGCTGCTATGGTGCCATCACATAGACCATTTTTTTTATGCTGCGTGGTATTCCTGAAAGCACCGTGCATAACAGATTTTCTTACTGCTTTTCACTTATAAAAGGTTTAGTTGCTTGTCATTGAAACCCCTGGTCATCAGGTTAGCAAGCATGTTATTGCACATAGACCAAACATGCAAGACATTTACAAGACTTGCCTTTTTTTCTTCAGTTTGGAAGAAAAGCGCTTATGTCAAAGATGTTAAATTCCTTTGTTTGGTTCAACAAATTCCTCATTAGAATACTGAATGGATGTAACCTCATCTGTTTTTCCCAGCCTTTTGTGCCCCCCCCAGGTCTACTTTTGAAATATCTTATATTTTCGTTAAATCATTGTGCCATCGATGTGTTTGAACTGATCAGTTCTCATTGCTTTTCAACTTTGCGTCTGTATGCAGCAAGAAAGAGTAGTTATACTAATTTAGACATTTTGATATTTCCTTTCTCAGTTCCTCATGCCGAATATTGCTCTTCATTGTATTTAGAAATATGCTCCCAACTATTAGTTCTATGTTGTTATACACGGCTTTAAGATGTACTGGACTATGAATTATTACCAATTGATTATGTTGTTGGTTGTATTTGTCATTATTTACATATGATGTTACTACCTATTCTTATGGATGTAGAGACCATAGATTGTTGATTCTGTTTTTTTTTAGGATTGCGATTACTCATTGGACTAAATGTTTACATACATTTGTTCTCTCTGTTTTTGTGAGACATGAAAACCAGTTAAGGATGTGACTATATTTGTTTTATTAAGTTTGAGTTTAATTTTTATGTGCTTATGTACCTGGGAGTTTTTCGACCTATTGTGGATCCTCAGCGCGCAACGGGCGCGCAAATTCAACTAGTATTTACAAAAAAAAAGTGAAACTTATCCCACGACCAATATGTTTCCATATGTTGAATTTTTTTTTACATTAATTTCAGTGCTTTTAGTTGAAAATTTTCTGGACCAATAAGATAGACAAGGACATGCTTACACTGCTATATAACAAATGAAATGACCAAATCATTTGAACCAGACTTCATATACGCGGTAAACAATACTAAATGCATATTAAAAGTGAAAATTGATCAAAGTCTTTCACAAATGGATTGAAAAAAAGTATGATTGATACAATATGAGGTGACACTATGGTCTATGGAACATGGTGATACTTCAATTTTTCAGTTGCTCAAATACTTGAGGCGACTCACAGAGAATTTCAAATATCGTATCTATTTGCCTAACTGCACAATGAGATTGGGTGCATTACATTTGATAGTCAACTGGGAATAATCCGAGCAATGGTAGCTGAAGCTAGTAGCTACACAATCTCCGGGGACTGCAAAATTCCTATGCAAATGAGTTGCTATATCTTAATGGAAGGATCAAATCATCTCAAGGACATGAAGATTGGAGGCTGGCTACCAGAAACAAAACAATGGCTTTCCTATAGCAAGGACAAGGAGGATTGTGGATTGCAGCCAGGCCGACGATGCGACGCCCCTGTGATTGCGCGGCATGCGCCGACTCTCCTCGCCTCCACGCACAACACGGGCGTCGTCCGAAGGAGGAGATGCACGGTGCTCGCAGCCTCTCCTTGCATCCACTCCTAGCACGGGCGAATTTAATTTTTTGAAAACAGGCGGAAAAACTATGGTCGAGTTTAATTATGTAGAAAAAATAAAAAAAATGCACAAAACATGGGGGTACAACCACCTCGCCTGCAGGGGCACAAGTAACCCTGCGGTGACACAACACAAACATATCTACACCCACCAGCCACCGCCAGCAACACCTCCAAGTCTCCAACAAATGAGATGCTTGACCGAACCAACCGCAACTGCCAGAGACGATGGAGAGGACAAAAGAGAGCTGGAGGCATTGTGGTTGTCACCACCGCATGAGATGCACCTCGCACAGGAAGAGGGAGAGGACGCCGGCCACCACCACCGCACGAGATGCTTGTCTGAAACACATAGTTGCTTCTAAAGACCAACTGAAGATGCCAAAGAGTAGAGGACCAGCCACCACCGCCGCAAACTGGAGGGTGCCACGGAAAAAATATAGCCCACACCCGACATTGCTCCTGCCACAAGGGGATCACTAGCCGAAGCTGCTAAGGGAGGCTGAAGAAGAGCCAGACAAATCGCCAGAGCCGCCACACGAGGAGGAAGATTTGTGGTCGAGCAGTCTCATGATCAAGTGTGCATTGTCTAGTAGGTTTGTGGCTAGGGGCATCATCGCCAAATTACTTCCTTTGTAGAGAAATTTTGTCATATCTCAGAAACATAAGAGATAACGGATCAGTGTTGACAATCTTATCATTTCACTTGATGTTGAGGAGAAAGCTTGGGCTAAGGATGCACCTAAGAAAGGAGGCGAGGGAACTTTCAGCACCAATTTGGTACAACAAGATGGTAAGAACAAACGGAAAAAGAAAGCCAAACAAACCACTAATTTCAAGAAAAAGAAGCTGAACAAGAATGAGATGGCTTGTTGGATTTGCGAGGAGGTTGGGCACTTGGCTAAACAATGTCCAAAATGTAAAGACAAAAAGGGTAATCAGGGCAGAACTCAAAGTTTGTCAACATGACCATTGGTAACAATGAAGAAGTAGTCAGCGGATATGGTAATTTACCTATTGTTCTTTCTGTGGATCAGTCTACCAGTTGGTGGATTGATACTGTTGTTAATGTGTTCATGTTTGTGCTGATATCTCATTGTCCTCTTCTTATCTGGTCGCAAGAGGTTTCACCGTACTGATGGGGAACGGGTCCAATGCTTTTGTTCATGGTGTAGATCTGAAGTTTACTTCGGGAAATATTGTGCAACAGAAGAACATGCAACATGTCCCTTCTATCAACAAGAACCTCGTTAGCGGGTCCCTTCTCTACAAAGATGGGTACAAAGATGAGTTTAATAAAGTAGTCGTGTCTAAACATATACTATTTATTGGTAAAGGCTATGAGTGCGGAGGCTTGTTCTGCTTTTCACTTTTTAATAACTGTAATAAGTTTGTGAACCATATTTGTGACAATGTTAATGGTAGTGAGGCTGATGTTTGGCACTCATGATTATATCTTAAAATTTTTGGTTGCATGTCACGACTTGCCAGTATGAATTTAATTTCAAAATTTCCTACCATAGAAGGCTCTAAGTGGCAAAGTTGTGTGCAATCAAAGCAACCTCGTAACCTCATAAGGCCGCCGAGGAGATAGACTTGGCACCTCTAGAGCTCATTCATTCTGATGTTTGTGAGATGAATATTGTGTTGATGAAAGGTGGACAGAGATATTTCATGACTCTGATTGATGATGCTTGTAGGTACTGCTATGTTTATCTATTGAAAACTAAAGACGGGGCTTTAGACTTTTTAAAAATCTATAAGGCCAAGGTTGAAAATCAATTGGATAGAAAAATCAAGAGACTTAGGTCATATCATGGTGGCAAGTGTTTTTCTAGTGACTTTGATTTATTCTATGTGGAACATGGGATTATTCATGAGATGATGGCTCCCTATTCTCCCCAATCAAACGGGGTTGCCGAAATAAAAAAACTGCACTCTTAACTAATTTGATCAATGCGATTTTAGACACTGCGGGATTACCTAAGGCATGGTGGGGGAGGATTTTATGACCTTGTGTCACGTCCTAAATGAAGTTTCGTCCAATCACAAGGAGAAAAATGCATATGAGTTATGGAAAGGAAGAAAGCCATCATTTTCATACCTGCGCACATGGGAATGCTTGGCGAAAGTCAATGTACCTATAATTAAGAAGCGTAAGGTTGGATCTAAGACTATGGATTGTGTTTTCATAGGATATGCACCTCGTAGCGTTGGTTATAAATTTTTAATTGTTAAATCTGAGTTACATGTCATGTCTATTAGCGCGATCATGAAGTATAGAGATGCTACCTTCTTTGAGAGCATATTTCATATGAAGCATTTGCATAGCAGTTCTAGTGAAAATCCTGACATAATTTCTGTACCAATTGTACAAGCTGAGTATATAGATGAGGAGGATGATAGTGAAGCTCCTAGGAGGAGCAAGAGGTAGATAACTTTAAAGTCCTTTGATGATGATTTCAATGTGTACCTCGTGGATGATACTATTTTAGAAGCCTTTGCATCTCCGGATGAAGACTACCGGAAAGAAGTAGCAGTTGCGCAATGGATTCAATCCTTGCTAATGGGACTAGGGAACTTACAGAGAAACCCTATGGGTGCAAACCCGTGGGTTGAAGTTGGTGTTTAAAAAGAAACTTAGGCCTGATGGTACTATTGAAAGTATAAGGCTAGACTTATTGCAAAGGGCTATACGGAAAAGGAAGGAGATGATTACTTTGATACTACTCACCTGTTACTAGGCTTGTCACTATTCGGGTATTACTATCATTGGGTGCCTCTCATGGTCTTTTTGTCTATCAAATGGATGTGAAGAAAGCTTTTCTTAATTGAGAGTTGGAGAAGGAAATCTATATGAATCAGCCAGATGGATCTGTAATTCCTGAACAAGAGAGAAAGGTGTGTAAGTTATTGTAATCGCTCTATGGCCTTAAATAAGCACCAAAATAGTGGCACGAGAAGTTCGATAGAACATTGATGCAAGCTGGCTTTGCTGTTAATGAAGCTGACAAATGTGTGTACTAGCGCTATAGTAGGGGTGAGGGAGTTGTTCTATGAATGAGTCACCAACGACAACAACTCCATCCCGAACGTCGTCGACAACAACAACATCGATGACATCGGCCCCAATGTCAACACCGCCGCCCCCGACATCCAGTTGAGCGGTCAGGATACACCGTACGTATTCTAGCCGCTGTGCTTGTGTGTTTATGAGCGATATACATGCATTTCTAGTGCAGGTGTATCTATGATACACTCCTATCTAAAGTTGATTGTTTATCAGATCCATTTCATGTTTTATTTCTATATTATTATATACATAAAGTGTTATTATTTCCATCGGTTATGAGTTTTAATCAATATTTTGAGAAATTAAACAGATTCTCATTTCCCTTAATTCTATCTGTGTGTTTACTAAATTTACTTTATTCGAATTTATATTTCCTATTAAAGAAAGATGGACAAAAATATTTATTTTTCGTTAATTTCAGTTGTATAGCTTGTCAATATATATACTTGCGTAAATTTGGTTTTTGCACCGCCCAATTGTTTTCTAATTTGACACATGTTGTACATATGCCACTAGATAAGTGAATATGTCTAGTTACATTGATTCATGCTTGTATTTGTTTTTATTTATTTCTCCACCATCACGCACTACATTAGCTTTAATTTATATATCTCTATCACAATACATTAATTATATTTAAACTTTGAAATTTGAAAAGCATGAAAACTGTTGGATATTATATATCTATCTGAATCATATTTGCTTCTTTTATATCGAGTAGAACAGAAGATCACAATGGAAGGCGGTGGCACCTGCGACGGGAGAGGAGGTCTCTAGGGTGGAGCATTGGAGCTAGGACAACAAAACCGTCAAATAAATGGACATGAATGAGATTCCTATCCAACAAATCAACCTTGCCCAACTCGCGGCATTCATGGTGTCGTATAACTTCGTATAATGTATGCTATACGAAGTTATTACGCTACATTAGCTTTAATTTATATATCTCTATCACAATACATTAATTATATTTAAACTTTGAAATTTTAAAAGCATAAAAAACATGTTGGATATTATATATGTATCTGAATCATGTTTGCTTCTTTTATATTGAGTAGAATAGAAGATCACAATGAAAGGCGAGGGCACCTGCGACTGGGAGAGGAGGTCTCTGGGGTGGAGCACTGGAGCTAGGACAACAAAACCGTCAAATAAATGGACATGAATGAGATACCACAAAAAACAACACGACAAGAAAGTAGATGAAGAACACAAAACACAGTTTTCATTTGCAAGAAAAGCAATAGGCGCCAACTCCACAAAACCTTCACTATTTTCATGAATTACCCTCTCCGTTTTAAAAAAGAAGTCCCTGTTGACTTTTGGACACACGTTTGACCATTCGTCTTATTAAAAAATTTATTACAAATATGTAAAAATATAAGTCATACTTAAAATACATTTAATAATAAACCAAATCACAACAAAATAAATGATATTTACATAAATTTCATGAATGTTAGTCTTGCATGAATAGACTGATAATGAAAAGGAGGTCTAAAACTATCGAATAGTAAACATATTGATCATTATATGTTCATGTCTTTGTTCCTTTTTCTCTCTTTTAATTAGGCTCATAAAGTTGTTTCCATATTATAGCTCGCTTCAAGCTTTCCATGTTGATATGTGTCGTCGTTACAAATGGACATTACCAAGTTTTCTTGTATGTTAAGAATAAAACTTTGCCATCATAAGTTATGGTTAGAGGATTTCTAAGTTGATTGTTGTATAACTCTATTTTGCCTCCACACTCATCAAAGGAAGAAGAAGAAAAGTGATTTTAGAAGCAGAATTATCACATTTTTCTATAATGGCTAATATGAACATCACAATATTTTTCTCTCATATGTGACAAATAACTCGAAATGTTGTTTATTATATAATGTCAATTACTTGATAGTCAACCAACACTATATTAGAGGTTGTGAACTACTTTAGGTGGACTACGATTTTCATATCTTGAATGTGTTGTTGCCTGGTTGTAGAGATTCACGGTTTCCTTCAGCTTGGTCCTTGAAACCTATCAATTAGAAAAAAAAATTCTATCAGAACTGAAAAAATGGAATACTTGTTTAGAAATAACAAGCCTAAATTTCTATGCTTCTCTTCCTTGCATATATCAAGAGAGGATATTACATTTACTCCTTTTTTGTACTGCTATGTTTCATTCCTTATTGCTTCTTCAATACAAACAACAGAAGGGCAAATGCAAGCATTGTGGTACAGATGACTAGTATCTATAATGCTAGACAATACTAAAAACAACCTATACAATGATAGAGATGGTTGCATGTTTTATAGACAACTTTTTCACAGAAAATTTCTTATTTCTAATGTAGAATCGACATAGATGACCTAAGTTTCTATGCATGCTCTCTATACTTCACATCTTCACATCGTCATACGTCCCATATAAAAAACCTTATAGAGTGCTTACAGACAACATAAGTGGCCCATTATACTTGCTCCAAAGTAGGTAGCAAGAAAAATTATTAAGAGCCTGCCTTTTTTTCCATAAATTGAGTTGATACCCAATTAATGATGTAGATGTGAACTAAGCACTGGAAGCTTGCCTATTGGGCCCTACGAGGGGTTAAAAAGTCTATTCCCATTCTAAAAATGTCTACCACAAATTAAGGAAATTTAGACCATATTTTATTCGCTAAATCTAGGAAGCTGAGGTATACACATTTTGGATTAATGTCTTCCCCATCAAATGTATGTACGTTGATGTCATCATTTTAGCAATCATTTGAGCGTACCCTAAAGAGTTCCATCTTCTACTTTTGTAATATATGCTTATGTTAAGTTGATTAGTCCATCACTCTATCATACTCCCTTCGTTTATTTTTGTTTGACCCCTTTGACTTTTGGACACACCTTTGACCATTCATCTTATTAAAAAATTTAGTGCAAACATGTAAAAAAATAATGCTTAAAGTATCTTTATTGATAAAACAAATCATAACAAAATAAATGATATTGCATAGTTTTCTGAATAAGATGAATGGTTAAATATGTGTCCAAAAGTCAAAAGCGTCAACAAAAAAGAACGGAGGGAGTAACTTTTTGGGTTAATTACAGTCATACCGCTTTAAAGTTCCATCTTCACATAAATGCTACTATAAAATCAAATTTGTTAGATCGAATTTCCCTTATAAAATGATATTCCTTGAAGAATTGCCATATTGGGTAATTGCCCCCAATTAATGTTCATACCGCTGCAAAGTTCCATCTTCGCAGAGGGTTGATCATGAGCAATAACAGTGGAGCATGGCAATAATGATGGTTTGCTTGAGCTTGCCAGAGGAGCTGTAGGTCCCAATGGGAATAGAGTGTGAAAGGAGAAAAGGAGGAAGAAGACATCAAGGGGACAATTTGGTCCATAAGATATGGGATTGCTTTAGTTGGTAGTTTTGCGAGAAATCTTATTTTATGGAATAGAATTCGTGTGAAATCTGGCTTTATAGTGACATTTTTGTGAAGACAAAACTAATGTAATAAACCCTACTTTTAAGTACAATGCCATGCGTGCTATATTGAGAGAAGGCCCACCAAGGTACTGCATATTTTCTGAGAGATAAATATTTAAATTTTATTACTCTAACTAAAGTGAGATAACTTTCCTACCTTCTTCCACCAACACCGCTCTCCTTTTGACAATTGAAGTATAATGCTGCAACAGGTGGTCCAAGATTGTAAAATGCTGAGAAGTCTCTGACGTTGAAATTTGGCCGCCATCCTGGTGCAAAAACTGTTTGTCGTGCTTCCTGTTTGAATAGCACAAAAACAATCCGATGAATTCCGGCCGGTGGTCGTGGACCTTCGTATGGAACTATTTCATTGCCTGGAACATTTGTGTATTCCTTATTAGATTTGCTTTGAAGTGATAAAATTTTGAATTTAAGATTAACTTTCACCACGTCACGGTATAGACTGCTTTCAACTATTTTGGACTATGCTCTTTTACATGGTGATATAAAAATTTCCTGTTCAGTGCCATGCTATTTCTCACCCCACATCCATTTCTGCTCATTTTAAAATCAATGAAGATGGACAATATCCTTTGATACATGTTTTTCCACTAAAATATATTCTTTGTTGTATTGGCTACTTTAGATACAAATAGTACTAGTATATATACAAATTACATTTGTTATCCAACCTTCGTGGCATCAAACATAAATTTAAGTATAGAAGTTTAAAATGGATTTGTAAGAATATTCCCTGTAGTGCGCATCAGACCAAAAAGGGAAGTAGATAATTTCTACTTTCTAGTGCCTACAATCAAACGTGAATGGCAAAATTAGTGAATGCATGATTCTTGTATAATATGTTACTTCTATTTCATTAGTTCATAATTCACCAAAAATTTTGTTTGTTATTTCAAATTCAATTGTAATCTTGATGGTTTAGCAAAGAAGTAGGCCTAACTGCTAAAAAAATCTAAACAAAATTATCTTTGCGACACAAGATAAGTTGTGCTCATATATATGTACTTCCCATAATATGCTTACGTCATTTGGAGATTTTGAACAAGGAGAAAGTTCTAATGGTAATAGAACACTGCATCTCTTTGTTTGCTGGTTGTTCCATTTTAGCATGTATTTACACGACATATATAGGCTGTATTTAGAGATGTTCACCACGCAGATAGCGGCAAATTTCGACAGCCAAAGTCGTCGAGAAAGACCCAAAAATCATCGAGAAAGGTAAATCTCGACGGCTGGCCCTCAAGACTTAGCCATTGAAACAGCTTGATCGAGAGAGACAACCTGTCTCAACGGCTTAGCCGTAGACATTTATTGTCTCAACGGCTTCCGCAGAGCGGTTGAGAAGAGGAACACGGCTAGGGCGACGTGGGAATGCCAGGCTACGCGACGGCCACAAGCTGTCGAGATTAAATGAAAACAGGTCGCAAACAGGTCGCGACCATGACTTCCGGCCCAACCCAATAATTTTTGTCGACGGTCACAGGCCGTCGAGACGGATCTTCCCCACCGCTGCGCGCCCCGGCCCCGCCCTATGCTGAAAGGTTGGCCCATCTAATTTTTCTCGACGGCCTAGTCCCAGCCGTCGATAGTTTCTATGTCCTTCGATATTCCGCGCGATTCCTGTAGTGGTTGGAATTCATATAACATTTATATGGTATGTTAGGATAAAAGCGTCCACGCATGATCCTACACCCGTGGAAGGACATGCCACAATAGAACAGCCGAGTATAAATTAATACAAGCTTATCAAGCAAACGAGTAAGCTAGGCGAGACAGATACAATACATGGAATGGCCGTCTCATCTTAGACTAGAGAGAAGTGGTAAATGCTCGAAGGCGAGTGCACAAATAGAGTTTAACGTTTGAGCAGAGAGAAAAGGATAATGCTTATCGACGATAACATAGACAAAATCTAACAAAAGAGCAAAAGGAAGTGACAAATGCTTGTCAACGAGCATGTAAGATTAACTATGGATCAGAGGGAAAAGTTGAATGCTCGTCAACAAGAACACCGACAAAGTTTAACGGAAGAGACAAATGCGCACTTCAACGAGCATGTAGATAAACATGCAAAGCAAACAATCATTGCTCGTCAGAGGGCCACTAGACAAAGTATAACACACAACGAAAAACAAACACCTCTAGATGCCTATAATGCTAGATGTGAAGCTAGACAAGATACCCACTGCAGTCAGTTCATCGCTATACCATGTCCTGAATTTGCTCCTTCAGGTAGAAAATCCACCGATCGGAGAAACCTCTGCAAGTGAACAACCTATGCCACAATTAACCGTTACGATGAGAGGTGATGCTCGCAACTTATATTTATGTTTTCCTTATTCTCTTCTCAAAAAAAAAAAAAGAGAAGGAGATGAAGAGTTAGCTTTGATCCTGCGAATTAGTCTTTAAAAAATCCTTTGTTTGTTCTTTCCTGATTTTACTATGAAGTGTCAGTGATATTTTGTCTAATTTGGCTTATAAAGTATATACTACGAGACTTATGGTATGGGCAAGTATCAATATTATTTTGTTTTGGGGACGTAAGGTTGACATGTTCTATTTTTTATTGTAAGGTTTGCTTAAACGGGATGCGATGAACAATTATTCTTTCTATGAAATTTTATATCTGCTATCTACCCTTCTTCTTTCTATGTACTCCCTTGAAAAGAATGGGCGCCCCACTAGTTTATGTAAGTGTATTAATGAAAAAAGCCTTATTTTACTATTAAATATGTAATCCCTATTCTTACCCATTTTTATGAAATGTCACCCTTTAAAACAAATACTAAAAGTATATGTTGAATCAGAATGCATGCCAAACTACTGAGATTCACCTGACACGAATGTGAGTGAATGTGACACCAATTGCAATTTGTCAGCTGGGCCATAATAGAACAATTTTGTCGAATTAATCTTAATAGTTTAGTCCGGTGCAAGATGCATTAATTGTAATACATCTTCTAAAAGTCCATGTGCACGTTATGCAAAATTTATATATCTGTGACCACTAATCAAGTAATCATGGATTCAGACTTATATATAACTTTCAAGAATCCCACTTTGTTAAATTAGTCAATCCCTTCACATCGGGTGTAGGTGTAAATATGAGTAATTTCATAGCTATTACCCTTACAGATTTCTAACGTGAAAAATAAAAAACGAGCTACATCAAATGCATATACCAAGATTTGCATTATAAATTCCCTACATGGCATCTTACAAACTTGTGCAAAAAAAGCATTCTCAGAAAAAAAAATTATTTTGTAGCATTACAGGTGGTTGTTTAGTTGACAACAATAATTATTTTCAAACATCTACATCAGCAACAGTGGCATGTTGCCCATACTTATTTATTTATGTATATGTTAAACATTTGACTTGAAGGTTAGTAATAAATGAATTATGAATATCAACAGAATAATAAATAAGCTATTTAATTTCTCATAATTATAATACCAAAATAATTTTGGTCATTCACTAATTGTGTTATTGTAACAACAATTTTTAACTTCTTGGCATATTTATTTATTCAACTATTGGAGGTTTGATAAGAAGTTACCCACCAAAACGTGCATCGGTTGCCTCTGGGATGTCTGTGACCAACCTGTAGAAAATAACCAAGATGAAAAGAAACAAGAGCCCACCTTTAGATCTTTATCTTTAAAATGCATTAGCCATATATAGTTGTTGCTAATAGTAAAGTACATATATGGTAAATCATATAATAAATCAACAAAAATTTCATTTATAACTAGTCAAGTTTGGAAGCTTATGTAGGGGTGATGAGTTACACAATACAATGGAACAATCCATTATATGCTATTTTCAAATAGATTATGGGACCATGCGCAACCTTGAATCATGATAGCAAGTACTAGCCAGGAATTTGTCTAATCAACAAAAAACAAAACTCTGGTAGTTTGAATGGCCATGTCGTCATAACAAATGGTGGTTAATATCTTCTGCTAGCTTGCTTAATTAGATCTTCTAGTTACCCATATAACCACTATTATCTAAGTTTATAAATTTGAATTGAAATTTTCTTGCTTTGAAAAAAATACAGTAATAATTGTTATTTTGGCATGCTATGTATTCCCTTACTTATGAGTTTGGCATGCTATGTATTCCCTTACTTATGAGCAGTGATGCTCTCACTTGACTTTTTTTTAATGAGTTTCTTTGAGCTACAAGCACCGTCATCCTTTTCTCCATTGTTTTCCTGTATTTGTATAATTTAGCTTTCTTACATTCATGTATATGTGATGCTTTCACTGGTTGAATAAATCCTCAAAATCCTCAGTTCTATGACTACTTCCGCTTTAGTTTGTTCTTTAATTTATAGGAATATTTTGTAAAATATGTGTACCACAGAAATTATATATTAATTGTAAAACAATGCTTGTCGTAGTTGTTATTTTTTGTCAAATGTTGTAGAAGGGGTTATTTTATTTTAGCTACATAACATAGTACTCTAACTGGAAGACTAATGAATGACAACAAGAAATGACAATCTCATGAATGAAGACTTAGGTTAGCGAAATTACTGTGAGAGAAAATAATAAGGTCATTACAGAAATTGTACTTTCTTACCTAATAGCAAATAGAACAAGTGTTCTTCAGCTGTTGATGGAAAAGAAACACCCCCTCCTTTTTCGAGAGGGCTGCATTCTAATCCTGCATATTACCTAGGTAAGGAGTTCTTGAACCATAAACATAGAAATAATGTGCTAAATAGGACTCATTCGTTTATTATGAATATTGTGGCATTATTGAGAGTTTAGACTACGCAACACTTTACTTTTATAAATATATTTAATATGCTCACCAATGCAAATATTCCTTGTATTCTGGTTTGCTTGGACTTGGCGCATCTGGATCCACCATAACCTTAAAGGAGGGCCATTTGTATTTAGCATTCAAATATAGAGAAACAAAAAAGGTGACCTTTGCAGTTTACTGCAAGGTGCTATGCAACAAAAGATGACATACGATTATTTAGCTTTTTAATAAAACTATCATTGCCCTTCGTTTGATCCTGTGGTGCATGTGTGCATTTAATGAGAACCCTCCTCTCCATTGCAATGCATATAGTGCACCTTTAATTAAAATTGTACTAAAATTTCTGCGAAAAATTAGGCTGCAACATGTAGGGTGCTTGTAAGAAAATCTATGTTCTGGCATGCCTATGGCCATGTACACGGGGCTTGAGATGTGGCTGTGATAGTGAGAGAAAGAGAAGGGTAAAGATGTAAGGTATCTCTACATGACTACATCACGAGATATGCGCAACCTTATTACCTTAATATGTACCACACCAAGTCAATCCCAGGGATCGAACTTGAGTGTGGATGAACAACCTCACTTCTATCACTGGACTACAAATTCCATGCAATGGGAGGTACCTTCTTATACCTAATTTTCTATAGTGGTTGTGGGCTGCAAATTAAAAATTGCAGGCGAGGTATTCCATGGATAGTCTAGTTAGTTTATGTGTAGCTGTGTCAATTTAATTATGTAGAGGATGTTCATAGGCAACAAGTATGCAAGCTTAATACGATAGAACTTCACAATCCAACTTTAACCAAAGTAGACGTAGTAGGGCCTTATATATTCCATTGGATATTCTTTTATACATTATACAAACAATAAATCACGACAGGGTGCGGAAGCATATTATAAAGCTGCACGTACCAATGTACCATACATGTACTTGATCGTTATTGACAGGTCGTTATGCAACGTCCATTGTTTAGCCAACACGGCATATATATCTTTTTTTGTAATTCTAACGATAGGAATATCCCCGTGCAACATATACTAGTATATTATATATCTTCTGTTTGTTATTATCAAAAGCCACCTCTGGATTTTTTTGGATAACCTATATTTTGGCATGTTCGGTAGCTTTTTGTAATGAAATAATATCTAGACTAGTATGTTAATTCTTTAGCACAAAGCTTGCTGTGAGTAATGAAAATAGCACATCATTGTATGAATTAGCATGTGGTACGTTATGTGGTATGCACTAGTCACTCTAGAACTTATCTAATCATTCTAGGCATATACCTATTCTCAAACAAGAGTATTGATTATGCAGAATCTAATCTTGATTGAAATTACTCTAATTACACAATGCCTATAAAACACGCACGTACACTACACAGAACATGATCCTACAATTTATTATGACACTTACAAGTGTGTAGAGCTTCGTTTGGTCATGGCCCTCAATCTGAACTTGTGGTGCATTCTGCACAATAGATGATCGTAGCCCAGTGCCATTTGTAATCTCCTTATCACCATAATTAATCCTCATTGCAGCTGACTTTGTAAATGGATCCAGCACATCTCCAATTACTTGGCTCAATGCCAAAGGATCCCTGCCTCGTGACATAATTTGGTATTGTTATTGAACCAATGACTATAGAAGAGAATTTTATTGATCCTTGGGAAATATTCAATATGGTGGAAGGGCTAGCTAGCGAGCTGATTTTTTTCTGGGGCAAAAACAGAGTAGTTCGTTGTAAATTTATATCAAGGGTGAAGCATCCACTTTATGTTCAACATTCCATTGAGCACTATGAGCAAATAGAATCTAACTTTTCACATTATATATATTGTTTTCCTTTGTAGTTGCTTATTTATGCATGGAAATATGTAGAACACCTATCAACCTCTATGTGGCCTAGAAAGCTCTCATGGAAGCTCTGTGCTTTTCATGCATATATTCTCCATAGATCTGGAGGTATGTTTAAAGCTTGAAGAGTTAGCCTCCCCTGCATGGCGCCTTACCTAGGCTTGGCCTATATAGTTTGTGATGACTCATTTCATGTCCAACGATACTTCTCTGAGTGGTGGACACTCAGCTAGATAAAGAATATTTTGATCAACATCTAGATAGGATGCAATAGTTCGAAACCTGGGGAGGTAGAAACAGGCCATTATCAATCTTCTTTCTTCTTTTATGCTTTTGCTTGACGGCAATAGGGTATCTACTATCTAGTGCTTCATCCTTGAGTGGAAAAATATTATCAGGACCTGCCCTACAAGACCCTTCCTTAATTCACATTCTTACCTCCCACATGTGGACACTCAGCTAGATAAAGAATATTTTGATCAACATCTAGATAGGATGCAATAGTTCGAAACCTGGGGAGGTAGAAACAGGCCATTATCAATCTTCTTTCTTCTTTTATGCTTTTGCTTGACGGCAATAGGGTATCTACTATCTAGTGCTTCATCCTTGAGTGGAAAAATATTATCAGGACCTGCCCTACAAGACCCTTCCTAAATTCACATGCTTACCTCCCACATATATATACTATATGGGAGTACTTGGTGTTTCTTTCTATGCTATGGAATGCATGTATCCACTGATATTCAAATGCTACCATGCATGTGGCAACGTGCCGTTGTTTAATTTCTTGTGAACCGCAGGTTGTTTTATTGTGATTCTGTGATGAAATTTCAACTAAACATGGACCCCCTTTGCACAGTAACATGTTATATAGAATAAGAAAGTTCAATCTTCCAATAATGGGATACCATGATATCCAGCAATTCTGCGTCATGTTGTGAGGATAGCTAATTTCTCTAAGTTGCACTGTTGTTACCTATAGGATATGTGGCAAAGTAACCAAGTGTATGAGAAAAATATACTGGCAATTAACTTCTATGATTGACACTAGTTGAAACTTGAACGGTCTTGCTCGTCCTACTGTTTCTGTGCTATAACATCCCAAAATTGGGCGAACTAGAGCAAACTTCCAAAAAATTTAATTGAATCCAAACTCGCCGCCTCTCTCTCTCTCTCTTCTCTCTCTCGTCGCGCTGCGTTTCCTGCCTTGGATGCCGCATTGTCCATCAGTCCTACGCCGTCGACTGCTGTACCGTCGCTACTGCAGCACGTCGCATGCTCTGTCACCGCGACCTCTGGTCGGAGCTGGTCGCAGGCTGGTTATTGGAGATCCAGCTGAAGTGCTGAACAGCGCGTTCGCGGCTCCAACCAGGCGTACTTTTTCTACGCGCGCATCTGTTCCCGCTGCATCGGTGCGTCAAAGTTAACGATCCGTGATCCTCTGCTCGCATGTGTTTTTGGATGATTTGTGTTACAAAAATTTTATTTTATGCTCGTGTAGCGTACCCGTTTCCCAGCACCTATGTTGTGTTCTATATATAATTTTATTGGGTTCAGAAACACTTATGGTTTTTGCAGAAATTTTTCCATAATTTTTACAATACAGCAAGTATTTTTAACTAAATGTTTTAGGGATACCAAGAAAAGATTTAACAGAAATTGAAAAAGGAAATAAAGGAACGGGCCCTTCCGGCGCATGGGCCGGCTCGTCCGACACGGCCCAACAGCGGGGCGCTCTCGGCAACGCGCGGGTGAGGGGAGCAGCACTCGCGGCAGGCAAACGGGTCCCGCTCGGCCCCACACGGCAGCGACACCCGCACGGTGGAGAGGGGAAAAACAGGGGAGAAGCCACCGGCGACGGCGCGGCCAACGGCGGCGACGACTGCGGGCACCGGAGCTCAATTGGTTGTGCTCAGAGCGAGGTGAGAGTAAGGCGAGCAACATGGGGGCGCTAGATTTCCGAGAGGTGGTCGGAGCAAGCGGCGCGGCGGCGACGCCACGGCAACGCGGCGGCGACGGAACGCACGACCGTGTGTCCCAAATACTCCGGGAATGAGAATGAGGAGAGGTGGAGAGGCTACCTTTGAGCTCTCCGGGTAGAAGGAGTTGGCAGAGCGGGGATTGCAACGGCGGCGATGGCGCGGCTTCGGCTTGGCAAAAACACAGCGGCGGCGTGAAACAAAGGTAAGAGGGTAGCGGCTCCTCTTTTATAGGCAAGCTTCGCCCGGGGTTTAATGCGGCGCGAGATAAGGTAAGAGAGTCCGGGATGCGGATGAGGATGAGAGATCGCGTGTCAGACGAGCCGTTGAACTCACGGAAGAGAGGAACAGCGGCGACGACCGGCGACCAGAGGAGGAAGAACAGGGGAGAAAGAGGAGGAAGGAACTGACAAGGTGGGCCCACACGGCGGTGGCACCACGCTGCGCAGGCGCGGAAGGCGGCTGCGGCGAGATGGGCCGGCGCGAGGCTGGCGCGGCCCAACAGAGGGGAAAAACGGGGAGGGTAGAAGAGAAAGGAGAGAGAGGAGAATGGGCCGGCGCAGCTGCGGTTTCGGCCCAGTCGGAGAGGAAAACGGGAAGGAGAGGGAGAAGAAAATAGGGAGGCAGGCCGAAACTTGGGCCGAGAGAGGAAAAACTCCTTTTTTGATTTTCTGATTTTCAAATGAACTTTTATTTTCCAAACCCTTTTAAACATAATAATACTATTAGGAAAATATTAATTTTGATTTCCCAACATTCTAATTAATTAAATAAGAGATTTGGCTTTAATGAAATATGAAATGCATTACACAAGTTATTACATTTTCCCACCAGGGTGCATATTTGAAAAGTTTAAATCAATTTTTCCAATTTAAATGCAGAGCATGCAATGATGATGCCAAGGTGCAATATGACATGATTATTTTGCGATTTTAAAATTGTGCAATTTAGGAAATTATTAACGTGCCAAATTGGTTTTAAAATTTGGGATGTTACACCAGGCGGCGAGCAGCTTCACGTTGATCTGAACATGTACGACTACTTTTTCTATGCGCGCATCTGTTTCCGCTGCATCGGTGCGTCAAGGTTAACGATCCGTGATCCTCTGCTCGCATGTGTTCTTAGATGATTTGTGTTACAAAAATTTGATTTTGTGCTCGTGTAGCGTACCCGTTTCCCAGCACCTATGTTGTGTTCTCGACCGCCTATATGAAACTGGCACGCAAGGTCAAGACCTATGACCTAGCCTCATCGCCTCGCCTTGTCGTGCCGCCCGGTGTGCACGGTTGGTCCGTCTCCACCGAATCCGCTCGAGATGTCCTCACGCCTTCCTATCCCCTCCCGAGGCTGCTTAAAGCCAAGCTGAGCATCCTCATGGCCGCCATCCTTTCTTCCCCAATTTCGCCCAATCCTCCCACCATTGTTGGAACACCAAATCCGATGAGTTTCCTTCGATTCCAACTGGTTGCAGCCTCTTAGAGACCTGTTTTTCAAGGGGTCTGTTGTAAAACACATGACGTCATGACCCCTGTTTCAGCCGCTGCGCCTGTCTCCGTCGCTAGCCAACATCAAACCGCCTTGAGACTCGCACGCACCTCAAGAAGATCGGAGGTAGCTACTTCTAAACCTTTGCGCCCTCTAGAACATCAACAGTCTGTCCATAGTGTAGCTCTCGGGGTCGTCGGCAATCGGCTTTGTCGCCATGAGCTACGCCACCATATCTAGGGGTTCTTGGCCTTGGCAAGCGTGATGTCAGGGAAGCACTAGGAGGGCGCAAGAGGATTGGCGGGAAGGCGTTAGTCTTTTGGGCTGCGTCCCGTTCAGGCCATGGGCCTTGTCCATTCCGGCCCAAGTGCCGTGTAAGGGGATATATATAAACCCAGCTACTGTTCCTGTTCCGGCACGCTAAGAAAAACCCCAATTCCTATCCCCTCGCTATCTTCCTCACCCCGAATTCTTCTCTGCTGCTTCTCAATTCTCCTCTCATCTTCCCGAATTCTGCTTCAAGGCTTCCCAATCCCTCTGTGATCGTCACACGTGCGTAGGACTAGATGCGCGATAGCACGCCGAGCCCAGTGCGCCCAAGAATGCACGCCATCCTCGCCCAGAGCATCGACTAGCCATTGGCTGCATTTCAGTTACTATAGCGGTAGACCAAGGAAGACAATGACGGTGGGTCATCAATCTGCGCCACGATTCATGCAAACACACGTACGCTAGGCCATTGACTATCGGAGCCTGTCTGTTGGCGAACCGTTCTCTCTGGAATATCCCCTGAGTCTTATTGTGTCACTGACTAGTGGATCCGTGACCCACCGGTCGGTCAAGATTAGTGGTGGTGCTGTTCGGGTCACGCTTCCCTAGAGCGAAAGTGTATTGCAAGTATCGCGTGTGCGCCTGGCTGCCTAGGCCGTTACCATGGCTGTCTCGTTACTGTGCACAATAATGTTCCAATGATTTACCTAATAAAATAATCTCTAGAAAATAGATTGATTTATTGAAAATAGCTACAACACCCTAAAAATTCTATAAAATTTTGGGTAAATCCTAGATGACCTGCTAGACAATAGAAACCTTAGAAAAATATTGTACACACTGTAACTCTAATATATAGGCTAGTTAAATAAATGGTAGGGGTTATTTAGGGTATTTATTTATATTATTAAAGGCTGAAATGATTTTTGATAAATAAAATTATTAATTAATTGAGAAAAATCTAATAAATTCATAGAAAATGTAAACACTCCTTTGAACCAGAGAAAAATGTTAAAGACTCTAGATTCTAGAAGGGTAATTATCACTAAACATGCGGCTACTAGCCCAATCGCTGTTAACACAAATAAAATGAAAACATTCCCATTCATGACATAGTTAGGATAGCTGCACACATGTATCATATTTTCTTGCATTTGGCTGTTCATTTGGTGTAAAATTTGTGTATAGATGAAAACGATCTTGAGGGCAAATTTGGAGGCGTCGAGGAGTATTATCACTAATTGGATCCAGGCGAGTTAACATTCCCTAGTTCATGCCTAAACCCAATTTTACAAACTATGTCGATTGTTATAAAAGTGCATGCTTATGAATTATACCCACTTGTTATTCATGTTATAAACATGCATGTCCTTTTTTGTCATTGACTATCAATTATGACAGCCTTGAATGTCAATTCTTTGATCAGCCTAAGTCTATATGGGTAACAACTTTAATTTTGTTTAATGGGTAAAAGGTTGCTTAGACATGCTTATATCCAAAAATCAACTCTTCGGCAAACATGTCGTGGAACGGTGGACCGATATTCACCGGACATTTATTTATTCATTTAAATTGATGACATAGGACAATTAGGATTGGTACTTGGGTTGATGACTTGCGGATGCTTGACTTGTGATGTTGTGGTTGGTCTAGAATGGTCGGTTGGTCAGGAATAGTTATGGTCAATTGGGGTGGTGGATTTGGTCTATGGTCATGAATGGTTTGGTTATGGCTGCCATGAGGGGAAAGGATGAAGTAGATGCCTGACGTGATTGCGCTGCGGAGCCAAATATAAGAGGATTTATTAGGGTAGGAAATGCCCTTGTGCTGGATATAGATGGGACTTGTCTAGGAGGAGAGCGGAGTAACACACGTAGCTGAAGGGCAATGCCATCAAAGAATAGTTTTAACATAGCCTGTGGCCATCGTGGAGTGTAGATTTGGTGCCCCAGTAATGTGCGCTCTGCGGAGGCACCCTGGGCCCATTCTTGAAAAAGGACAAGCATGGGTCATCCACTACGGTGATTTCGACCACACATCCCCATAATCCGTGAGACTAGATTGGGTCCGTAACCCTCCTAGGTCGAACGTGCATCTATGGCAGGTGTGGTCCACAAAAGGATTGCCAATCCCAGATTGATGGTGGTGTTGGAAGGAAAATGGTTTGGTTATGGTTGAAAATAGTTAAAGGAAGGGTTGGATATGTTTGATAGGATTGAAGGGGTCGACTCAGAGTCTAGGCTGGATTGTTGGTTGGGTGGTATGACTATTAAAGATGTTTGTTAAGGTTGTGTTGAACGGCCGTGTGATTACTCAAGATAAACAATAAACCAATGAGCTAGATAGGATGACATAACTTATCTTAAAATTGGCTTTATGCAAACAAAAGAACCCCTCCCCTTCTCTTGAAGCCTGTATCACTAAATATATTAGGAGGGGTGTTAATAGCCAGTGTTTGGATGACACTGACCTCACATACTCCCACTCTTAGCTGAAGGTCATGAAGAGGATATGTACAAGTGCCATGATGAGATCAGGGCTACAACAGTCATGATGACGTTTAGGGTTACTCCAATTGCTTGTAGGAATGCATAGTCGTTGAAGAATTTTTTTTGGATGGTCTTATATTCCGTCAACTCTAATGACTCCTTTTGTAACAAGTTGTATGTTCGCTCGTCCTATTTATTACTAAGCCTATGCGCGTGGAACCATGTATTATTCCAGATGACGATTCATATGTATCAATGATACTCGGTTATGTCACATAAGTACTAGGGTACTAATTCAGGGACTAATGTATGCAAACAACTGTTTTTAGGTAAATATAATTTTGAGGGCTGACATGTGCCAATGATGAAGGTCAGTGGTGTCATCTCACACAAGGTTAACGTTCAAGGCCATAATGTGCTATGTACCTGCCATAAGGGTGATAACTATATATGTTTGTTAGAGCCCACTACGATGCTGCTATCTCATAGCCCACCAGCGATCCGGCTCTCCCCGAGACCAATATCTGGCCTCAGGGCAGATCTCCTACATCCATTGGTCCAACTAGAACCACAACCAAGGTCCTGACCCAACTTAATACAAAAGACTAGCCTTATGGGTGAGGATGCCTCCCCACATTTTAGGTTGTGTTCTCCAACAATCAATATCTGATGTGGGACTAATTAAGCCCAATGAGTTTTAGTGAAGTTGATGTCGGATATGTGTACAAATAGGTTACATGAACTCAGAGGCAGGAGAAGTTCACCTTAGGGTCTGACTCGCACCTGGCTCCACTATAAATAGGGGGACGTCCTTGGTGTAACATGTAACGACTAAAGTAGCGGTGTAGGAGCGCAGGGGATCAAGACCAGCTTGTGGTCATGACTCGGACGACCAATATGATGCGTTGCTGGGGAAGAGCGCGCATAATTATTGCCTCACAGGTGTAGACTAAGAGCCGAACTGTGCTACCAAACATTGTGCCTCCGATCTCGTTTAGATTTGGTATCGACGTTATGTTTTCTAACAGCATCGATGTGTGAGGAGTGGTGGAACCATGATGTGACATCCTCTATTTTATCGTATGTAATTTTCCTCCAACAATAATATCACAACTTATTACTGGATCAATCTATCCTGCACTCACTACAGGAATCGACCGAAATCTCGACGACCATACAATATCTCAACGGCCATCCTCAAGCTGTCGATAAAGTACATCAAATCTCGACAGCCATGGAGAAGCCATCGCTATAAGAAGCTTTTCTCGACTGCATTTGCTCGGCCGTCGAGAGTTTGCTTCAGCCCGCTCCGTCGACGTTTTCGGCTTTTCGCGTGCGTGAGAAACAATCTATCTCGACGGCCAATGCAAAGCCATCGATACTGTACATGGGCTGGCCCATGTATTTGCACTAGAGAGGATATTATCTCGACCTCCGCTTTCAAGCCGTCGAGAGAGGGACCAGCCGCACCAATGGCCGCTGGGCAGAGGTGTATTGGGCTAGCCCATTTACTATTTTGGAATTTTTAAAATTCTTTTATAATTTACATACATATTTATTTTTCTTTTAAACTTTTAAGAAATGCTTGTGATTTTAAAAATATATTTTTAACAATCTCATTTTTCATTAAAAAATCAAGATAACCTTACAAAATGAAACCACTTTATTCTCTAAATTTTTTATTCCTTGTGTTGTACATAATGTGCGGTTCAGTGTGTGTTGAAAATAATAAATTGCGTAGAAAATGCTGTAAAACGTTTTAATTTGTAACATTACAAGGTAATGATCGTTATGCAGCAATATTTTGGACAGAATGGTGAATACTCGAAACTTGTTGCATACATCTCAGCAATATTTCATCCCATTTACTAGAATATTGACTAATACTCTGGCCGATATAACCCCCTACACATGGATCTATAATTGCAGACATAATTTCGTCCTAAAACTTTTTATGGTGGTGTATTTCCATGTTGTAAAAATAATTTTGCAATTTTTTTTAAAAATAAATGTATCTTGGTTGACCATCGGAGGGTACACAATGCAAGCTGTCGAGACATGGATTTCTGACCCCTCCCTCAGAGGACGTGAAACTTCGCGCTAATTTTTTTTTAAATTATTGTTGCTTAGTCTCCGCGGCCTTACACTGTCAAAAATGTAATTAGGCATGCAATTAACACTAATCAATATTTAATTACGGAAAAAAGGAAAACAACAGAAAAATGGCAACATTTATTAGGCTAATGTTATGGTTTTCTATATAATGTTAGATGTAATTAAAATGAAAAATTTATAATAATATAAATGATATCTAGCAAAATATATAGATTGATGCTAATGTTAAAGTTTATGCTAATGTCGAGTATATCATGTTTGAAACGAGTCACCTAACCATACATGGCCCGTTCAGAAACAACACAACGTATAAGGAATTTGGACAGTGATTCGTTCGTTTCCGTTATGGGTTGTGAAAAGTGTTCCTGATTTGTCCAATGGACTCCCAGTGAAAAGCTCAAGAATGACCGTCTGATCGTGTTTCGTTGTTGTGCCGGTGGGTTTGAGACAATATTTCGGTGGCATGACCCTGTCGTTCTCCTGTGCATAACATAAGCGCTATTGAGCTGTAAATGGCTCTTTAGCAATCGTTGCACTAGGAGAACTATAGGTTTATGCTGTCGAAATATTGTCTCGTTCCCTACTAGCACCATAACGAAACACGATTGAATGGCCATGCATGGGTGGGTTTAGAAGCCTTCCTAAGCCTATTGTGATACCCAGACGTGTTCATTAGCAATGGAAGATGAAAGGAGATGGATGTATGATGGATAGAGAGCGAACGGACAACACAGACGAATGGTATACGAAGGCCTTTGAATTCGTGGAGCGTGCTTTCCAGGCGACACCTAACCCTGACACAGCGTAAGTTCATTGTCCATGCATGACTTGTGGGAACTGTAGAAAGAGAACGTAGGACCAGATGGAGTTGCATTTGTGCAAGAATGGGTTCAAAACCGCTTGTCATCGTTGGGTTTATCATGGTGAGGGTGCTCGTGCCATGCCTCCCGTGCTGGACGAAGGGTTATGATGGACGACTTTGGCCATGACTTTGAGGATGAGGAGTCAACAGCCTCTATTACCGAATTCTTAACCCTTCTAGAATCCTCTGAGGAGCCGTTGCACAATCGAACAACTGTGACCCTACTCTCTATGGTTACAGGAATGATGGCTATGAAATGTTTTGATGAGGTGTTGTCATGCTTAGGCGGTGCCCTACCAGAAGGACATAAGATGCCACCCAACTGGTACGAGTGCTGAAAACTACTATATGGTTTGGGAATGCCATACGAAAAGATAGATTACTGTCGGAATCATTACATGTTGTACTATAAGCATGATGCCACCAAAAGTGTGTGTGATCATTGTAGGGAGTCCAGATATGTCGAGACTCTCGACGCAAATGGAGATAAGAAGCAATCGAAGGTGGCAAGAAAAGTGTTACCTTACTTCCCGTTGAAGAAACGACTACAACGTTGTTTCATGGCGGAGGAAACCGCACAACAGATGAGGTGGCACAATGAGTGTAAACGTGCAAGACCCGACGTAATGGTTCATCCGGCTGATGGAGAAATATGGAAACACTTTGATATGGTGTATCTAGAGTTCGCAGCGAATCCAATAAATGTGCGTCTTGCAATTGCCACCGATGGGTTCAAGCCTTTCAGTATTATGGTGCATCATACTCATGTTGGCCAGTTTTTAGCATCCCTCTTAATGTCCCGCCATCAGTTCTAATGAAAGAGGAGTTCATGTTTCTATCTCTAATCGTACCCGGACCAAAAAATCTTTGAAAAAACTTAGACTTGTTTATGAGACCATTGGTTGACGAGCTGAAGGAGTTATGGGTAGATGGAGCTCTGAGGTACAACAAAAAAAGAACACATCCTTCTCTATGAGAGCTAACCACATGTACTCCATTCATGATTTTCCCGCGTACGGCATGTTCTCAGGGTGGAGCACGCATGGAAGACTTAGTTGCCCGGTTTGTACGGATGATACAGAGGCATTCCAGCTACGCTACAGTGGGAAGCCGAGCTGGTTCGACTGTCACTGAGCTTTTCTAAAACCAGGGCATCCATTTCGGAGGGAGAAGAATGTGTCTTGCAAGAACAAGGTGGTAAAGGGAACAAAGTGAGGCCGTGTAGGTATTGCGTTTATAAATGCATGGCATGCCAAGTTGGTTGAAGGGAACAATGGTGGCTATGAGGGTTACGGGGTGTCACACAATTGGACGCACAAGTGTATAATATACTCTCTTCCATATGCGAAGGATCTGCTTTTGCCACACAACACTGATGTCATGCAGTAAAAGAAAAACGTAGCAGAGGCTATCTATGGCAAAAACTTTGACATAGTTGAAAAAAGTAAAAATAATGCGAAGGCATGACTGGATTATAAGGAGATATGTGATCGACCATTGATGAAAATGGAAGAGGGGTTAGTGAAGAAGTCGAAAGCTACGTATTATTTAACAATCCCGCGGAAGGAGGTATTACAGTGGTTTGAGAAGAATCTCAAATTCCTCGACTCTTATGCATCAAACTTTGGTCGAGGCGTGAACATTGTTCAAGGGAAGATAAATGGCATGAAAAGCCACGACTTTCACATATTCATGCGAGACCTTGTTCCCGTTGTGTTTCGAGGCTATGTACCCGAAGATGTCTGGAGAACGCTGTGCGAACTGAGTTTCTTCTACAGGAAGTTATGTGCTAAGGAGATCAAGCGAGAGGATGTGATCAAGCTTGAGGATGATATCATCGTGCTCGTTTGTGGGTTTTTTAATCCAATGCAACACCTTCTCGTGCATCTACCTTCTGAAGCAAGACTTGGAGGGCCAGTCCAATATATGTGGATGTATCCTATGAGCGGCGTTTGAAGAATGTTAGAGAAAGTGTGAAAACAAAGCACACGTTGAAGGCTCAATTGCCGAAGCACACCATATCCAGGAGATCACTAATTTTACCACATATACTTGCCGAGAGAGAACAATGTGAACATTCAGATACCTAGATATTGCCTAGTCGAGCGTAGAGTTCAGTCCGAATTAAGAATTTATCAGGTGCAAGGTCGAACGGTAGGTAAGCATACCAGACAAGAATTAACACAAGACGAATGAGTTGTTGCATTATTGTATTTGTTTCACAACATTGAATAAGTGACAGATATGCGGGATGAATTTGTCAAAGCCGAATGGAAATAAAGAGAACTACCAAATCCTGCTGAGAGCAGTGGTGCTAGACATGGCCGCCATAACTTTTTGGCCTGGTTTTGAAAACAAGCTTCTATTGATGTTAGCGTACATAATGATTTGCGTCAAATGTCGCATGGATGAATGAAATATGTAAAAGTTCATGACCGTTACGATATAAATGGTTTTCGATTCTGTTCCAACACTTCTGAGCAATCAAAGCTTAAACAATTGTGTCTTATGTCAAGGGGGATGGGGTTGATTACTATGGCATCATCGAAAAGATAGTCATTACTATGGCATCATCGAAAAGATAGTCGAACTTGTATTTGAAGGAAACAAAGAGCTCTCGGTAATTCTATTTCGTTGCCGATGGTTTGACCCATATGGAGGTGTCCGACGTAAACCAAACATTGGCTTAGTGGAGGTCAAGCATACTTCCAGACTTAAACGATACGATCCATTCATTCCCGCTAACCAGTCTGAGCAGGTGTATTATTTGCCTTATCCATGCCAAAAAGTACAAAAAGGCAGTGTTAAGAAAGGTGAGGAAGATTTGCAGTCGTGGTGGATAGTGTACAGGGTGAGTCGTCCAGGGAGATTGGTGGACCCAACGACTGACGATTACGTGGGTCCAACGCAAGATCAACGATTGAACGCCACAATGGTTGTCAATATTGGGGAGGGACTTGACAACTAGAAGACACACCTGACCAGGATGTCGAAGAAGAAAAAGAACAACAAGAAGAGGATCAAAAAGAAATAAATAACGTGAGACCACTCAATAAAAATCCTTTAGATGTCAACGACAAACATTGCTAGTTATTTTGTTCAGGTTATCTATGCATATTAAATATCTCATTTTCAATAATTTCTCAAAACTTCTGTTTAATGTATGTTGCTAACTCTTCATTTATTTTCATATGTAGGATATGCCGCCACGCAAGTTCGTCAGCCCCCCAGAGCATGAGCAGGGGGAGGACGAGAATACCCCTGAGCCTAGACAGGAGCTAGCTCTCACGCAGGAGAGTGAGGCTACCGAGGAGTCGGCGAGGGTGCTAGCCAGGCAGACTCATCCTCCCAGCCACTCAGGAGGAAAAGGGGCCCAAACAAAGTGAGAGCCGCACCGCCTGTGCAGTCTGGACTAGGTCGAACCAGATCAACGGTGATAGGTACGTAGTCATGTGTCGATTTGAATCATTCAAACTTTTGAATGCCCTAACTTTGATTGAACTATGTAGCAATATGTCCATGGTGGATGTCAATGACACCAACCAACCTAGGACTGCCCTCCACACGCTCACGAGGAAGTACTACCCTGGCCTGATCACCGAGGGCGGGACGACAAGGCTGGCGTACTGTTGGGATGACTACAAGTTAGCCTCGTACGGGGATACCAACGCCACACATCAGTGTATCCGAGAGCTCTGGGTAAGCTATATACGTACTTACGCAACATATGAATCCAAGAGTTCTTACATCTAAGTACATATCTTGCTGGATTCTACTGCAGCTCAGGTTCTGTCCACAAAAGGGCCTTCAGGAGTCTGATTTCATGGCCATGCAGGAGTACCACAGGTTTGGACCCTTTAATCACAAATCAACATTGTCAAGTTCCATGTTTTGTCCCTAGTTTCCACCTTATTGTGTTCTTGCAGGAGAGGAAACCAGCAGAACATCACAACCTCCCAGGCTTGTCGGTAGTATTTGACGGCCAAGCAGTACAGCCAGGTGCGGCTTGAGTGGGTTCAGGAGGATGCCTGGGAGGCTCTAGGGCAAAAGTGGCCAGCCCATAGTGGAAAGAGAAGTCGAAAAATGCAAACAAGAACAGAGGCTCCAAGGACTACAAGTCGAACACTGGGAGGTGGTCGATTGTACTGTTGGGAAAGAAACTGGTAATAATCACTTTTTATGCTTCATCACTTCAAATTGTCCTACTAATGTGTCTTTTGATCATATTGCAATGTAGTTGGCGAAGACGGGGGTCAGGCCGTCCCCGATGGGCTTGTTCAGTAAGGCCCACACATCCAAGGCGCCGCCTGGTGGAGAACCCACCTTGGATCCCTATGTATATCCGAACATGGTAAGTGTCGACTACAATGTTCACCACCACTACATGCGTGTCTACACTTCTAACTACCACAACTACATGCAGGAGCACTATAAGGATGGTTACCGAGAGAAGCACGGGGCCGAGAGCGACCCATATTCGACCCTCTAGTGATCCACAAGCGCATGAGGGAAAGGCTCACAGGCGGCTAGCTATTGGAAGCAACCATTTATGGTGCAATCTTATTCATTGACTTGGGCATTCTAATTGTATCACCGTAGCTGATCGCTGGTTTACACATGTTGCAAGTCTTCGGAGTATATGGGCGAATTTAGGGCTAGCCAGAGCGATGGTGAGACCCGTCGCCAGTTTAAGGAGCGCCTGCAGAGGGAGAGGAAGCAGGAGAGGAAGAGGCACGAGGAGGAGATGGTTCATCAACAAGAGATGCTAAGGGCCATGCGAGAGAGTCACAGAATCGCACAAGAGGAGAATGATCGAAGGTTGCGATTACTTGAATCTCCTTTATTTTTTATAGACATATGTTATGTGGACTAATAAACTCAAAATGTGTAGGTCGGTCCAAGCAGTCACGTGGACCTTTCTAGCAACTGTGGGAGCCACGTCGCCCCGCCTGGACCTTACATAGGTGGCCCAACATTCTACGGTAGCCAGGGAGCCCCTTCAGGCATCTACACCAGCCAGGGTGTGCCACTGGGCACCTACGTGGGACATACGGCACCACCACTAGGCACCTATGGGAGCCAACAAAACTACGTCCCTAGGTCCACCTTCCAGCAACCTCTACGCCCTTGGGACCACGAGATAGCGGTAAGTGCCTTGTGCCAAATATACTATCAACCAACATATATATAACTTTGTCTCATGGCTAAGCCTATTATCTCATAGGATTCGGGTTCGGCCATGATGCCTACACCTCAGAGCTATGCAACAGCTCCTCAGGACAATGTGCAGCTGGGAGAAGACGCCTTTGGGAACCCGCTCGTCAACTTTGTGCAGCAAATCTTCCATGTTCCCCCATCGCCGCAGCCATAAAATAGGTTTAAAACTCATAACTTTGATGAACTTCATGTTGTACTTGTGTTGTTCGACTTTTGAACAATATTATGTTTATGCATATGGACTTGTTGTTTGATTTGTGAATGTTACTGTGATATGATCGTGATCGTCGTGATTGTGGTGTGGATGTGATATTCTATATGTGTATGGTGCGTGAATTTATGTATATCCATGATATTGGGTGATATTCTAATGTGTGGGCTAATTCTGGGTTTGCAAGTTATATCAACTGCTGCTGGGAGCAACAACTGCAAATTTCTGGATTTTCGGTTTGTTTGCAGCTATTTTTTCTAAAAAAACTAATTCTCGACGGCCACAGGGTAGCCGTCGAAACATATCGATGGCCCACCTAGCAAGCAACTGGCCAGCTTCGACCGTCTAGGCGAACTCTCGACGACCCATATTAACCGTCGAGAATGACAAACGTGGGTCCAGTCTGCTAGATCGACGATGTCTGGAACAAACTCAACGAGTAATGGCCGTCGAGACATAGTTGATAGGCCGGATCATGTCCACGACCTGCCGTCTTGTTTTGAGCCGTCGAGAAAGATGCCAGCCACCGCGACTAGCCGCTTGGATTATTTTCTCGACCGTCCATCGAGGCCCGTCGGTATTGTTGGTGTTGACAGCTGGGCCACGAACTAGGCATTTTTCTTGACGGAGCTGTCACGATGGCCTAGTCTCGACGGCCGGCCATCGAAAATTGTTTCTCTCGACGGTTAGGCCATCTGTCTTTGGCCGTCGAGATTCTGTGTGATCCGCGTGGTGACTCCATCTATCCATTGGACAAAGGGTCTCGGCACTGCACATCAATTAAATCCCAAAAGTCCTTTGAATCCATGCTTTTAAATTGCACGCTTCTTCTCATTGCTAAGACATTTTATCAAATCAGCGAAGTATGATATGCTACACCCTACTGTTTACTTCTGGGGCAACGTCGTCTTTTCTGTTTATTTGAAGTCATGGCACACTTTTTGTATCTACAACAAAATTATTGAAACCATACAAAAGCACAAACAAACTACAAAAAAAATTACAACAATATTTTGGACTAAAAGTTATTATTTAAACCAAAATGCATTTCAATGAAGAAAAAAGATAAAAAAAATTTACAAACCTTAGCTTCTTGCTTCATAGCATCTCTATCATGAACTTTTTTCACGTTTTTTTAACAACCTATTGTAGATAAAAAAAATTACAGGTGATTAATTATTGAGAAAACAATTTCGGTGAGTACGAAATTGAGCTTATCGACTTCTTAAGGATTTGAAGAATAACATCATCATCTAAATGGTCTGAATCAGTAAATTCAATCAAAAAACAGAAATAATAAAATATAATGAACATCTTGAGATCGATCATTTACCAAAAAAAAAAGGAAAAAATACAACGGTGCATAAACCTCGTTTGACTTTGACATCACATAATCACCCTCTGTTCTGCATCATCTGGATCACATCCTTTTTCAGAGCTATGCTCATTGCCGTCCGAAATGATGTCATCTGAATTCATTTCCTTAGCTAAAAAATACATAAAAAAATGCTTTCACCCAAAAACCCACTTACGCAGGTATCAAAAACATGTCATGATTCATCAAACTATGTTAGGCATAAAATTAATTACAAATTACAAACACAACAAAACTACGCATATTAGAACTGTGTTTTATAATTAACAACGAAGCGAATTAACAAAATATAGATTGCATTATCGCCTATTACGTGGACAATTGGTTCAAACAGCAGTTCATAAAAAAGCAACCGCATATACGGTACTAGTCGGTAGCGCAAGATAAGTTGATAAAAAGGTTGTAGTGAACAAAAAGGAACACTTGACTTGATAAAAAATTGCTCCATCATTGCACAACTCACAACCTATACACTACTAATGGGATTTCATTACATTGTCCGTTGGAAAAAAAGATTGCTCCGGGTAATTTAATAATAATCCAAAGGCTAAAGGTTTATGTCTAAAATAAATGAATAGTTCAAATTGTTGCAGCATACACATGCACTTTCTTTTCATCCATACAACACATTGCACAAAAACAATTAGAAAAAACATCATCGCGCTAGAAACACAATCAACACAACCAACAACCAAAAAATAGCAAAGCAGATCAGTCTGGATACCTATATCGAGTAACAATGAGCAAAATAAGCTGATCTATTCCCCAAAACCCACATGATTTAAACATCCAAAATACCACACCGACTTCTCCTGCCCCCATCAATGCAATGACAAAAAAAAGCATCAAAAGGGGTAAATTCGAAACCTACGTTGACTACCACTGAGCAAAAATAAATCAGATCAATTACCCACAATCCACACGATTAAACAAATATGACACAACCCCAAATCCACCCTTCCCCGAGTACAGAGCTGCAGGTCATCTGATCTCGCGCCAACGTGAACACCGATGAGGTCGCTGACCTCAAGAAGCATGGACTCCCCTATCCCAACAAAGGCTTGGATGTGTCGATCGCAGAGAACGTCATAAGGTCGTTTGATCTCGCGCCAATGTGAACACCGATGAGGTCGCTGACCTCAAGAAGCATGGACTACCCTCTCCCAACAAAGGCTTGGATGATGGTAGAGAACATCATAAGGTTGCTGGCCTCAACCAGCAGTGACTCCCCCTCTCCCTTACAACTGCTTCACACAAACACCACAAAAAGTTGGATGTGTCAATGACGCGGTCATCAAGTAATACAGATTTTTTATTTTGTGAAAAAATGAAACCAACATTCGAAAACCCCAAACTACCCCAAGGGTTTGGCTACCGCCTGACCTGATTGGTGACCGCTCAAGAAAAAGGGCTGACACCTAAATAAATAACCAGGAATTCTTTTCTATGGTATCCCGTCCGGGCGGGATCCGGACGGGATCCGTCCCCGCGCCCAGCGCCCAGCGCGCGCTTGAGGAGGAAGAAGGGAGGAGGAGGAGGATGTCTTTGGCTATACCGCCTGATCTGATTGGTGACCGCTCGAGAAAATGGACTGACACCTAAATAAATAACAGTCGCATGACAAAAAAAATCATTTGAAAAATTTTGACCCGTTTGGGTTTGCGGCAATTTACCCCGCAGATCCACACGTCTGACGTGTCACCCACGCTCACTCTCCCGCATTCCCGTTTCAATCCCAATCGCCTGGACAGGACAGGGACCCGCACGGCACCGTTACGGCAAACCCTTGGCCGTAACGTTAGGGCAGCAACGGCTACTTCTCCCCGATTCTCTCCCTTCGGTTTCCATTTGAACCCCACCCGCTCCGCCTCTCGCCGCCCCCCACCGCACGAGCCCTCGCCATGTCCACCACCTCGTCCTCCCCTCCGGCGGCTGGCGGCGGGGCCCGCTGCGCCTCGCCGACGTCCTCCCGCCGGAAGGCCTCCCCCAGCCGCAGCGGCGGAAGCGCCCGCAAGGTTCGCCCGAGATCCCTCTCCCCTCCACTCACCCCCCACGCCGACGCTGAAGCGCTGCCGCGGCTTCACCTTGCTGGTTCCCAGGTCGTGGATTCGGTTGGGTGCTGATGCGATTCTTCGCCGATACAATCTGCTCGGATGATTTGGGACGGTGGTTTGGGGAGTTTTCGGTCTAATTTCTCTGCGATTCGAGGATGCATGCCTGATTTCTTTGCATGAGTTCTGCCTGTGCCCTTCTGTGATGAGTTTGGCATCTCCGACACATGTAGATTCTGATTTGGCAGTATGACTATGTGAATTGATGTCCGACGATTGATTTGGTGTAAAAATGCTTGCGCTGTGTTAACGGCTACCCTGCCAAAGCGATCCCGTGAACTCCCAAAACTGAATTGCATTATGTTAGCTGATTTCATGTTGGGGTGATCTCTCAGCTGGTGGTTTACAAAGCAGGAACAGTCGTATATGGTTGGTTTACCATAATGAGGTTAGCGTGCATGCACGATTCCTTGTCGATTTCAGTTCAGGTTGATGCCTGACAACGCATGCTGGTATGAGCTCTGTTAGTGGTTTGAGCCACTACAAATGATGTGTTGCCTAGTCTAGTCAGTATCCAATTATCTAATACGTAGCACAATTAAGGTGTCTGCATATGAAAATTCATATTGGGTTCGTGTTGAGTAGACTAGTTAAATGGTGGTGCATGGTACCCTGGTATGCTTTTTTTTTTTCCAAACTTATTGGTAGTGTTAACCAGTACAATGAATCACATTTATGATGACACCAAATGATGAAAAGTGTTTCTATTATTTGAATTGTCACCAAAAAGTGTTGATATTATCAACTTGGAAGGCAGAAATATTTTCCTTGTTGCTCTGTTAGATGAAACTTGTGAGACGTAGTTCCACTTGGGTTTCGATATGGTGAGCTAACATTATATTCTGACTTATAGTGCAACTCTAAGTGTATTCTGACTTATAGTGCAAGTGACTGTCAGAAAAACTACAAGTATTTATATTTCCTTTCTAGCCTATCATTTAGTCAATGAATAAAATTTATTTTCTGATTTTAATTTTAATCATCATGAAGTTATGAATAAAATTCTATATACTGCTACACTCTATTTAAACAGCTCAGCTGCCAGGCAGTCTTGTTCCTTTTGAATCATTAGGAGTACCTCATAAATCGAAAATATTTTAAAAAACTGGCTGGAGTACTGTTCAGATGAAATGAACCTGGGCTGGGGTCTGATAACAAATTTAAGATGACTCGAGATGATGCTTAGATTCTTAAAATATATCAATGCATTACTTCATAGCATAGGACAACTTTACTACCAGATCAATGGTGATGCTTACAGTGTTAAACTAACCTATGTAAGTTACAGAGGTCTGTCTCCATGATGATTTTGTAAAATAACATATATGTTTGCTTTATAAAGCTAGGAGAAAACCCAATTAAGTATTATAGAGGCATCTGTATTTTTACTTGTTCAATTTCCTGCTTGCGAGCTTAATTTTGTGATGAATTTGCCTAGTGTTAACTTTCCATTTTGTTTACTGCAGAGTTCTGGCTCAAAAGAATTTGGATGTTCAATTTTGAATTCTGTGAATAAGTCAACATCCCAGTTCAAGAAGTCCATGAATCGCAGAAGTGGTTCCCCTATTGATTGGTTCCCTCGGAAGAAAACTGAATCATATTTGAAGAGAAAGATTAAGCGTCTTCAGGTACTTCCTGGATAGCACTAAATATCTGCTATTCATCAGTGAATTGTTTCTGCGTGAACATTATTTTAGATCTTGATTGTGGCCTTTATTGTGGTTATGGAATTACTGTAGTTATGCCTTTTGTCTTTTGCAGGAGACTGATGGCATGACTGCATCCCTTCATGAGACTCTGGGAAATGCCAATCCTCACTACACCAGGATGGCAAGGGAGAAAATTGCAGCCAGAGAGGCAGCCAGAAAGGCAATGGAAGCTCGCAAAGCTGCTATGGTTGAAGCTTCATGGTGTAGAATTCTTCAAGCAGCAAGGTGAGATTATGATTATCTGACTCATGTTTACCTTTATGCTGATTCCCTTGATGAATTTTCTTATAATATTTTGATTTTTCTAAATGTATTCTTTTGTCCAATTTCACAACAGTATCCAAAAGAAAGAAGCTGAAGAAGTTATGGAAAAGGCCAAATTGCGTGCGGCTGAAGCATTTGAAGAGGCTAGAATAATAGGCGTGATGATGTATGACAGACCAGATTGCCAAAATCTGCAGCATGAGGTCGAATCATCATCACATAATGGAGGACAATCAACTCACAAGGTGATTGCTTCCTTTCAGACAGGTTTTGAGGTTGATATGGAGGTCGCCGCTGCAGTTAAAAAGGCATTTGTTCTACTTGCAAATTCTTCAGATTCATCAAACAAAGAAGAGTTTAAGGAACTGTTACGGAAAATTAACCAAAATCCTGATGGAATTGAGAGTGATGTGAATTCTGAGGCTGAGCAGCAGCTGGGTGACTGTATCAATGATGAAACAAAGAATTTGAAGTTCAGTGAAGAAAGCTTCGGAACCAGTATCTTTCCATCTGATAGCAACACAAGTAATATTCAACAGTCAACTGATCTCGTGAGCACTTTGCTTGAAAGACTAAAATCTCTTGACGAAGACGAGCTTGCCTCTCTGGCGGTCATTGTTGCCACATCTGGCCTAAATGCAGCACTTCAAAGAGATAGGGGCAAATATCATGGAACAGAGGATATTAACAATACTGCTGCTCGATCACACTTACCACAGTCAAGAAAGTATTCCACTGCAGCCAGCTTCATTGATATCCAAGGACCAAAGAAAGAATTCACACCTGAGTTACCAAGTCTGGATAAGTTCTTGGTCAGGCATCTTTCAAAACTAGAAAGAGAAGTTCAGGAAGCAAGAGAAGCAGGAAGAAAAGCCACGTCAGCAAAACCTATTGCACAAGGGACCCAGGGTCAACTTACAAGCAGCAATTTGAAGTCAACAGAACCTGCTTCAGACCTGGGCAGTATTCTTGTAAAGCATGTTTCCAAACTTGAGAAGGAGGTCCTGGAAGCCAAAAAGAACAACCAATGCATTCATCCCTTGGAAGGAAGCCGTAAGGATGTTGAACGTGAAGTGCATCTTAAGAAAGATGTGCAGGCCAGCAAGAAATCATCAGAATATTACAAGGCTCAATCAGAATCCTTGTGTCACAGCGATTTGGAATGGAATTGTGATTCCAGGGTATCATGTGAAGAAGGCAATGGCATCCAAGATTTTTCTGATTGTTCACAAGAAAATAAAGAGAACAAAATTTTAAATTCGCATCACCTGCCACCCTCTGGTGCTAAGGGTAACCAGGGTGGAAAAAGATTAACTCGGATTGAAGCTGCTAGGCTGGAAGCACTTAAAGCATTCTGTACAAAAGATGGCAATGCATTAGACGCTGGCCTTGATAAGATATTTGTCAAGCCAATCCACAGGCTGGAGAAAGAAAAGAAGAAAGCATTTGAACAAGGACAAACCACTATGCAGAAAGATCCAAAGAAGCATGTCCAAAACACAATAATGGAAGGGAGTTTAGATGACATCTTAGTGAAGCATGTATCAAGACTAGAAAGGGAGAAAATGGAATTTATAAAGAGAAATGAAATGGGAGAAAAGCCGAACAACTTGCCACATAGTCAGCGAAAGCATGGCAACAATGTTACAGCTTCTGACAGTTTAGATCAAGTGTTAGTAAAGCATGTCAGCCGACTAGAAAGGGAGAAGATGGAATATAAAAAGAGGAATTCAATGGGAGAAGGGCAGACCAATGTTCCTCATGATCAAAAGCATGGGAACAATGTTACAGCTTCTCAGAGTTTAGATCAAGTATTAGTAAAGCATGTCAGTCGACTAGAAAGGGAGAAGATGGAATATGAGAAGAGGAATGCAATGGAAGAAGGGCAGACCAGTGTGCCACATGATCAGCAAAAGCATGGTAACAATGTTAGAGATACTTCTGAGAGCTTAGATCAAGTCTTCGTAAAGCAAGCCAGCCGACTAGAAAGGGAGAAGGTAGGAAATGCATTGGGAGAAGAAAGCGTTCAGAATGGCCTGCAAAAACTCTGTAATAATGGTACAGCATCTGATAGTTTAGACCAGATCTTAGTTAGGCACGTGTCCAGACTAGAAAAAGATAAGACGGATCATGAAAAGAGGTGTGACCTGATCTTAACAAAGAATACACAGTGTACATATGGAGCAGCAGGAGGTTTGGCTGACAGCTTTGTAAAGCGCCCAACGAAGCTTGAGCAAGCCAAGTTGGCTGCTGCTACTGACGAAAGATCGGCAGGTGGCTTCAATCCAGCCGAAGAGCGCAGAAGAGCAAGGGAGAAGGAGCTTTTGGACGCATGGGGAGGAGTGGGGTTGGGGAACTCGATGAAGCCCCATCTCTCCAAGATCGAGAAGGACAAGGTAGGAATTTTGCATCTAAAAATAGTTAATACTGAAGAACCATGCCTTACAACATTTTTTTCTGCTCCCCAGGCTGCATGGAGGAAAGCAGAGCAAGAACAGAAGCAGATGTATGCTGCTAGCGAGCTGTAACTTTCTTGAATTCGCACAAGTATGTGTAATCTACTTCCTGCACTGTTCGTTTGTAGTTTCACATGTACAATTCCTGCTCGAAGTGCATGTCAAACAGAAAATCCATCCGATTCAAGCAAAGTAAAAAAAAAAGCCACCACATCAGTGGAACCTCTTGAGATCTGCATGTCAATTGTGTTGTTTTCAGGTTATAACCGACTAGATTAAGGGAAATTTTTGAAGACAAAACAATAAAGAAATAACTAAAATCACAACAAAATTGTTAGATATGAGGAGGACAGAGTGTCCCTTGCTACTCGGCAGCACACAAAGATGTGCTTGTCAGTTTCCAATTCGCCACAGATTTTGCACACTGGGTCGAAAACAATATTCCGCTTTGCTAGGTTCCTACCAACTGGCAGATTTTGATTGCACACACGCCAAAGAAGATGTTTATGTCTGATTGGGATCTTACTCTTCCACAGTGTAGCCCAGGCCTTATGGACCTCCTCCCTTGAAGTGCCCCCTCCTCTTTTCTTTTCAAGCTCAATCTTCCTTTCTTCCAACAAAATTGTTAGATATGGATGGGTTGAATGGGCTTTCGGGCTGTGCACATAGGCCTAAGCCCACTTACCTGTTGTATTAGGATTTCTTTGTACTTTGTATATATATACCGGCCTATGACCTCATATCAATACGCAATTACTATTCCTGACATGGTATTAGAGTTTTACCTCTCTAGGCTCTAGCCAATCCGCGCGTTTCACTTGCGCGTTGCCACTACCAACTCACCGAGACTTCTCTCTAGTCTTGTGCACATTCATCCCCCACCATCGTCTCGCCGCCACGCCTCCTCCTGGTCCGCTTCTTTCGGGGTCCTCTCCACGGCTCTTCCTCCATGGATTGACTGTCGCGGTTCTTCCTCGCCGCGCCGTCGCTCCCGGATTCGGTTCCGCTGATCGGACTGTCGTAGATCTGGCTCCGCCGATCGGACCGCCACAGCTCTTCCTCGCCGCCGCCGCGGCTCTCTCCACGCACGGATCTGACCGCCTCCTGACAAATCTGCTCTCGCCGTCGCCCATTCCGTTCGTCACTTCATCGCTGCTCGTTGGCGCCAGGAACGACGGTCATTGTCGCCGACGACCATCGCCCAATCCGTCCCCCTTATTTGGAGGCCGAGTCGGCTGGTGAGACCGCGTATTGGGTCTTAACCGATACCAAGTGTCGGGTCCTAACTGAGACAAAAAAATTTATTTTTTAACCCTTTTTTAAAAAATATTTTAATATTAACCCCTCGGAAAAAGTATTTTCAGATCTAACCCTTTTAGCCGCGCCATTTCCGTCGGCGTGGCAAATAGCTGCTGCCACGCCAGTGCTTGCGGCGCGGCAGAGGTGCCACGCTGGCAGCCACGGTCAGTGGCCGCCAGCGTGGACAACAGCAGGCTCATCTTGCCGCGCCGGCCCAAGTGGCGCGTCAGGACCAGTTATTAGATTACTATATGCTCCTTCTATCCAAAGTTGTCTACTTGCTCAGTTGGCTAGCGCTCTGTCCTTCCTACCTGCTGGCCCAGGTTCGATCCCTGGCACCCTTGCGCTGCTCATTCTTTTTTTTCTCCTTCTTTTCTATTCCTTGTCGCTGCTGCTCATTCTTTTCTTTCTCCTTCTTTTCTATTCCTCACCGCTGCTTATTCCTTGCCGCTGCTCGTTACCCACCGCTTCAACCAGCTAGCTCGCCTCCAGATCTGGTATGGACAGTTGGACACACCACCAACTCACCGGTCACCGCCTCTCAAAGCCCTCCATCTTCAAGCTCCAGCGCAGCTAGGCCGCTGTCTCCTCTGTCCGAGCATGCCATTACCGCTGCCCTTGCCTGCCACCCGAGCGCGCCGCCATCTCCATGCTCTAGCGCAACATGCCTCCTCCCAGGCCCACCAATGCTGAATCCCAAGGCTACCGCCTGAGCACGTCTTCTCCAAGCTCCAGCACCACCTGCCTCCATGACATCGCCACCGCCCGAGCTTGCTGCTACTGTCACTTAAGCAGGGCGGATCTAGAGCGAACATGACCGGTGTTCACCATTCAGCAAGACAACAACCAATAAAAAAATAATGGGGGTGCACCAATGGTCCATACTCACTAATCCCTACTAAAAATTATTTTTGACCGGGTGTCCTGTGACACCCCCTTAGTCCATGTAGATCCGCCCCTACGCTCAAGCCCAGTTAACGAGTATCATGACTATGTCTTTGCAACAACTATAGCATGCGGCATCGACGACGATGACAACTAGGAGCGTTTCGGTTCAGAACAGTCAGGGGGAGAGAAAGAGAGAGACGGGGGCACCAGCATTGCTCGGGCCTATGCGGCCTTGCCCTCCTTCTCCTTGGCGGTGGCTGATGCAGACTTCTTGGGGAGCAGCACGGGATAGAAAAGAAGGAGAAAAAAAAAAGAATGAGCAGCGCAAGGGTGCCAGGGATCGAACCTGGGCCAGCAGATAGGAAGGACAGAGCGCTAGCCAACTGAGCAAGTAGACCACGGTGGATAGAAAGAGCATGTAGTAATCTAATAACTGGTCCTGACGCGCCACTTGGGCCGGCGCGGCAAGATGGGCCTGCTGTTGTCCGCGCTGGCGGCCATTGATAGAGGCCGCCAGCGTGGCACCTCTGCCGCGCCGCAAGCACTGGCGCGGCAGCAGCTATTTGCCGCGTCGACGAAAATGGCGCGGCCAAAAGGGTTAGATCTGAAAATACTTTTTCCGAGAGGTTAATATTAAAATATTTTTAAAAAAAGGGCTAAAAAATAAAAATTTTGTAACTGAGACTGGGTCTTTAAAAAAATGTCATCGAGTAGCGTGTCTTTTCCTCGTTGTCCAGTGCATTTTGATAGGCTTAATTTTTAGGACTAGACCTAGCATATGCGCATTCACATGTGTGACCAACATTTCTGGATTTTCTTACTGGCGAGCTATCTTGTCCGCCACGTCCTGATCCCCTGAAGTTGTGCTCTTCACAGCCTGATGACACCATAAAGCTATCTGAGGATGATGTTATCGATGCTAAGAAGGCCTCCCTGATGATGACTATAAGGAGGCTATGAAGTAATTCTCAGTACACCGCTTCTAAATTCTAGTGTGATGAGGATGCTTGTGCATCAGCTATTTTGATTGCTAGCATAGAGGTGCATCTTACTAAAGAAATGGTCTTCCTGGCATCTGCTTAGCTGATGTGGTCATGTCTTCGTGATCGGTACCTCGGGCGACTCTTAGTATCTCGCTGCTATTCATCACGAGAAGTTACTACAGTAGGGTGATTTTATAGTGGATGAGTTTTACACTCAGGTTTCCATCGTGTGGCTTCTCATGATGCTGCCCTAGATACTTGTGTAGATCATGACCCCTGGACTTGTGCTTGTTGTCTGCGTCAGCGATCTCGTCTAGAGTTTCATCGCGTCTACAATTTTGTTCATACATCTTCGGCTAGAGTTTGAGCAGATCCGTGCTCAGTTTCTTACCGGTCACCCTCGTGTCTCCATGCTCTTCGCATTGAGGAGGTTCGTCTTTGTGATGTGGTTCTACTGACTTCTCTGTGATGTGGTACACCGTTCTGCTCGCCTTTGGCTCCGCCGTTTGCGGCCACCCAGGTCCCGTCGCCGTGACAAGCCACGCCGCACGACGCACGCCCAGCTGCGCGCGTGCGAGCTCCGTGCCTGGTCCGTGGCCATTGACCTTCGGTCCGCCGCAGTTGCCTAGTGGTTGCTGACCGCTGTACTGCACACGCGTTCGCCAGCCATCCCGCCCTGTCCTCGCGTGGCTTAGCAGGTTTGCCTACGCCCTAGCCCAACCGCTGCTTACTGTTCCCCATCGTATGTGCCATCATGCCGCCTATTAGGCCGCTACCGTCACATCACTCTTATGCCGCGCCTCGCCGCTCTGAGCTGCCTCTTGACCCCTTATACCTGCCCAGCATCACTCCTAGACCCCGGAGAACCCTAACCTCACCCACCGCCTTGTTCCCTATTTTCCCCCAAAATCAACACCATGCGGACCTCGTCCATTGGCGAGTATCTGTCGATTCCATTCGCCTAAAGCTCCACTGCGAACTCCCTAAGCAATCCCCGCTATCAATTTGTCAAGATCGTCACTAGAGAATCTGGGCAACGGGAGCTTTGCTACGACCACCGCCACCCCCATCGGCGACCGGCCACTCTAGGGTTCCCCGGCCTCGAGCGACCCCTCGGTGAGCATCCACCACCCCTAGGGATGATTTTTCCCTCTCCATACTTTCATATGTATGCTTTAATCGCAGAAGCCGTGCCTCCTCGAGCCTAGCCATGCCGCCAGTTTGGGCGCCGCCGCGTCGCTGCTTGGTTCGCCTCGTCGTTGGCACCAATAGATGCGGGCTAGGGTGGGGATTCCATTTTGCCGTAATTCCCTCGCCACCGTGCCCCCTTGCGCGGTTGTTGAGCCGGCTAGCCAAGTTTCCACTGGCTCCCATGGTCATCCAGTACGTGCGTTCGCTGGAGGAAGATGATGAACAGTGGATTGAGGGGGTGAATGGCTGACATGTGGGGTCGGATTAGTGTATGGTTCATGAGGCCGACCTGTGGGCCATCGGCCCCATGGGTTAATAAGTGGAAACGTAAGATAAGAAATACGCTTTCGAATAAAGCCTTGGCAGCCAGCTAAGCCACGTTCGGCCCAACTTCGGCTCAAGGTCGGCCCAATGCGAACTTTGGTAAATAACACCCGAAATTTTTTATTTCATGCACAATGGCATGTTGTAGGATTTATTTAAAATAGAAAACGACCACCAAAATTTATAAAAGTTTGTACACAAATATTGCAATGGGTTTACTACCTAGGAAAAATATAACAATGAATAGTGTAGTGGAAAAAATTTGAATAATAAAATCGTATTAAGCCTTTTTCTTATTGTACAATAGGATTTCATAAATTATTAAAAAAATCTATAGGCACCAGCTAAATTCCTAGAAAACTTATGATAAATACTAAAGAATATTAGAGACATTATAAGATTATTAACCATAGAACTATTCATAGGTTTTCACCGATTAATGAATTAGCAAACTTCCGGAGTATCTTCCTATATAGAAAATGGTCCGAAATGAATTGCTTGATTAATAAAATTTGAAACGAAGTTGGGGAAATATTGTAAAATTATATGGAATATAATATATTATTATAAACCCTAAAGGAATTTTGAAAACCCTAGAATGGATAAATAGTATGGAGTATGTTAGAGCATGCACAGCAGGGCCTGATTCCCTCGCCACCGTGCCCCCTTGCGCGGTTGTTGAGCCGGCTAGCCAAGTTTCCACTGGCTCCCATGGTCATCCAGTACGTGCGTTCGCTGGAGGAAGATGATGAACAGTGGATTGAGGGGGTGAATGGCTGACATGTGGGGTCGGATTAGTGTATGGTTCATGAGGCCGACCTGTGGGCCATCGGCCCCATGGGTTAATAAGTGGAAACGTAAGATAAGAAATACGCTTTTGAATGAAGCCTTGCACATCCAGCTAAGCCACGTTCCGCCCAACTTCAGCTCAAGGCCGGCCCAATGCGAATTTTGGTAAATAACACCCGAAAATTTTCATTTCATGCACAATGGCATGTTGTAGGATTTATTTAAAATAGAAAATGACCACTAAAATTTATAAAAGTTTGTACACAAATACTGCAGTGGGTTTACTACCTAGGAAAAATATAACAATGAATAGTGTAGTGGAAAAAATTGAATAATAAAATCGTATTAAGCCCAATGGCAACCTTTTTCTTATTTTACAATAGGATTTCATAAATTATTAAAAAATCTGTAGGAACCAGCTAAATTCCTAGAAAACTTATGATAAATACTAAAAAAATATTAGAGACATTATAAGATTATTAACCTTAGAACTGTTCATAGGTTTTCTCCGATTAATGAATTAGCAAACTTCCGGAGTATCTTCCTATATAGAAAATGGTCCGAAATGAATTGCTTGATTAATAAATTTTGAAACGAAGTTGGGGAAAATATTGTAAAATTATATGGAATATAATATACTATTATAAACCCTAAAGGAATTTTAAAACCCCTAGAATGGATAAATAGTACGGAGGATGTTAATAATAGACGGGAGCCTATAGACCGGAAATAACCTTTAGACTTAGAATAAATTTTTGGACCTGCGAATAATATATAAACACCATCCTTACCATACAATAGACTAAAGGCCGGGGAGATATTTTGGGACCTCTCCTTTTTGCACACGTCCTTATAAAACCTCCAAAATGCAAATTAAGCACCATGAAACTATGTAACTTATTTTGGGTTATTATATAAGGTTATACTATTAATACTAAGGTAAATCAAATTGAATCATTCATGGGGCATGTCCTTTCGTCGAACACTCAATACGATCTTGTAAAATAGGATCGTCGAATGAAAGTGTAATTGCATTCATGCATCATATCGATCTTTTACTGCACCACTGGTTATTTATTAGAGTTTATCTGCAATAGATGTAAATAGTCCTGAGGAAAGGTTCGGAGACACCGAAGAGGAATGCCTACCGAAAAAGGCGAGTTAACACTTACTCTTATAGATGTTTACCCGTATTAGGGAGAGACTGCGACTTTCCCTATTGTAGACTAATATCCCTATAATCATGATCATACCAAGTTTTTCCCAAATTATGTTGTTTGTTATAAAAGTGCAGGCTTATTAACCTGCCCACTTGTTAATCTTGTTATAATTATACATTCATGTCCTAGTATCATCTAGCCTTTATGACTGTTTTGATTGTCATATCCTTGTTTAGCCTAAGAATAGTGGTAATAACTTTAATCCGACCTAATGGGTAAAACCTGATTAAACTCGCTTAGGTCCAAATAAACCTTCTGGCGACTAGCCACAGAACGGTGAACCGAAAAAAGATATGACATGTGACAGTTAGGGCTAATAGATGAGTGATGGGCTGGACGTTGATTGTGGTTATAGCTGTGTCGTTTGATGGTCCGGTTTGGTCGGTTGGTTGGGATATATAGCTCGTGTGTGTTAATGTCGTGGATTGCTGAAGTATGGATAAGCTGGTGGAAGAGTTGCTCCATGGATGACATCCTGATTATGGATGATTAAGGTACGAGATGCCTTGCGCTGGGTTTAGCCTGGGCTTACCCAGGAGGAGCGCAGAAAACACGCGTAGCGATGGGTCGCTGCCATCAAAAGGATGGTTCTAACACAACGCGCGGCCATCGCGCGAAGTACGGGTTTCGGATCGCCAGTTGTGAGCACTCTGCGGAGTCCCTCTAGGACCACTCTCGATAGGGACCAGCATTGGTAGTCACTGCAGGTGATGGAGGACACACTTCCCCAGGATGATGCTAGGCTAGAGTGGGCTGGCAACCCTCCTAGGCCGAGGCGGGCAGGCTATGGCAAGTGTGTGGTCCACAGAAGGATTGCCAATCCCGGAAGGATGGCGGGTTTTGGAAATAAGATGGGGGCAACGTGAAGTTCGGTTTGGTTGAGGCCAAGGTCAGGTATGTCTGTTGAGTTTGGGTTGGTCATCTTAAGATTGTTTGACAAGGTCTGTCGGTTGGTGTCTTGGTTGTGTTTGTTATGGTGCTAAACTCCTTGTTGTTTAAAAAGAACATTAAACATTGAGCTAGATAGGGTAATTTAAATTCATCTTAAAACTGTCTACACAAATAGAAGAACCTCTTCCCCCAATCGAAGCCTTCTATCATTAAGTACATTAAGGGGAGGGTTAACTAGCCAGCGTTTGGATGACACTGACCTCACATACCTCCACTCTTTTAGATGAAAGTTAAAGAGAAGGATTTGTTCGAATGTCATTAAGGAGATGATTCAGGCTGCGATGGTCATGATGCGGTTTAGGGTTTGCTCTAGTCGCCTATAGGAATGCATAGCCGTTGGAGGATTATTTGGATGATTTTTTTATATAGCGCACCGCGGACTCTGATGATTTCCCTATACCAGTTGTATGGTCTCTTGGTATATTTAATATTAAGCCGGTGACATGCAACCAGGTATTTAATACTCTGAACGATGAAACGTATGCTTGTATGATACTCGGCTATGTATTACACGTACTAGTGTACTGATCCAAAGACTAGTGCATGTGAACATCGGTTCTCTGGTAAGTATGAAAATGAGGGCTGACATTAACTGTTTTAGGGTTAGGTTGCAAACAATTATAAGGTTAAGGTGTTCAAAATGTAAATTTCAAGTTGGAGGAGTTACGGTGGGATTATATTCAGAGGCCAAAATATTTTTAGATCAATGCTTGTGACCGGGCATCCGATAGTGTCGGACGCATGCGGCCCAGCAACCAACGCACGAGCCCTCGTTGATGCACTGCTTGCCGCTGCTGGCAAAAAAATGGGCGTTTCATTTTTCCATTTAATTTTCTCATTTTTTGTTTCTATTTCATCTGGTGTCCAAAATGAATAGAACAAATTTCATAATTCATCTAAAATCCTAACAAACTCATTTTAAATACTTTTTATTTTTTATTTTTTTATTTTTTCATTAGCCAAATTGTTTCAACAGTCTATATAGATTGTATTCAATAGGCTAAACTTTCTTAGGCTAGACATATTGTTCTAATAGAAAAAAAACTAATTGTTACACTTGGCTAGACATAACATTCCAGTAGGCTAAACTATTTGTTTCAATAGGCCAAAAATATTGGTCCAGTATGTTGTACAAATTGTTCCAACCGACTAGATAGATTGTTCCAACCGGCTATACTAATTGTTTCAACATGCCAAACATATTGTTCCAATAGGTTATAAAAATTATTTCATTAGGCTAGACAAAATTTTTCAATAGGCTAAACTAGTTTTTTCAACAGGCTATATATATTGTTCCAATGGGCTAAACCAATTGTTTTATCATGATATATATATTGTTCCAATAGGCTAAACCAACTGTTTCACTTGGTTATACGTCCACTAGGCAAAAGTAATTGTTTCAGCAGGCTAACCATGGCTCTGTTTCTTTGCGAGGTGTTCAGCGGTCAGCGGGCATGAAACGCGCGGGAATGGGCATTAAATGCACTAAGCCAGCACCCAGCATTAAATGCACTAAGCCAGCACCCAGCATTAAACGCGCGGGAATGCGGAACGCTGAGCGCTGTGAGCCGACGCAAAGAAACACAGCCCATATTGTTTCAATAGGCTAAACTAATTATTTCATTTAGGATAACAAATTGTTACAGTAAATTTTATATAGCAACATTGGTCTTATTTCGTTCATAAAAATGCGAGGAACGCAGCGGTGCAGACGGTTCGTGCATTGGAGCAACCAGTCAAAATCTATAGTCATCGAAAAAAAAACTGAAAAGAAATCTTTTCGCTTATGTCATCACTGACGTCATTGCATGCAAACAGGGAGGAATTCACGAGCACGCTGCGGCGGCCTTCGATTTAGGGAAAGAACGGAGGCGAAACAATGGCGAGAGAAGTTTGTTCCGGTGAGGCGCCGTGTTGTTTCAGCGGGTGGACGTGCCGTTGGTGGGCCGACCGGGCCGTGCGAAGCGTCCAACGGCCCGCGCGCACGGTTGGACGTCTGTCCCCAAGTCGCCATATTTTTATGTTTTGTCTAGTTAATAGAACAAGAACCCTTGCAATTACGGTGCCCAAAGAGTGGAAGTTAAAGTGAGGAGATGACCGGGTGTGCCGAAAGCGGCCTTCACCAAACTAAAATTTCGACAAAGCATTGAGCTGTCGATTTTAAAGTGGGAATATAATAAGCGCCTCCGAATTTCATTTTATAAATGTCGAACGAGGCTTACTCACTACTCCCTTCATTACGAAATAATAGTCTTTTTGAATATTGACATGATCACCAAAGTACAACTTTGATCATAAAAGACTTTTAAAAATTATTTATAATGCATTAAAATTATAATATTGTGAAGGTTCTTTTCAAGAAGAATCTATCTATATGATTTTTATGTTCTCAACCTAAATAGTTTAAAATTTTTCTATAGATAAAGTTTTAAAAACTTTGACTTAGGACAAGTTTAAAACGACTATTATTTCATAATGGAGTGAGTATTTCAAAAGATTGAACCATCCCATTTTTGTATTCGGAGATGCCTACAGGTGAGAATTACGTGCCAAAGCTTCAACTCCTAACTATGCAATTGAACTCCTCCCCTTTCTTGGCCTTTGCTAGCTAATATGATCGTCGCTAGTTTTTCTTCCAAATATGTTGATTACTATTATTAAAAAATCACGTGGGCATCTATACTCCGTAGAGAGGTTCACCATGGGAAACGATAATAAACCCAACGGCCCAAACCGTCGAGACAAAGAGAGAAACAGTCGGGAAAAGTTAGACTCGACAGCTAGCCGTCGAGACCGCTCCGTCGAAAAAGAAACGTAGCCTTCACGATTTGTCCATCTAGAATTCTCCGGTCGATAGCCAAATATAAGGTGAGTGGTTAAAAATATAAGAAATCTTCTCTCACACATTTAAAAATATATGAAAGCTTCTATCACACATTTAAAAATATATGAAAGCTTCTCTCGATGACCAAATACATGGGCACTCAAGTCTATAGTCATTTCCCGTTGTGGTTAGAGAGGACGACATGACATCCACGACAAGATATCTTATGTACATAGGGGTTTCCATGTAAACTCGTGTACAATAACTAACAAAAGTTATGAAATCTGAAAACATTTGTAGATGTTCTTCATTGGTTGATGTTCTTCATTAGTTGCTCTACCTATTTATAAAGTTTAAAAATCAAAATCATTACATATTAGGAGTTATAGAAAAGAAAAAATAATGACAAATTTGAATAGTTTAGAATTGATATTGTTTGCTCTTTTTTATAACTCTTAACATAGAATGAATTTGATCTTCAAACTTTATACATAGATAGAGCAAGTTCATTAGAACATATACAAATGTTTTGAGATATTTTCATGACTTTTGTTAGTTGGTGTACACAGGATATGTTGTCGACATCCATATGGCTTCACTGTCCTCTCTACACTATGATGTCTTATCAATAGCTAACGATGATGTGGAACACATAGAGTTAAGTTGGCCATATGGACATAACCAAGTGAGCTGAGCCAGGTGGTTTATTATTGTTCATCAGGTCGGCCCAGTTCGACGTGGTTATAAAACGAACTGGGCTGGTCCGATTCATAGAGCGAACCGTGTTCGGGCCTGATGCTTGGCTCGTTGGGCCAATAGCGGCCTTGTTTGTAACTATGCAATTCGTATTAGCCCGATTGGATTCGTTTGTTCCGATTCACTTTAGCAGATAGATTTTTGGAAAAATACTTCTATGCCACTGGTTTAAATTGCAATGTCATTTGTGCCATCACAAAATTGTTGTTCCCTTATATGCCATTGCATTTTATTTTTATTGTCTTCTGTGCGATTCCGTTAGCTAACATTGCTAGAATCTACTAAAATACTCATATACCCCCTATCGACCACGTATGTTGACCAAAGTTTTGAAATCTAGTTGGAATTTTATTTGGTAAAAATTGAAGAATCAAATTTTCATTGTTTGGCTAGATTTCAAAATTTTTAGATTTAATCAAATTTCAAAATTTTGTCCGATTTTGAACATTTTGTAATTGCCATTAGGTTTTTCTAAAAAATCAAATTTGATCAAACTTTTAAATTTGGACATGTTTCAAAATTTCCAAATTTTAAAATTTGACAAGTTTGAGAAAAATACAAATTTGGTCAAATTTCAAAATTGAAACATTAGTAAATTTCAAATTTTGAATTTAGTCAGATTTTAAATTTTCATGGTAGGATTTTTAATTTTAAAGTTCAGTTGGGTTTGAATTTTTAAAAATTCGATAAGATTTTATGCTTAAATATTTAGTCATATTTCTAATTTCAAGAGATCAGCAAAGCAGGGACAAAAGCGCCATTTTAGGCAAAAAAAAAAAAGGTTTGATATGACGAATCTAGTCAACAATTGCAAAGAAAATAAAAAGTCGTTACGAAGGTATATATGAAACGAGCAACTTTGCAATTTATTTTATGGTAAAATTCTTTACGTTTATTTAAAATTCATAAAAATAAAGCTATTCTTCTAATTTCAAAGATATTATTACGTGTTTTGCAACTGTTTTTATCATTATCGTATTATTTTTTGTCACTTTTTTATTCTTACAAAATTTTGATGGCTTTCCAAAAAAATAACCCAACCCCCCACCAATTGGGCCAACTGAGCGAAATCATAATTGGGCTGGCCCGGTTTGCTAGGATCTCCATCCGAACATGGTATGGGCTTAGGCCATGGCCCGTTAGCCCGGTTGGGTCGGTTTGTACAATAACTGAGCCAAAACAAACCAAGCCCTATGGTTTTGGACCTGAGATGCAATCATTTCAAGTTTATGGGGCTAGGCGAGGGGTTTTTGAGGGCTACAACCTACTTTTGTTGTTAAGAATATTGTTTTTCTATTTGCATCTCTCTAAGTTTCGGTACACGGCTATGATCTGCAACTTTCTACCAAATAACTGCAATAAGCCATAAACAGCTAAGGCCTCGTTCTCTTCGCCTTAGATAATTTATCTAACTTTTTTTATTTTCTAGATGTATAATTTAAAATAAGTTGGATAAGTTAAACTAGATAAGGAAAAAAACGAGGCCCAAAATGAAGTGGCATCTTTTCATCTTTTTGTCGTGCACTAGCTTGGCATATCTGGAGAGCTCACGGTCCATGCTTATCTGAGGAAGAGCAAAGCATATGGGAAGATCAGCACATCCAGCTCTCCTTGACTTCTTTCCCGGCGCCGCAAAGCTTGACATTGTGATCTTCATGAACAGAGTAATGTGTATATAATGGATGTCATCCCACTTAGTCACTTAGTCACTTAGATATATATGCTCTAGCTTCTCTACTATCTAATTTCTCTGTTTTCCTGCTTGTTGTGTGCTGCCAACCAATTCTAATATTTTCTATCCTTTTATAATAGCCGGAATGCCTGATTGATCTTTGGATTTCCGTTGTGGCTGCTTGAGATCGATGTTTTTTCCTTGATGTATAATTGTTTTGCACCACGCTTTTCAGTGCAACCTTTTCACCCTTTGGCTGCAACATTCTTTCTGCAGTTTCTTCCTTGGCGTTCATCCATGTCGAAGATGGTCTGATTGGCTCTTTGTTAGATAATACTACAAAGCCTAGAGATGGTAATCTTTTCGTACAACTGCACGGCCTTGTGGTCAGATATCTCATTGCCTCCTTGAAACTTTTTTAACTGTAACCATTACTTTTCCACCAGTAACTTTTTTTGCATGCAGGCCTGCCTGCCTGCTTTGTTTCTGCTCTGAAAGTTTGGTGAAAAGATGAATCATAACCAAGGCACAGCACAGGTGGACCAAGCTAGCGTTGGGGCTAGGAAGAGAATAGGGAGAAGAGAAGGGGAAAATTGTGAGAAGTAAAAATGTAACCCTAAAATTATAATCCCTCCGTTATAAAATAATAGTCGTTTTAGACTGTCACAAGTCAAAGTTTTAAAATTTTATCCATAGTGAACTTTTAAACTATTGAGATTGAGAACACAAAAATCGTATAAATAGATTTGTCTTAAAAAGAACTTTTATAATACTATAATTTTTAATGCATTATATATAAATTTTTATAACTTTTATGGTCAAAATTCTATTTTATAGACCGTGTCAATATCCAAAATAATTACTACTTCATAACAGAGGGAGTAAACACTGTTCGTTTCGGTTTAAAAGTCCTTGTCCTTTTTTTCTTCCAGCCAAAACACTTTGCCTTCTCCAAGTCAGTTTTTTTTCCCAAATTTATTGAAGCTCCCTTTCAAGACCTACTGAAGTCTAGTTATCAATCTAAGCAATTCTAGCTTTCCAAATTTCGATTCACAATACTCTCGAAGCCCAACATGTTAGCGATTCTGTCCTGGCTAAAAAATTTAGCATATCGACGGGGTTGATTGTTCCATTTTGTATGCTATGCTTGTGTTCAATGTGAAATTATTATGAAATTTGTAGGGAGCGCCTCGAGCCCAGGCGACTGGGCACGCACGCGCGCGCTCCGGGCCCACCCGTCGACGGCCGCGGCGGCGAGCCCAGTCGCCTGGGTTTAAGCAAAACCGAAATTTGTATGTTCCAAGTATCATGCCTTGATTAACCGCCTGGCTAGCTCCACGTCCGGCCGGACGCGCGCACATACAAAGTTATACATATATCCTGCGGTTGTCTTCTCAGGCAGTTGGGAAGCAAATTAAATTTGATATAAGAAATTAAAGTCTAGTACTTTACAAGATCTGACGCAACGATCTGGAGCATGCTGTTTGCCAGTATCGACTATCGATCACTGATGCAGTCTGTGGTTACTTTCTTCTGCAACTGCAGCTAGCTGCTTGTCACACATCGCACACATGTAACTCAAATTATTTCGTGTCGTGCCTGGGCCTCTAAAATCGGACCGTGCTCGGACTTAAAAAAACATGGTTCAATTCCCAGGACTATACGTAAGCCATGTCCTGGATCAAAGTGAATTAAAAACACTGGTCTCATTCACCAGCAGTCCGGTAAAATCGATCAAATTAGAAGCTTACTGCTACACCGTACAATACCTACTTACGAGCTAACTAGCTAAGTGATAGCTACTTAGCTAGTGATAATGCTGCCACCTTGCTGCATGCTGAGTTGCTGACCTCATACATCACATACAAGAACCTATTGGGATCGATCTCTCATCTTCTCATGCATGGCCAGGGCCCAGGGCTCGATCTGATCATTGTCATGCCATCCTAAGGCTGAGGCACTGCACGAGCCATGGCGGCTGCTTCACCACCATCCCTCTCTGGTGGTATGGGTACCTCGCCGGCCGGGAAGCGCCGTCGCCGTCGGAGTCGCTCGACGAGGACGACGACGTCTGGCTCCCGGCGGAGCAGTCCGGCTCCGGCGTGGCCTCGCGCAGCTTCCTCCGGCTCGCGCTTCCGCCGACGGCCAGCGTCAGCTCCAGCTCGTCTTCCGTCGACGGAGGCGGCGGCGCCTCGTCGGCGCCGACGACGATGTACTTCTCGGCGGGGAGCTGCAGGTTCAGGGCTCGCCGGGGCAGCTTGCGCCTCTGCCTCCGGCAGGTTAGCTCCGGCGGCGACCTGTCCAGGTCGCTCATCAGCTGCTTCTGGATGCGGTATAGCCGGTGCAACTCGTGCACCTTTCGACCAATTGCCATGAAAACCAAGATGTTAGTTTCTGCAGGTAGCCTAATTCGAAGAACTTGCGATGGTACATTAATTTGTGAATTTTTTTTTTGTTTGATCTACCTGCTGTTTGAAGGTCGCTTCATGCTTGAGCATGGCGGTCTTCATGACCTCCATGTCGCACTGCTTCACAAGCTTCTCCATCTGCACCATCTGACCACCCTCGTCCTTGATTTGAGATGATCAAGAAGTTGATGGTACCCTGAAGAACAGATAGCAAGCAGCCTTTCAGTCGCTGAAAATACAAGCATGTGGTCCTAGGATTCAGGACAACAATCAGGTCACAAACAAAAAAGAAACATTTAAACAAGTAGCAAGATCATCTCAAGGCTGGACAATCAATCATAAAATGTAACGAAACAATTATTGATAATGTCATGCATGCAGTTACATAGTAGCGAGACCAACAGTCCACACTACTGACAAGAGAGAGTGACAAGAGAGAGAGAGAGAGAGAGAGAGAGAGAGAGAGAGAGAGAGGAACTGACCTGAACCTGCCACTACCACACGACGCAGCAAGAGAGCATCAAAAGATGCTCGTCGTCCCTTTCCTTGCTCTCCCCCTGTCTTCTTCTTCTTCAGTAGATTCTTAGGGGACTATACTTGCAAAGAGAGAGAAAGAAAAGGGAAAGGAGGGAGAGCAAATGTGATGTTGGATGCCACTGCTGGAGCTGCAAGTGCTGGGGAGGAGGAGGGCATTTGGGGGTTTATAAACATTGCCACAAGAAGAGAGGTAGTAGAAACGCAGTGCAATGCAATGATGCCTCAAGGGAATATTTCACTTGGCCCCTTTTTGCATGCCAAACAAAGACCCCAGTGCCCTAGCCAATGGCACCGGGGTGCAACCTTTGCATGAGGTGCTCCTCCCACAGGGGACAACTTGTCAGGAGGATGGCCAGGCTAGGCCAGTACAGTACAGTTCTCTGTGTGGGCATGCAGCTACAGTTAGTGTACTAGTGTACTACTGACAGTTCTACATGTGCACCACCTCCAGCTCCCATGATCATCTCCCCCTTCATCGATCTGAGTTTCTTCGCTAGCTCCCTCGGCTGAAGACTAGAAAATTTGCCCTACTCGGTGATGCAACTTTGGAGTTTGGAGAGCAAACTTCCTAGCGCTGTTGGAGAGATCAAAGAGCTAGCTGGATATGGATAATGAGTGGGTAATATATCCAAGATTTATCAACGAAAGTTTTGCTCTTTTACGACTCGATTTCAGTCGATTGACTTACCTCGTCTGAGATTCTCGTATCGTTGTCGCCGAATTAGAGTCTAGGTTTCACCATGCCTCTTTCCACGAGCAAAGAGGGAGGTCGGGCAGTGAAGGCCCAATGGTGTGTTGTGTGCTACGCTCTCGCAGCGGGGCCTAAAAAGTGTTGGGCTATATCATTTTTTTTTTTTCATCCTATCACGTCCACGTGTCCAACTGCCACGGCCGAGCCTCGAGTTCACGCCCTGGGGGCGGGTTAGCGCGCACCCTGCATATGCCGGGGTGTATTTAAACAAGGTGCCCAAGATCATTACCAGCCGTAGAGATGGTGGAGATGAGTTCAGTGATGGAGACATGAAAGACAAGAAAGGAGGATAGGGTGAGGGACACAAGTAAAGGAGGTAGAAATGTAGGATAAGAAGAAACTGTGATGTCAGAGAGTATGAACGGTATTGCGGTGAGAGAGGACGAGTCAACGCCAATGTTACGATGGAGAGGAACTGACAGCGGTGTTGCTGCGTGCATCGGAGCATGAGAGGAGGAGGACCTAGCAGTGGTCAAGTCGGGAGTGAGAGGGTAGGAGGTGGAGGGTTAGGTTTTGGGTAGGATTGGGAACGATTTCCATTTGTTGGATCCATATTAGCTGGCTCACAGAATCAAATGATTATCTTCTAATTAATGTTTTTTCATCCGCATGAGTAGCCCGCCCTATCAATGAAGGCCTTGAGTATCGGCTTTCATCCTTTGGGAATTAGGAGCCCCCTGTGCGAATAATAGGAATTACTGGTTAATCCATTTGGAGTTACTGCCTCCCTTTCCTTACCTTATCACAGAACTGACAGCATTTACAATGATCACGTGCCTTGGCTGCTTTTTCTCATGGCGTGGCTGGACCATGCTTGCATGTACGACCTGCAGGCCCCAGCAACAGTCTCACTCTCGTTCAGAGTATCCACCGACTAGATCAGTAGTGTCACATGTACTACCATATATGCCTGTGCAATGCATGGCTTGAGCACAACTACTTCCTAGCATCAGTGAATCAGGAACATGTATACATATATGCACAGATCAATCGCTCTGAAAGAAAGCTTCCTCAAAGAAAAACAGAAAAGAGGTCAGGAACTCAGGATTCAGACGCAGGAGGGGGCCAAGCACACTTTTAACTAACTACTAGATCTTGTCAGTTGTCACTGATGAGAACAAGCAAAGGCACGTAGACGTTGGGGTGTGTGTGCCTCTGTGCGTGGATCGATGATACTGTTCATGCATGAGCCAGAGTGATGCAACGGGCTCTTTGGTGTGCTTGGAGGAAAACCAAACAAGATAGGGCAAGCAAAGTGAAGAAGGGGCATGTGCAATGCAATCAATTCCCTTTGACAGCAAGCAAACATTTGTCCCCCCCTGGCTCTTGCATATTTTAAGGATCATTGCTCCATCAACCAGAGTGCAGCACTCATTTGATGATGCGGGATAATTAACCACATGAGTGGTAATGTCAACTTAAGGTGTTGATCTTTATGTATTGTTTCAAGATAAAACAGTCCACGGCATTTTCTCCTTAGGTTGACCAATTTAGATAACGATAAAGTTCACACCAGATTTTGTCACTATTGCACATCATGGTTATTTGTGAGAAAGGGAATTTGTCACCAGAGTAATTATGTTAAGAATGTGTGTCAGACGGACGGGAAAATGACCACACTGCTATTATTTGTGGCGAAAGATTACCCTTTTGTGATGAATTTTTCACTGGAAAACCCTTTTTCCTTGTAGTGACATTTGATCCGTCAACTATTGGCCTATCAAGTTTTTCGATCCGCCAATTCCTAAATCGAGTACAAGCAATCCATCATCTCCGTGTTCAGAACTGGGCATTTTCACAAGAAAACTATTCTTTTGTATTTCCTAAATTTGGTTGGTGCTATAATTTTGAGAAAGGGCAATGCATACATTATTTATCTCACAAATAAAGTTTGCATTTTAAAATTAGCACCACACTACACCAATTATGAAAATTATTGCGAATGTACTTTGATTATTTGAAATTTCAGTTATACATTTTTAATAACAATTCAAATATTGCCTTTTAAAAAATCATTTTATGACTCAAAAATTGATTTCCATTGCATAATCAAACTTTTTATAGTGGATGAAAATAAATTACTTTACTTCAAAACTAGCGAGATGGCCCACACACGTTTGCGCGGCAAGATTTGTGTCAGCATATACAGTTTATCTCTAACTCATAATCTTTTTTAGAGTAATCTCCAACCCATAAACTATCTCTAATATATCAGATCAGATTTAGAGTTTATCTCTAATATATTAGATCAGTTTTAGTAGTTATTTTTTTTATCTAATTTGATGGATATTGGTTGACGTATTGGACGCTGATCGGACGGTAGAGGATTTTTAGCCTATGTCGAGCATTCTGGTGGCTCTATTTTCCTCTACTTTAATAATATAATAGATAATCAAAAGGACTTCCTCGTAAGGTTTCATTTTTAAAAATTATTTGCCAACTTTTGAAGTAAAAAATATTTTTTGAAATGAAATCCACAATAAAAATTTGTTTTAAAAAATCACAACATTGGTCGACTCCGGTGAAACCTTTGTTTTCTTAATAGAGAGACCATTTATAAAAAGGTTAACTAGATACATGTCGCCGCAACGTTTCTGATGTTAATATGCTCCATTAAGTAGTCAAAAACTTCCTAATGCCATTGCAAAGTTGAGAAAATAGAATTATGTTGTTGTTAGATATTTTTTCCCATCCAGCTTCATCAAAGTTTCTTCAAAACTGTCATCTTCCTCCTCTCCCCATTTCTCCCCATTCTCTGCTTATGTTGCCACCTCCTCCCAATCGGTGAACTCACCAACACTAGGGACCATAGGTAGTTCTCCCTCTCCCTCCCAAAGATCCATTGGTGAGCTTCCGCAGTCGGCTTCTCTCTTCCTACCTCCCTCGATGAGCCATGTGCGTCAGATCTTAGCTCTATCGATAGTATGGTAGATGAGAAGCTCATCATGACTGTAGCAAGGCATCATGGCTTGTGTTGGGGGTCTTGGGGCTGGTGAAGGAGCTAAGAGGCGGTCATCGTCAATGCTTAGGCTAGCAGAGGAGTTCACTATTAACCTTGTCGCAATCGGGAAAAGCGTGACCCAACCATGTTGTTGTGTAGCAAAGAGACTGGAGGAGAGGCAGTGCATATATAGCGGATCACCTCGCGATCGAGGATGTAAAGGGTAGAACACAACGAAGGAGAAGGAAGAAGTGAGAGGCCAAGGTAGAGAGAAAGGAGGAGGATGGAGATGGGAGGGGAAGGAAGAAGGGATAGAGGGAGGCCTTTCGTTGGTGGCGGTAAGGAGATGAGAAAGAGAGGAAGAAATGATAAGGGCAATTTGAGCATTTTGAATTTTTTAGGACATATTTAGAAATAAGCTAAATTTGCAATTGCACTCATTTTTTATTTTTTTTACGTTATGTCTTGAAATTAGGCACGTCGGAATTCAGGGATCAAAAGCTAACACCACCTATAATCAGGGGCGAACCCAGGCCTAGCGCCACCTAGGCCGCGGCCCGGGGCGTGGCTCATAGCAAGACCCCCCACCTATTTGGCCACAGCCAGCCCAGCCCGATGCCCCCAGACCTCGCCCTAGCCGCCCCGACGCCTCAATTGGTTGGAATATAGTGTTGCTAAAGATGCCGCCTTCTATTTTTATTGCTATCTTTTCAAGCAAGCAAGACCTGATAATTTGGTATTGAGTCGTTCACAGATAAGGGGTTTACTAATTAGAATAATGCAACGATGTGTTTTAATGAGCATGTTGGTAAAGTAGATGGCTTGCATAATAAAGTTAGAAAACATTGTGAGGATTTTAAAAACCAAAGGCAAACCGTGGCACATGTGATGTCCAAAGGATCCAAGAAGCAAGAAGAAGAATATTTGGGTCGTCTCACTTTGATATTGAGTGTTGTGAGATTTCTTTTATTGCAAGTTCATGCCTTTCGTGGCCATGATGAGTCTCGTACTTCTGTCAATAAGGGAAACTTTTTGGAGATGGTTAATTGGTTTAAAATGTGAGTCTCGATGCCCAAAACATACTTGGCAATTCTCCTGTGAACCATTTATTGACTTCACCAAAAATACAGAAGCAATTGTGTGAGGCTTGTGCAAAGGAGACAACTAAGGTCATCCTAAATGATATTGGGGATAGGTATTTCTCCATTCTTATTGACGAGTCTCAAGATGCATCTATTAAAGAGAAAATGGCTATTATTGTGAGGTTAGTTTTTATTAATAGTGTTTTATTGGTTTATGTCATGATTATGTGAACATGCTAATTTACTACTAGTGTTTTTTTCCTTTATGTCATGTAGGATCAACTTGAGACGTTCATTGATGATGCGAGGGAGGATCCAGATTTCTTAAGTTGTAGTGACCTTGGAAATCTTACTGTGAGGATGGTTCAGAGTGATAGACATACTGTTTTCCCTTTGGTATATCGCCTCATCGAGTTGGCTTTGGCTTTGCCAGTGGCAACCGCAACCGTAGAAAGGGCTTTCTTAGCTATGAATATCATCACAACCGAGTTAAGAAACAAGATGAGTGATGAATGGCTAAATCATCGCATGGTATGCTATATTGAGAGAGATGTATTTTCGAGCATCAAAGATGGCAAGATATTAAAATATGGGAAATTCTTGGGGACGGGATCCTGTCCGGGCGGGATCCGGACGGGATCGGCCCCCCTCGCGCGCTGTGCAAAGGAGGAAGAAGGGAGGAGGAAGGAGGAGGGAGGAGGAAGAAGAAGGTCGACCTCGCCGCCGGCCGTTCGGGTTAGGGTTCGGGGTGGGGTTCAGCTTTAGATTTGGGCTGGGGAAGGGGGCGGCATGGCAGTGGGTGGGGTTCGTCGGGGTGGCGGCGGAGACGGCGGTGGCGCCGCCGGAGCCGGGGGAGGGGGTGAAGGCGGTCGGCCGGCGGTGGAGGGGCGAATGCCCCTCACCCCCTCGGGTTAGGGTGGGCGGCGACGGAGCAGCAGCGGGAGGTTGGGGCAGCGGAGCGGCCGGCGGCGAGGGCGCCGTCGGTCGGGGCAGAGGAAGGAGGAGGGGCACGGAGCACCACCGGGGCGGAGGAAGGAGGCGGTGGGAGAAGGGGAGCAGGCGAGAGAGCGAGCGAGGGGCGAGGGGCGCACGTGGTGCGCGGGGAATGATCCCGTCAGCCGACGGGATCCCGTGCACTAGTCGCACCCTAAAATATTTTCAAATATGAGAACCCGCAAGATGAAGCTCTCTTTCTAGTGGTATTTAAAAGTGCTTTCTTTAAATTTTACTTACTATTAACTTGTTTATTTGTCCATTTCATGTTAATATTGATTTTTTATTTTAATTTGTAGGTTTGAGATGTACAGTTACTATTGATGAAGATATAGGAATGGAAGAAGCGAATCTGTCTTAAAAAGGTACTATATCATTTTAGATTAGTAGTCTTTCTTTTAATTTCTTTGTTACTTTTCGATTAGTCAAATTGAGTTGTGTGATTGAATAAATTTTCATATTACATTAGTATGAACATAATTTCTAGTTTGATCTACTAATTAGACTTGTCGGTAGTTGGCCAAGGTCTTATTAAAAACCTGAGTCCGCCACTGCCTATAATTCAATAATTAAGAGACCAAATGTGGACTTTTTTCCTTTAGATAACGAAGAAAACTATAACAACGTAACTAGGGAGAAAATCCTACTCACTACAGGAAACGATTTCTATATCGGCGGCCAACGAGCCGACGACAATATGTGTCGGCGGCTACCAAACTAACCGGCGACAGTGACAGTCATAGGACGCTAGTGTCGTCCGTTGCACAAACCCTCCGACATATCATGTGCTGCCGAGCACCAGCCTTCCAAATTTTGAAATTCTATTCCCGCCAAACAAGTTTTGTATGCGGCCATAATACTTGTATCGTCGGCAGAACACCCGACGACAGGCTGTGTCGACAGCTTCCTAAAGACCGCCGACAAAAATGGTCGTCGGGTCCACGGCCGTCGACACTGATAATATGGCCGTAGACAAAAAATAATGTTTTGGACCGGCAGTTCCACCAAGGCCCACATGGCAGACGCGGTTATTCTTTGTTATGTGGGGCTAGTATGTTTGAAAATTGTAATGTACACGCGCGGTTAGACTTGTGGGACTTTTGTCGGCAGCATGGACGCTAGTGTCGACACAGCTTCAATACTACCAGCGAGGCCGACGACACAGCTGTTGGGCAGGCACCTTCATCAGCAAGGGTGCACAGGGTTATATGGGCAGCCAAAAGGCCAACCGCCGACAAAACGTGATATTTTTTTGGGCGGCTTACTTGATGCCGACGACATAGTTGTTGGGGGGCAGGTGACTACCAACGAGGCTAAACGGGATATCTGGGCGGCCCGCATTTTTTGCCGCCGACATAGAGTTACATCTATGTCGGCGGCTTGTTTTACGCCGACGACAAAGATCTATGCAGGGTGGACTGCGCGACCCTTCCCTGAATCGCGTTGTGTCGTCGTGATTTTGTTAGGCCACCGACGATATATGGCTTTGTCATCCACGTAGTGTCGTCGGACCTTTGCCGTCGGCTAGCCCCGGGTCTTATAAAAAACTGGGGTCCGCCACTGCCTATAATCCAATAATTAAGAGACCAAATGAGGACTTTTTTCCTTTAGATAACGAAGAAAACTATAACAACGTAGCTAGGGAGAAAATCCTACTAGACCTTATCACATTTAGACCTGTATAATGTAATTTTAAACCTGTGACACATGACATAATAAATCAATCACTTCTTTACGTGATCAGGTGCATGATCTGAATGGGTTCCAACTTCCAAGTAATAATTATCTGAAAGGAGTCAAGTGAGGACCTATTTGAACAAAAAGTAACTGAAAACAGATGGAAAAACACACACGAATGAGGTGATCTATAAAGTGAAAAAAACACAAAATTTAAAAGGATTGAACCCGACATAAAATGAATCGTCGAAGAAAAAACATTTCACAACAAAGTGACACTTCAATATAACTAACATGAAATTGGCGTACTGGTATTTTATATTAAAAAATTCAAAGTTAACTTTTCAGATGTCCGAATTTGCATTTCAGGTTGGTTCGCGTACTTCAAGCAAGGTTGATGTTAGGTCTTGTGTCGAATATGTGTACAAGTAGGTTACATGGACTCTGTGTTGTAATAGGCAAGGTTGGTTTAGAGTTAGAGTTGGACTCTAGCCGGGCCTCCACTATATAAAGGGAGGCAGCCCTAGTGTAATGGAGTGAACGACTTCATAATAGTAGCATAGGCCTGAGAGATCAGCGGCCGGCATGTGGTTGTGACCTGTGCAGCCGGTATGCTGCGATATTATGGATTGGAGAGAAGCACCTATAATCAGAGTCCCACGGATGTAGGAGAAAGCTGAACTGCATTAACAACTACAGGAAACGGAAACAATCTCAAGTGCCGAAACTAGTATCAACGGCCATCTGCGACCCGTCGATAGACTACGTTCTGTCTCGACGGCCATAATAAGGCCGTCGAGAGTGAGAACCACGGCTACTTAGTCTCGACGGCTACAAACAAAACCGTCGAGTCTAAAACGTCGTCTGTCAGAGCAGCCAAACGACGTTATTTCGCTCGACGACCGAACATTATGCCGTCGAGAGAACACTAATTTAAATATACAATTTTCTTCATATATATTAGAGTTTAATTAATATTTATTTTTTAAAAAGTAGAAAAATCAATGTAATAAATTTTTTATTTACATCATTTCATAAGTTTTGATTGTTAATTGAAATTGTAATTTTTGAAATTAAATTATTTTGTATAGTAACTAACGAAACATCCGATACCGTATGATAACCTATAACTTAGCAGGAAAACACCCCATTTATTAGTGTTCGTCGCGTTAGATGCTCTGAAAATTTTATACTTTCGCTGATGATATTATTTGATACACAAATGTCAACGTATTGTTTATGAACAGCAACAAATTTTGTTTTGTATTTTTAGAAATCAAATTATGCCGAGTCCAACAAAGGCTAAAACCCTCGAGACAGGGCATTGTCTCGACGGTTTCTATCAAAACCGTCGAGACTGATATATTCTCTCGAGTGTAGTGAAAGGAAACCGTCTAGTGTATGTTCTCTCGATGGTTATGGTGTAATTAGCCGTCGAGAGAAAACGACATCTGTCTCGACGGCTTTTTATGGTCGTCGAGTGGCGTGCACCTCCGCAGGGCCCAACCGTTACCATTAGTGTCGACGGTTACCCTAAAACCGTCGAGTGATATTGGTCTGTCTCGACGGCATAACATTGGCCGTTGAGTGAAGGGTCCTCTCAAGCTCCCATCGGCTGCCGTCTGTATCGACGGTTGACCTAGAGCCGTCGAGAGAATGCCTCGGAGGCCCTGGCCAACCATTGGGCCAGCCAGGAGTTCCGTGACAGGTCTGAGACGACCAAGAAGAACCTTGCTACTAAAGGCAGCAGGACTACCGTCAGGAATATGTCATTCGCCTAGCTTAGGAAGAAAATGGTAATCTTCTTTATTCTCTATTTGCATTCTTTATTTTCGCACTAAAAATCATATTTTCTTTACTTTGTTCTGCAGGCCATCACCACCAGGCAACTTCCTCCTTGGTTGCAAGTGTTTCGTAGGGGCCACTCCTTACAAAATAAGAATGGTTCCATGGGGCCCGTGGACCCCGTTGCTGCGCAGCGAGAGGTACGTGAAATGTTGATACCGAGTTTTGACGCAATTTACTATTCAATCATTCATGCCCAATGTACACTTCCGCTGAGGCACGCTACAAGGAGGCTTACACCGAGAAGTATGGGCAAGAGAAGAACCCAGAGGATGAGCTGCTTGACCCCGTGCTCATCCACCAAACTATGGGTGGGAAGGCTCACGGGAGGTTAGTGATCAGCCAGGACCACCTGAGGTAGGCTTTGGTTATTTTTATAAATTAACTAAATTAAAATTTCATAACTACTGACAACACTTTGTTACAGGTCCGAGGATTACAAACCCGCTGTGCGAACTGGCCACACACAGGCCGAGAGCTGACGCGCCTTCGAGTCCAGACTCCAGAGGGAGAGGGAACAGGAGAGGGAAGAGAACAGTCAGATGTTGCACGCGATGCAAGAGAGCCTGAGGACGGCGGAGGAGGCGCGAAAGAGGCAAGAGGAGGAGATGGCTCGACAGCGAGCGGAGTTCGAGGCAAGGTTCGCCTATTTGAAGAGCCTATCTCGACTAGCTGGGGTATGTACTTAAACTCCAAATATTCTTTCATATACATCTTACCATTTGATTAACACATCACATGTCAAATTTGTTTTGGGCTGCCCAAGCGGAACTAGTGGTGGTCCGGGGTTCTACGGGGGTCCACCACCGTATCGTAGTGGATTCGAGGCCCCACCTCCCTACTAGAGCTACTACGGGGGCCCGCCGCACCAGCCTGTTGCACAGGGTCCCTATGGTGCACCTCCTCATCACCAAGCTCTCTAAAGCGGCCCACCTCCCCTAGCAGGTGACTACATGGGCCCAGCTCGCCCACATGGTGGTTTCCAGTACGTTACTGAGGCGGTAAGTCATTCGACCTCAAAATATATATTATTACTTTATTTCAACACATAGCATTAACTAATAAGTTTATGTTTGATTCAAGGGTTCGGGTTCTGCCGGCCCAGCAGCAGCTCATGCGCACGAGGGAGGGGAGACGTCCGGCAGCCAGGAGGCCGACTTCGTCAACAACCTGTTCGATGGCGCTCCGCCGTTATTTACCCAGCCGTCTCTACCCCTTTCAGGCGATCCTCCATCTAGCGAGCATTAGGTGACTAGCTAGCTAGCGATGCATATGTTTTGGTTATCGTACGTTTGTGGGCAATGGATTGCGATGTTCTATATGTATGTTGTGCGTGCCTTTGGATCGATCGTTTGCTTATCGATGTATGCCATGCCTTTCAGGCCCGCATTTTTTGCCGCCGACATAGAGTTACATCTATGTCGGCGGCTTGTTTTACGCCGACGACAAAGATCTATGCAGGGTGGACTGCGCGACCCTTCCCTGAATCGCGTTGTGTCGTCGTGATTTTGTTAGGCCACCGACGATATATGGCTTTGTCATCCACGTAGTGTCGTCGGACCTTTGCCGTCGGCTAGCCGCCGACATTAGGCTATGTCGACGGGCTTTTGACCTGTGTCGTCGGTTTTAGCCGTCGAAAATGGTATGCTTTCCTGTAGTGACTAGACCTTATCACATTTAGACCTGTATAATGTAATTTTAAACCTGTGACACATGACATAATAAATCAATCACTTCTTTACGTGATCAGGTGCATGATCTGAATGGGTTCCAACTTCCAAGTAATAATTATCTGAAAGGAGTCAAGTGAGGACCTATTTGAACAAAAAGTAACTGAAAACAGATGGAAAAACACACACGAATGAGGTGATCTATAAAGTGAAAAAAACACAAAATTTAAAAGGATTGAACCCGACATAAAATGAATCGTCGAAGAAAAAACATTTCACAACAAAGTGACACTTCAATATAACTAACATGAAATTGGCGTACTGGTATTTTATATTAAAAAATTCAAAGTTAACTTTTCAGATGTCCGAATTTGCATTTCAGGTTGGTTCGCGTACTTCAAGCAAGGATCTCTTTTAAACAGCACTATTTACCAATTTACCGGTTTGAAACCGGAACAGATCGGTATTTTTAGTGGTGATATGGACTTAACGTGAAATTGGCGCACGGGCATTTTGTTCGAAATTCATAGTTAATCATTGCCAGATGCCGCGGAATTGGCATCTTCAGGTTGATTTTCGTACTTCCAGCAAGCGTCTGTTTATGAACTAGCACAAATTAGTATTTTCTTAAGCAGTGATGTAGAATTGACCTGAAACTGTGCTGTAGGCGTGTTTTCTTCGGAACTCATAGTTAAATGTTGTCAGATGTCCGAATTTGCATTTCACGTTGATTTTCGTACTTCATGCAATTTAGAACCTCTTCTAAAAATCTGGACTGTTTTGATCAAAGAAAATTCTTGAGTGGGTGGAGAGATGAAGTACGTACTCTAATTAGCCTCTAAGATTCATAGGAAATATATATTAATATATATGGAAATCCCTGCAAATATATTGCAGATGTGGAAAGAAAGCAGTCTCCCAATCTCCCTGCGAATATGATGATTGATGATATGGTGCAGCGGCTAGGAGCAGAAAGATGAACTGGGAAATGCTGAGGAATTGGAAGACAAGAAAAGGGTGTTCTGGATAAGGGTGGTAGAGGAGGTAGGGGGAAGATAGTCCACGGGACAAGACAGTGGCGCACGCGCTGCTGGCGATGGGAGGCGCAACCGTGCCAGGTCGTGGGCCACCTCTTTCTCACCTCTCTCTCGTTTTCCATTAGAAAAAAAAAAAGGCCGCATGCTTAGGGTCGCCATAAGATCAAGCATTTATGTTTGAATTATCCCTAGGATGTTAGAGTTCTCTGTACCATCTGATGAAGCAAAATAAATAGCTCATAATAGTTTAGGCGTGTCTTAAAAGATCTCGAAAACAAGGAAAAATGGCTACATAACACTGCAGATATGGTGGCTATTTTGAGAGCTCTGAATGGTTGTGCTACAAGATACCACAAATTGGGTGTATTTAGTCATAAGATGATTTGATGTTTTATTTTTAAAAAAAAATTCAAAATAAGTAGAAAAACATCTTGACCTATCGAGGATATTTGTCCGCATCTTGATTTACAAACTTCTTATTCTAGTATTTTAATCACCAAAAATAAATGAATTACTAAATACAATATAATTTAAAATATCGTGAAAATTGAAAAATAATATGATATTTTTAGGTGTCAAGTGTCAACTGCACATATTCATCCCCTTCAACTCTAAACTCCGCAATTCAATGTTTTACGTTATAGTTCAAACACACATTTTAAACTGAAATGTGTATTTGAATTAAAATTTCAAATACTAAATTATAAAGTTTTGAATTAGGAGTGTCGGGGATTGGATTTTGCTCTACTAACATCGTCTGACCTCATCCCTTGTGGGTCCGAGTATGTTGTTCTAGGCTCCAATCCTAGAAAGGACTTAGGTCGCCTGGCCCACGAGTGACCGGGTTCTATTTCCTTGACCCGAGCTATCTTTAACTCGGAGGCCCAAAAGGCCCTAGATATCTTTAACCTGGGGTGTGGTCCCGTATGGAGCTTGAACTCCTCAAGCTTTAGACGTCCTGGATTGACTGCTATATCACATGATGGTCCGGCTAGCCCACAAGTTTCTATGCAAGGCACCAGTTCATCTGAACACCTAGCTTGGAACCAAAGGCAAGGACGTTCAGATATGGAAGGGTTGAGTTCATCTTTGAGTACAAGTCGAAGACGTATTTGCCAAGGACTTCGTCACGTAATCGACTTAGCCATAGATAGTTGCCATGCTGCCCCCTATATTGCTCCTTTCAATACATCCTATGATCCATATGCCTAACATCTACCTAAGATCTCATATCTCAGATATACATTTAGACACCCAACGAGATCATCATCTCTTCTAGATTAGCTCAACGACTCAATCTTGATCTTGCCACCTCTCCTAGTGTTCGGAACGTGATTTTCCTTATATTTTCTCGTCAACATAGTCAATAAGGCTGGACGTAGAGCTATTACCTCACAAGGGGCATGAACCAAGGTAAAAAAACAGCCTCTACGTCCTATTGCTTGGTTGCCATCCCAAACATAAAGTCTCTATAAAGAAGGGTCATGTTCTACATAATAAACCAAATAAGCTTGATGAGGGCTCCGATTGTTCACATCGATAGGGATCATAAAATACAAGTGTTTTTCACACATTATTTTTTTGGATTTTTCTAATCATTTTGGTGTGTGTTTTGTTTTTTTACTGATTTAGGGATTCATTTGATTTCAGCCTTTAAAATGCTAAATTATGGACTTTATTAATTGAGATATTGAACACAAGTGACATTTGTCATTATACAATATTTTAGAACTTTTGGATTTATTTCAAATCTTTTTTAAAAAGGGGAAGACTAAAGAAGTGTGTTATGACTAAATATACACCACATATGTAGTGTCATAAGCCAAGAATTATTAGGGGGTCTTAGTAGGGGCCAATCTTGGCACCGCCAGAACTTTTGGAAAATGATACTAGGTATTCGATAGCCATATTAGGTTCTCTCAAATTTAGTGATTATTAAGTACATATCTAAAGATCAAGAGTCCAAATCCCACCCACTACATTATTTTTTCCCATTTTTCTTTCCACTTTACTTCTTGGTTTTTTTACTTTTTAGTTTACATCTCTCATTATTTTTCCCATTCCCCAATCACATAGTTTTTCCCCTATTTTTACTTCCACTTTACTTCATGGATTTTGTTTCCTTTTTAGTTTGCATATCTCATTATTTTTAATCTATTTTGCACTTAGTTTTTCAGTTCTTGCGCTTCTTTTTTTTACAAAAAATTCTAGTTGTTTCTCTTTAGTACAAATATTTCTTATTTTGGTCTTTCTTATTTTTCATTTTCCTTTCCACTTTACTTCTTAATTTTTTCCATTTAGTTTGCATCTATTTTGCCGCATGTTTCAAATTTATTTGTTGCACTCTAATGCAAGCACATCATATTTTAATCTTTTTAGTTTGTATCTCTATTTAGTTTTGCTTCTTTTCACTTGCATCTTTTTTGTTAATATCTTATTGTTCTTAAACTTAGGGAGCAAACATTTCTTACTTCAATGCAAAGGGATTTGTTTCCTCTCTTTTCATTTTGCTTCTCTTATCTAGTTTGTCGGTTTATGCACTTTTAACGGGGAGCACTTTTTTGTTTGTTGTGCTTTAAGCCAAGCATTTTTTTACTTTGAGAGTTAATTACTTATTTGCCATTGCCGAACTTTGCGGTTCCTTATATGCCACTAGGAAAGTTTGGCTTCCTTATTTGTTGTCCATTTAAAGTTCAGTGCCTCATTTGCCACTTTCGTTAGGATAATAACAGAGGTCACGTTAAGGGCTAGGGCCCACAGACAGTTATTTTGGAGGCACGCAAAATAACCCATCGTGTGGCTATATGTCCCGAGCTAAACCCTAGCGGCGGTGGTGTCCACCACGTGGCCGGGGTGGCTGAAGGCGTACGATGGCGGCCAAAGCGCGGCACAGTGACAGCTAAAGACATGCGGTAGCGGTGCGCTGCCCGCCAAAGAAGGCGAGCGGCAGCGGTCCGAACGGTAGCGGTGACCCAAAGTGTAGAGCCTCGCAACGGCAGCGTGCTGCTCCGCGAAGAAGGCGAGCTGCCCGTGAAGAAGGTGATGTCCCCCTCTCCACAAAAGCTTTAGTCTCATTTGTCATTCAAATTTTTCCTTTTTATGAACTGTTGAATGGAATAGCAGTTAGGTATTCACATGTTAGGTATTAGCGTACTCACATGTTTGATGTGTGTGTGAACTTATGTATCATGATGTATTGTCATGTTTGATCTGTAGTACTCTTTGATGTGTCGTTGAACTTTTGAACTTATGGATGGTGATGTATTGTCATGTTAGATGTGTGGTTATGTATAGTGAACTTTTAAATGAAATTATGACATTATGTCGAATTTAAATGAAATTATGTTGAATTTTGATGAATTTAAATAAAATTTTGTTAAATTATATCAAATTTAAATGATGGCATAAAGGTAATTCCTATCAAATTAAAGGGAGATTATGTTGAAATTAACCATTTTGCTGCCTGCTTAACAGTAGTTAATACCAAAACGAACGGGAGTGACAAATGAGGCACCAAACTTTAAATGGATGGAAAATAAGGAAGCCAGACTTTCCTAGTGGCATATAAGGAACCGCGAAGTTCAGCAATGGCTAATAAGAAATTAACTCTTACTTCAATATTTGTAGTTTCTGCTCTTTCCCATTTTGCTTCTTTGCTCTTGCACCTTTTTTTCCAACTCTAATCGTTCTTACACTATAAGAGTAAACATTTATTCAATTCAAAGAGATATGTTCCTCTCTTTCTTTTCATTTTACTTCTATTTTCCTGTTTGCTTAGTTTCTGCACTTGAAACTTAAAAGAGGGTAGAACTTTTTATTTCCTATGTGAAACGGTAACTATGAAACCAACATGGCAACCATGCGGCTACCACTACTACAGAACACCCCATCACTAGTTCGCTGCTAACTTGGAGCTAGCTTTACTTCCAGTTTACAAACCTATAATTAATAAGCGGTAGTGATATCCCTCTGTATCAGTGTTGGTTCCATACCCAATAGTAATGTAGATATTAGTGTCGGTTCAAACTAATGACTAGCATTGATAAGCCTCTCCTGGCCTCCTCACCCCTCCACCCAACCTTTATCAGTGTTGGTCTATGCCATAAACATCCCACCTTTTGCTCGCCTCCCCCTACCCCCTATCCCCACTCCCTCCACGTCCTTCACCTCCTAGCCCTTGTACTATAAAATACAATTAATGAGAAAGTCCATGATCACTGCAATTTCATAAGAAGTAAACCGATATACTAATAAATTGTAAGTTAACGAGCATTACATTAACAGTTAATACACATTCAAGCCAAGTTCACCTCATCAAGAGTACAATCATTCACACCAAGTTTTCGATTAATAGTTCAACGTTTTGACTTACTCTTACAAATTGATAAAGGGTCATTTGGTCAGGGGCCAACTAGCAATGACAAAGTGCAAAACTCACCGTTTGGATTGACAACATGAGGAATGATGAACCCAAGGAGTTGTTATGTGATTCATTTGATTTGATAGTAGCAGTGAACTCGTGTGTAGATTGAAACGATGTCACCAAAAGAATTAAATGAATTAATCATAGAATCATATGGTTATGCAGCCGGTTTCTTTATGGCAAAAAACCACAGCATCACTGGTCAGTTTATCTGTGCTCATTATATCCATGAAGCTACATTTATAGAACCCACATAGATTATTGCCCTGTCTTTAGCCTTGCATATGACACTGAGAAAAAGAATGTAAGCCTTCTTGTACCGACCATTAAGTAGGAATTGCAAGACATGATTTTTTCGTGCGCATAATATTAAGATCCATTTCAGACATTGAATTCCTTCCTGTATGGATGGTAGTGAGTGGTCTTCTTAGAGTATCCTGCAAAAGCCCTATGTGTGAGTCGGTTATGATCGGGTAGTAGGTTATCCCATATCCTATCCTAATTATTTTTCAATCGGAAGGGTACATATACGAGTAGTGATAAATCGGGTAGGATACAGGTACTTGCAAACAAGTAGAAAACAAGTCTCAAATAATATAGGAATGGGTAGAAGATGGATAATAGGTACTTAGTCGGATAGTACATGAATTACCTAGCATAAAAACATGTGATGAAAATAATCTAACTAACACATGCCATCCAATAAATTGTCCGATTAATACATAATATAATACATGGAGTGCAATAAACACACAGTCTAACAAAACATCCAACTAATATATAATCCAACACATAGGTATAACATAGTCCAACACAAATAGCTCGACATGAAGTTCAACAAACATGTAAAATCCAACACAATTACACAAATAGCTCAACATAGAGTTTAACAAGCATACATAGTCTAACTCCAACACAAATAGGTCAACATCGAGTTTAACAAACACAGATAATCTAACATAAGTAGTTCAACATAGAGACATAGAGGTTAATAAACATGAATAGTTCAAACATGGACTTGACATACAAAACAATTTCATCATACATACACCAAGATCAAGTGTCAACATTGTCCTTCATCTCCTCCATAGCATTCAAGTCTTCATTTAAGGTTGTTATCACACTTTTTGAATCTAAAATCGATAAAAAGAACAAATTAATGCTTATGGAAAGAAGACATGCAAAATGAAGAAATAAGACCAAATAATAAATATAATCCAAAATATGGAGTTGACATGAAAACAACCACATTATGGTTACACCAAGATCAAGTGTCAACGGTATCCTCCATCTCCTCCATAAGTCTTCAAATACGGTGGTCATTATATTTTTGCATTTAAAATTGACTAAATAAGAACAAATTAGCACTTGTAATAAAAGACATACTTAATGAATAAATAAAACCTTGCAAGAAAGATAAAAATTGACCTTTTTGTGAAGCAATAATCCAATATTTTGTGTAAACTAAGGCCTCAACAATTTCAGGATCAAGAAAACTAACACATTCACCGATGCTAAATACGGACTCTGAAGCAACCATTGACACTTTGCATAGATAGCACATCACAGGCGAAACGAGAAAGAACAAGAAAAGTTGTCATTTTCCCCTTCCATCATGATAACACATCAAATGCAACATCACCATCATTAAATTTTAATATGGGCATAACAAACAAAATTAGGCCCAGATAAGTCGGGTATCCACCTCCCATCACAGCATAGCCTCGGTTGCACTCCGTATCGCTTGCTGAATAAATCAAGGCGCGGGTCCCATAGGTGCAACACTATTAGGTATAGAAATAACTTCAACTCAAGCAACTATAAAAGGAAGGCACCAACGTAGGCAAAAGGGGGACAGACGAACATAGACGCAGACACAAGTACAAGCAAAGATAAGGAACAATAGCACGCACAGGACTTAGCCACCTTTCATACGCCCAACCGTGCAAGAGGAAGAGCGTTAGAGTTAGGTCATAGGAACATAGCCTGAGCTTGTCCTCAGGGGAACACTCGCCCAAATTTCCTCTCTTTAAAAAGCCCGCCAGTCAAGGCAACAAGAAAAACAATGGAGTAGGGTTGTTACCTCTCTTGATGGGTCTGAACCAGCCTAAAAATCCATGTGTCAAGGTGTCCTGTTCTAAATCTCCTCTCTGTCTCGCTGCAGACCTGGCCTGTAAGGTTCCAGCAGGTCGCTCACCCCCCTCTACAAATCTCTGCGATCTGACCCGCGGGGCCACGTCTGCGGGTCCCAGGAGACGACATATATCATGTGCTAGAGAAGAGTAATGTGACATTGTAAAATTTTTTCAAACATTTGCAAATATTCATTCCATTCAACCAATCATCACTTGAAGGGTTAGCATGTGCATATTTTGCCCTATCTTTTAAGTCCTAAACGAGCAAAAGCATCCTTGTAATATATAGCCATCCCATATTACGACATATTCTAGAGTTCCATCTTGTGTATAAAGACAGGACCTTTTATTGTCCAAATCACATTTATTAGCTCATTTTGAACGTTTTCAAATGCTTCCCATTGTTAAGGTGACATTTTTACCATAACCGTTATGAACTCTCTAATATTTTCAGTTACACCATCAATTACATCTAACCCATTTGTAACAACCAGATTCAATATGTGATTTGCACATCTAACATTAAAGAATTTGCCCCCCCCACACACACACAAGTATCCCTCTTGCATTATTAATAGCAACATCAACTGCAATTTTGTTTGAAGAAGCATTGTCCAATGAAAGTGGACAATGCATTTGAGATGGGAGGCAGGGCAGGTCGAGCGGTGGAAGGGTGGCGGTCAGGGACGGTGGGCGGCGCGGTAGGGAGAGCCAGAGATGGGAGGTGGGGCATGGGCACACAACAGTGTGGACTGGAGTGGGCGATGGTGGAGCCTAGAGAGGACGGCACGATGGTGAAGAATGAAGAGGGCGACACATAAGCTATTATGTACCATACATTTTGTTCGATGCAATGGCCTAATACAATAAGTTCTTCTATATGTATGTTTGATCCAATACTTTAGTGACATGCTTGTGTCCGTATACCATATCCTACATTTGTTTTTTTTGTTTGGTTCATCTCGTCCAAGGAACTGCTCGTGTAACACGGAATGAAGCTGCCTAAGGCCATCTCCAATGTAGGTACTTATGTAGGTGCTTAGAAAAATGTGACATCCTAATAAAATTATTAGGTGTCCCAAGTTTTAAAGCAAAGAAAAACTAAGGTACACTCAATTCCATTATTTATCCTTATTGAAATTTATCAAAGCTAGTGTTTTAAGAGTCCGATGGGCTATTTTATGCACAAGACCTGCTTAGAATTTGGGCTAAAGCCATGGCAACATGTGTCCTAGGCCCCAAATGCGCCTCTCACCTTTTCCTAAATTTTTGGGTTTACCGGAAAATCATATTAAGCCCAAAAAGGCTCAATTTAGGTGGTATTTCGCATGAAATCATGAGGAATACTATCCAAAAATTTTACAAAAATAGGAGTCTTCTAGAAGCCATAGATGACCTGTTCCCCATGTTTCGGCCGCAAACTCCGAAGGAAGTCGGGATTTAATTCGGCAAGTCCCGAATTCTAATATGAATAGGTTTAGACTTTCTAATTCTTCCCTAACTCAACCTGGCCGAATCCACCCCTCCCCCAGCACTATATAAACCCGCCAAGACCCCCTCTTGACGTTCACAACTCGTGGAGCCCCGAGTTAGAGCCCTAGCTACAAAACCCTTGCTGCCAGAAAGCTTCACGAAGAGATTTCGCCGGTTTTCAACACCCAAGTTTTGGTGAGCATCTAGGACGTCCTAGATCTCGTTGAGATGAAAAGAACGGTACCAAGAGCGCCCAAAACCAAGGTCCCTAACCCGAGAAATTGCTTGCCAAAACCCTGTTGCTCCCATATCCGCCGCCGCCGTGACATCGCCGACAGCGCCGTCGGCGCGACCCGCGGGGCCAACCCGCTGCTACCACACAACCCCGCGCGGGCGCACGAACGCGCGACACATGCCGCCGCCCGTCCCGCGGCCCCACCAGCACTGCCGCCGCCCGCATCGCGCGTCTTTTCACCCCGCATCATTAACGAGCGGGCCCAACAAAGCCGTAGGCCTCGCTTGTCAGTCCCCGTCGCCACTTGCCACACGTCCCTTCGCCACCGCCTTGTTTGGACAGTGAGGTCCGCCTGTTAGCGTCGTGCGACGCGGACAGGTGAGATCCACCTGTCGGCGCCAGCCCCTGCGCGACCTCTGGGTCGTCTGGGCCGAGCGCGCGGAGAGAGAGTGTGGGCCGGGAGAGAGAGCTCAGCCCAATTGGAGATTTTAACCCCTTTTTATTTTTAGTGAATTTCCTATTTTGCTGGATCTTCTTCGAATTGTTTAGGGAGCTCCCTAACTCCAAATTGGAGGATTCTAGAGCCTAAAAATCCTATTTAATCCCTAGAGTTTTCCTATATTCTTATTAACTATTTTCTCTATACTGAATTTGGTGTTCTTTATTGTTTCTTTCTTACGTGTAGATCCCTGTTGCGAGGACTGCTGCCCGGGAGTTGCCGTAGACTCGCAAGAATCCGAATTTCTTCAAAGGCAAGCACTAGTTTTCATATTCCTACCCCATGTTTACAATTTCACTTTAAGTCTTTCTATTATAACTGCTACTTGCATTCATATTAGACCAGTGCGTGTGTACCTAATTATGCTACTCTTCTACTATCATGTTGTAACATTGATTGATGAACCCCTCTATTGTTCTATAGCCTATCCTTTGATCGACTAGATGGTAGCATTGCATTGGTTACCCACTTATAAAAACGAGATGGCGGAACCAAGGCTTCGATGAGTTTTGATTAAAACCTAATCAACTAAAATCAATGTGTGGTTGGTTAGAGGAGACCCGGTTGAGATGATTTCTACGTTGTGGTTGTGGTATGGAGGTCTCCTCTACTAAGGACTCAAGCTTGTTAACTACTAGACCAAACCAAATAGTACGACCACTTGTGCCTTCGGCCCTGACCGACTACCTTAAGAAACCCACTAACCACTTGCTCGCAACTTATCTGATTACGGTTAGATACTTTCGCCCTAGTGTAAGGAACCGAACCTTATCTGAGGGGCGGGTTCATCACTGAAACCGAATGACTTAAATGGGGAACGCCCCTAGGTGGTGTACAGAAGAAGTAGGCACCCTACATGAAGACCCGGACGTAGTTTTTCGGATTGGAGCAGACGTCGTGATCCCCAAGAATTGGAGTATACCTTATCTACCTCGGGATGTATTTGGCATGTGTACGAGTTCGTTACGAGTCCGTTACGCCCTCAGCCCGGCCCTATTATCCCTCGGTAGGTCGGTTGTTCAACACTATATATACGAGGTCCCTACGGCGTGTAGAGGACCACGCGAAGAAGATTAGCCAGACTTGAGTAGATCGAATACTACTTTTTGTATACCCATAATCTCGTCGAGACCTGTTTGTCTCGCCGAGTTCTTCCTTGTAATCTTTCTTCATATAACAAAGCACTGGACGTAGGGTTATTATCTCCCCGGATAGGCCTGAACCAGGATAAAAACTTTGTGTTTGTCCCCTGCTCGTTGATTGCTCTTTGCCTTGCTCGGCAATGTCTTCTGTCTCCACTTCTCAAGAACCTTAGTTGACTTGGGACCGATATCCCAACCGTCGATAGTTGGCGCCGTCCGTGGGGAGTCGGTAGATCAAGTCTGTTCGAGCATGTCGAACTCATTCAGCGATCAGGAATCTCTTCCTGAGGGCTATGACACAGAAGGGCAGGATGTCACATCCCCTGCCACATCGGATCGATCCCTTCGATCTCGATCGCCTTCCAGAGCTGGGACAGAACTCTCCGGCTATGGTCTTAGATCACGCTCCCATCATTGACGATGATTACGGAACCGACGATCTTTACGCCGGTTTAGATCTCTCGGATTCCAAGACCATGTCGGTCGATTCCTCCTGCGGCGACACAGTGATGACACCGTCTAGTGTGCCACCGTGCGGCCGTCGCAGTGTCAACATGGCCGGCGCGGGAACCTCAGAGGATCCTGTGCGGGCCCCGGCGGCCGACGAGATCGAGCAGGTAAATTCTGCTCGACAGCAAGATGGGGCCACATCGGCTGCTCGCGAACAGGAAGTTGTTCGCCGCAGTCTGGACGCCTCAATTAACCAAACCTTGGCGCAGATTCGCAATCAGCGCAAGCGACAACAACGTGACCCGCCTCGCGCACCTTCACCAAATCCCCGGCAGAAGTTCTACCTGCTCGGGCGGCTTGTCCTAAGGACAATTTCCCACTGCCTCGCGTAGACCAACTGGTCGACGCGACAGCGGATGCCCAGCTTTTGATTTTTTGGATGCTTACTCCGGTTATTACCAAATAAGCATCTCCCCCCGAGGATGAAGAAAAAACTGCCTTCATCACCCCTTTCGACACGTTCTGCTATACGACCATGTCTTTCGGTCTAAGCAATGCTGGTGCCACCTTTCAACGCTTAATGGAGAAGACTTTCCCAGAACAGCGCGGAAGGAACCTAGAGGTCTATGTCGACGACATAGTTGTAAAGAGCAAATATGCTCCGGATCATGTAAAAGACCTGGCCGAGACATTTCATAATCTCACCAGGCACAACATTAAATTGAATCCAGAGAAGTGTACTTTTAGAGTTCGATCCGGCATGCTGCTCGGTTATGTAATTGGTTCACAAGGAATTTCTGCTAACCCTGAAAAAATCGAGGCCATTGAAAATATGTAGGCTCCGACCACCGTTAAGGAGGTTCAGAGCCTCACAGGGCAGACGGCTGCTTTAAGCAGGTTTATTTCCCGTCAAGGCGAACGCGGGCTGCCCTTCTTCAAGGCCCTGCGGAAGCACAATGGCTTCGAATGGACAGAGGAGGCTGACAGATGTTTCAAAGATCTCAAGCAATACCTGTCCAACCCACCTATCTTGATTACCCTGCGACATGGCGAACAGCTTCTGCTGTATCTTGGCTGCACGCCACAAGCGGTGAGCGCTGTCTTAACGGTGGAGAGGGAAGGCATTCAGCGACCAATCTATTACGTGAGCGAGGTACTTCATGGATCAAAGGAGCGTTACCCTGAAGTCCAAAAGTTTCTCTGTGCCTTGCTCATGTCCTCCAGAAAGCTTCGGCATTATTTCCAAGCGCACCAAATAATGGTCCCGACCAAGTTCCCTCTAGGCGAAATCCTACGGAACAAGGAAGCTGGCGGACGCATAGCTAAGTGGGCAATGGAACTAGCTGAGTTCGACATTCTATTTGCTGCCCGAACTGCTATTAAATCCCAGGTCCTGACTGACTTTGTCGCTGAATGGGCCTGCCCGCCCAAATCCCAGGAAGCTCCCGAGCAACCTGAAGAAACCCCCTGGACCATGTTTTTCGACGGTTCGCGCACTGGAAACTCGGGGGCTGGTTTTGTTCTCATCTTCCCTCAAGGAGAGCAACTCCAGTATTCTATCGAACTACACTTTGCGGCAACTAACAACGCCGCGGAATACGAGGCCCTCCTCGCAGGACTAAGAACGTGCAAGTCGCTCGGCGCCCAACGGCTAACTGTAAAGGGAGATTCACAGCTGGTCATCAATCAGGTAAACAAGGAGTATCAGTGCTACGATGACTCAATGGCGCGATACCTAGTTGAAGTGAGGAAGTTGGAGCGTCACTTTCGATTCTTCGAGGTGCTCTTCGTGCCCAGGAAGGACAACTTCTTGGCCGACCATCTGTCCAAGTTTGGATCCTCACGAGAACTTGCCCAGACAGGGGTGCTCATCGAGCACCTTTACAAGCCCTCTATCACGTCTCCGGACGAGGCAACAGAGACAGGTGGTGCTGTCTCCGTCATCGAGCAGGCTGCGGACTGGACAACGCCATTTGTCTGGTACCTTGCAGATGGGATCCTGCCCGGCGAAGAAGCCGAGCCTTCCCGGCTTATAAGGCGTGCTAGTTCATACAAGCTTGTGGACGGCATCCTTTACCGGCAAGGTGCTCTGGGAGTACTTTCCAAGTGCATCTCGCAACAGGAGGGTGTGTTCCTTCTTAGGGACATACATGAGGATGCCTGCGGCAACCACGCATCCTTCAAGACTCTGGTCGGCAAAGCGTTTCGCATGGGTTATTACTGGCCCACAGTGCTACAGGATGTCTGGGATGTGGTAACTATGTGCAAGGCATGCCAATTTCATGCCCGAAAGGCCTATAAGCCCGCCCAAGAGCTCCAAACGATCCCCCCATCATGGCCTTTCTCCACATAGGGTCTGGATCTGCTCGGCCCGTTCCCAAGGGGTTCAAGGGCTGCACGCATTTGCTCGTCGCCATCGACACCTTTACAAAGTGGATTGAGGCCGAGCCTGTGTCATCTCTTCACGCCAAATCGGTTGTGCGTTTCTTCAAAAACAATGTGATCACGCGCTTCGGGATTCCCCACAAGCTGATCACCGATAACGGTCACCAGTTCAGAAGCGAGCTATTCCAGGAATACTGCGAACAGCTGGGCACCAAGGTCTGCTTCGCCTTTGTAGCACATCCACAGAGCAATGGAGCAGTCGAGCGAGCTAACAGACAAATAGTCCAGGGTATCAAACGGCGAGTATTCGCGACTCTCAAAGATCACAACAAAGCCTGGGTCAACGAGGTTCCTTCCGTCCTCTGGGCCGTCCGCACCACAGCCAGCCGGGCAACCGGGGAAACTCCTTTCCAACTGGTACTCAGCTCGCCTCGCACGAGCTCGGTCAACATGGTTGACACAGAGCAAGAGCGCTTACTCGAACTCGACCTCCTCGAAGGCACACTCGACCGGGCACAAGTCAGAATGGCGCGCTACCAGAAAGACCTTCGCCGGCATGCTGCCAAATCTGTCTGACCAAGGGCTTTGAAGGTGGGCAACCTCGTTCTGCACCGTGTCCAGAACCTGTCCAATGCCAACAAGTTAACTCCACGATGGGAGGGCCCGTTCACGATCGTTTCTACTGCCCGCCCGGGGGCTGTACGCCTGGCAATGGAGGACGGGAGAGAGCTGACCAGCACTTGGAATATCGACCAGCTTCGTAAGTTCTTTGTGTAGGTCTTTCGTTTGTCTTCTTAGCTCTGCGCTTTTTATCAAACTTCGCACCTTGTTCGTCCAAGTCTCTCGGGCTGCTATGTAAAGTTCAATCCAATAAACAGTGAATGTTCGCAGTCCCCTGCGGCCCTTTTCACATCTTGTCTTCTCAGACTATCTTCTCTCTAGTAACACTTGATGGCTGTCCGGTCTTGCGAACTCTTGGATCCGCGATCTTCAGGTTTTCCCTGCCCACATCTAGTTTCAGCAAGTTCCTAAACTCAGAGTTGTGTAACACGGCTTTCCGCCTTGCGGCTAAGTCTGCTCTCGTAAGCCCCCCGTGGCAGAGGCACTTACCGCGTTCGGCACAACCACTTGGCAAAGCCTGCTCTCGTAAGCCCCCCGCGGCAGAGGCACTTTCCTTGTTCGGTTACCTCTGGAATCGCCTAGCTTACGTTAACGAGCAGTTAGTGGCATAAGTCGATCAGGATGCGGGTGTCGCTCTATCTCTCTACGCACGTGCTTGAATTCGCAAACTTAGGTCTTCAATCATCGTCCGTACAGGAGGCTAGGGTGTCGCTCTTTTGCTTGTGCACCTGTTCGAGTTCGCAAACTCAGGTTCTCGAACAGATGCACAACAGGGGCTGGGAGTTAGGCTGGCATCCTACTGTCTTTTCTTAAAACTCTCTAGCGTTGTTTTGCCTTGATCCTAGTTTCCTGTTCGTTTTTGCCTTTTTGCTGCTCTTTTTTGCAGAGAAAAGGTAAGAGTTCATTTACACTAACAAATTTTACAGGTACAAAAGGCCCTTTCAGGTAATGCCCTACTGCTACTACTTAGAAGCAAGCTGCTCCTTCAGCTCCTCAATCTCTAACTTGAGGCGCAGGGCTTCCCCTTGGGCTCTGATCCCTTCCTTTGCTTCAGCTCGGAGGCGCTCGGCTTCCTCCTTGCTGATCGTCCTGTGATTGGCCTGCTCCTTGGCCTCTGCACGACTTTGACCTCCTCAGTCTTGGCCCGCAGCTCCTCGGTCAGACTTTCGTTCTGACTAAGGCACTGCTCGGCGGTCTTGAGCTGCTCGGCCAGCCCTTTGACCCTCCCTTCCGCGGTGTGCGCCCTTGCGGCCAGCGCATGAAGCTCCTCGGCCTCTTTCTGTGAGAGCCGCGGGGACGACACCCCCTCCTCGGTTAGCTGAGCCTTGAGCTTCTTCACCTCCTCCTCAAGTCGGTTCTGGCTTTCGGCCGCGGCCATGAACTCCTCCTCGAGCCACCTCATGCGGCGCTGGCCCTGGAAGGCTCCCAAAATGGCGCAGCGCTCGATGGCGACACCTTCTTCGAAGTCCTCCATGGTGCCCCGCAAGACCTGAGTGAGAGAAGAACAAGTTCGTTATATTGGGTTGCTGGTAACTTAAACGGACAAGTTTTGGTTTGAGGCTTACCTCTTGAAGCATGTGCTTCAAGTTTTGGCGTAGGCGCTCCCCGAGTCCGTGGGTTGCGAAGCCCTGGCTGCTCGGAGCGGTCGCAGCGCGGCGTTCTCTCCGCTGCGTCTTCTCCTTACGGGAGCGCGTCCGCTTGGGGGCAGTGGCGACGGGCGAAGATTTTTCGCCCTCGAGCTCCTGCCCTTCCTCTTCTTCCTCCGCCCGATCTCCCTCGGGCAAGACCGGCACCGCTCTGCTCGGCGACGTCGGTGGGACCGCGGACAGGGTGACTTGCGCCCCCTGCTCGCGGCTATCTCTCTGCTCCCTGGCGGCGGGTCCCTCGCCCTGCTCACCAGAAGTTGCCGTCGCCACAGGGATGAGTTGCCCCTACGACGAAGTGCCCGGGGCCGTCTGTTCGGTCCAACCCCGAGCAGCTGGCGAAGCCAACTCCTTGGCCCCGCTCTTCGTGGCGTCGCGCCCCGCTTCTTCGGCTTCGAGCCGCCCCACCACGCCCTTTAGCACATCGATCGATCTGGTCGGTGGAGCCCGACGGAAGCATGGCCCACGCTGCCAGCTTGTCCTTGAGCGCAGCCAGTCTCGTTGTCCGCGATGCACCGTGTAGGTGCTCGGGTAGTAAGGACCGCTCGATCGCTGCGTCCACGTTGTCGCTGGCGATCACCTCCTCGGCAACTGATGAAAATAGTGCGTTAAGACCTTCGGTTCGGTAGAATGTAAAGGGGCATATTCTTCGCCATTGCATAACAGCCGTGCCCGCCGCTGCAAGCTTGACCTTCCTCTTTGCTCCGTGACGGAGCTTGCGCCTCTTACTCGGCGGATCCTCAGCTTCTTGTTCGCCTTGGCCCCCGGGCGCCCGCGGCGACAAACTCAGCTCCTTGGTGAGCTGAGCACTCTTTTTGCGCAACGCAAGCAGAGCCTCCTTGCGCGCGACCTCCTCCTTGTGCCTCCTCTGCTCGACGATCTGTTGCAGCCATTCCATATGGCCCGGGTGAGCCCGTGCATAGCGCTTTAGCCAGTGGGTCAGGTTTCGTACCTCATCGTCGTCTTGTTCGGTGAGGAGGGATGGGCTTGGGTGTTCCCCCCTTGGCTGGCCGCGCGTGCGCTTGGCCTGCCCGGCGCGGATCGTCGCCGCAGGGGGCTTCGGAGGCTGTTGGCGGCCGCTGCGGCGCGGCGAGCTCCGCGTCGGCTCAGCAGCCACCTTGGGCTTCTCGGCCACCTTGGTCTTGCCCTTCCTCGCTCCCTCCTTATCGGGTTCTGAGAGCTCATCGACAACCCCGCCGATGATCAACTGCTCGTCCTGCGTATTTGGAGGCGAATGTGAGCATGCCTTAATCGTGTAAGTCTAGCAACTCAGATGGGGTTTCTGCGAAAGTTACCTCTGATGAGCGGACGAGCACATTCCTTGGGCATGTGTAGGCCACCACTCCGGTCACCTCAGTCTCCTTCCTAGCGGCCTTCAGCATGGTGTCGATCTGTTCGGCCACCTATGCGTCTGTAGGTTTCACTGCCCGAACATAAGATGTATTTAGTTCCTGTTCGGATGAATCACCAACAAAAGGGGTGAGTGTTTGAGGAACTTACCCGAACTCTCCCTGGTGATGTCCTCCCAGTCTTCTATCTTGTAGAAGGGTAGGACCTCCTCCATAGCGGACAGATCCTGTTCGCCACGAAGTCCCGGATGATCTCTCTGCTCGTGAGCCCGAGGCCCACGAGGGAGGCGATCTTCCGGGTAAGATACCACTCCTCGCTGGTCGGCTCCGGCCGCGGTATCTGTGTCCTCTTTGCCGGAGCTTGTCCGGTGAAGAAGAGCTTGCTGTCGCAGCTCCGCTTGGTGTAGAACCACCTCATCCACCACGCTCCCATCGAGTCGAGCAATGGTGGACGAGGGTATGGCGCGTCGTCGGCAGTTGCCCGGAGCTTGAGGTAGTAGCACCCGTGTCCAGAAGCGGCGGAGCTGTTCCTCGTTACTGCGTAGTAATGGAGGAACAGCCCCACCGATGGATCAACGCCTAGATAGCCTTCGCACAGGTGCGCGAAGACGGCCATCTGGAGGAACGAGTTGGGGTTGAGATTCGCAACCTCTAGCCCGCTGATGTTCAGGAGGGCCTCCACGAAATCGCTTTCGGGAGAGCTCAGCCCAAACATGGCGAAGAGCTCAAAGTTGACGAACTCATCTTCCAGCGGCTTCGGCATCTCCTCCTCCCCGGGTAGCCTCCAGCTGCCGGTGTCGATGTGTCCCTCTGCTTCCAAAGTCTTCAAGTCTTCCTCGGTCATGCTAGTGCCTTTGAACTTGGCCATAACAATCCCCAGGGTTGGCGGACAGCTTTGGAGGTGGGCTGCGGCTGGTTGATGCTAGCGCAGTTGGAATAGGGCTTGGGAAGGAAAGGCGCGCAAGAACGGAAGTGGCGAGCCGCGGGCAGCTTGGGTGCTCTTCATAACCCTGGTCCGAGCAGCTCTGCAACGGTTTGTTGCCATAAAACGGCTAGTTTTTACAGCAACGGCTAAGTGAAAACGGTCGCCTGTTCTGACTACGCAGCGAGAGTTACCGTTGAAATCTGCCAACGTCTACTTTTTCTGGTTTCTGCATTGAGGGCTGGGTGCTCTGCTCGGACAGATGTGGTTCCCTGTTCGACGCAACAGAGTTGCTCGGCACTGGGCGGGTTTGTTCAGTCCCGAACAAGTCTTGTTCGGCTGGATCGTAACCTGTTCAGTCGTCTGTTGCACGTCTTTGTAGCAGAAAAATTACCCTCTTTGTAACTTAGAGTCTCAAGGGGAAGACCCCACTGTAGTGAGATATTCCACTTGAGTCTCAGAGGCTAGCTGTCAGGGATATAATGACGGCCATTGCCATGGCCCACTCCCTGACGGCCTAATCGAACAGTCTCCTAGGGCCTAGCTCCCTAGAGGGCTCTATCCGGCCTATGTGCATCCTGCCGAACAGCCTTCTGGTTGGCATGGTGCGTGGCGGCCAAGACTTCGTAGTCGAGTCCGACTCGAATAGAGTTCTGCACGGCTACGTGAAGACCCGGACGTAGTTTCCCGGATTGGAGTAGACGTCGTGATCCCCAAGAATTGGAGTATACCTTATCTACCTCGGGATGTATTTGGCATGTGTACGAGTTCGTTACGAGTCCGTTACTTCCTCAGCCCGAGCCGATTATCCCTCGTAGGTCGGTTGTTCAACACTATATATACGAGGTCCCTACGGCGTGTAGAGGACCACGCGAAGAAGATTAGCCAGACTTGAGTAGATTGAATACTACTTCTTGTATACCCATAATCTCGCCGAGACCTGTTTGTCTCGCCAAGTTCTTCCTTGTAATCTTTCTTCATATAACGAAGCACTAGACGTAGGGTTATTATCTCCCCGGAGAGGTCTGAACCAGGATAAAAACTCTGTGTTTGTCCCCTGCTCGTTGATTGTTGTTTGCCTTGCTGTGTAGTATCTTCTATCTCCCCTTCTTAAGAACCTTAGTTTACTTGGGACCAATATCCCAACCATCGACAGGAGGGGCCAGGGAAATCAAAAGAAAATGCAGGCGAAGTGGTGGACGTAGTAGGTTGGAACAGTCTTGTACCGTATCTCCTTCAGGATGAAACAGGGCTTGTGAGGAATATGTACACACTCTGCTGAGTTAAAACTATCATGATAGCCGTGTCCACGGTCATGGACAGGGCGAGAGGTTTTCACATGTAGTCCAACCATTTTCATAATTGAACTTGACTAGTGTAGGCTGGGTTTGGCATGGTGTGAGATTGCACCTTCCTTTGATGATTATCGGTATTGTTCTAAGAGCATGCATTCACTTAATAAAATCTTGCCAACTAAAACTTGACTAGAGATAGGTTTTGATGTAAAACAACCTATCCCCTATCATTGTCCTTGCATTCATATTTAAGGATTGCTTCCTGGGTAGCCGCATACTCATTATACCTATCGCGGATATATTTGTTATTCAGATTACGACCAGGATCAGGAGGGTCCTGACGGAGGTGCGCAAATCTAGCTGTGGTGTCCAGGTCGACGCCTTGGATATCGTTGCAGTTTATTTATCGCTACTCTGATATTATTATTTCCCTTTTATTTGGATCTTGGTGAACTGCTAAACAAGATTGCATGTTATTAATGTAATAGCAAATGATGTTACCTTTTGAACCATTATTTAAATCTAGTTATTATGCACTGTGATGATATATTCGAATTTTCCATCATGAGATACTAGCCTGGGTCTAGTATCGCCTCATGGTGTGGGACTCCCTGTACAAGTACTGGGGTCACGACAAAAAAAAAATCAGGTTTTTCTTGCCACATCAGCAAATAGAGGTGCTTATAGGAGAGAAAAGATCGGCTGTTACCCGGTGCTTGCGACCTTTTTTTTTATAGCTGCTTGCCTCGATGCTTCCTTCCCATCCCTATCGAGCAGCTGGTTGATTATATTTTTCCTGTTACGCTTGGTATCAGTCATTGGAGATTAAAGTGTCTGGTCTAGGTGCTCACAAGGCAGTTATATATAGTTTATAAGCACCTCTGAAAGCTATGATGCAGTGAGAGGAAGAGTTTTTATACGGGTGCTTAGTGATGTGGCACCTTAAACACGTAACTCTAAGCAGCTTGCATTGAAAGTGGCCTGAGATTCCATGATTCGTAACAGTGGTGCTTACTTGCATGTAACATCACCCATAATAGCTTCAACCTGATTCGTAAGGCTAAAAGAAGCTGCAACCTTGATCAAACTCACATCTGAAAACAAAAAACCAGGTTTACTAGTAGCTACGGCTCCAAACGCAACCGCATGCACTTAGGGATACAAATCGTCGAAGCCCCAATGGCGATATGGTTGTACTTGTGCTTGTGCCGGAAGCATTCGTGTCAATCGTGTGTGCTGGAATCACGCCGAGCTCAACTTATAGTCGAGCTGGCCCCACTTTGCGGAGACAGGATAAGACGATGCTCGCAGCTGCTTCAACTGGAACTGGCCAGCATCTACTTTACATTCCAGAATTGGCATAAAATAGCAGCACTGTTTGATTCCAAATGGTGATCGAGCTGAAGCAGAGAAATCAGCCAGTGTTTGTGCCTCCAGTCTCTGTCGATCGGGCATCCTATCGTGGTCGATTTGTTATTGGATAATAAAGCATTCATCCAAGCTTGATGATGATCGCTTTGCCAGTTAATTACAGAATATGCTCGTGTTTATCCGGCGATTAAAAGGCGGCGGCTGCCCATGGTGTCACGGACAGTAAAATCCTCTTACAAAATAAATCTCCATATTTCATTTTCTGTATCATTTTTCTAAATCATTATTCGTTCCCTATATCTCCATCCTCTCCAGCAGAGTCTATCATTAAAATATGTAGAGTTCGTATATAGAGTATCTCTAAATTTAGAGATTAAGATAGAGACTCTGCTGAATAATAATATTTTAGAGAACCTATCAGTGATGCTCTTAACAATTGATGAGGGCCATAGCGTTTTTGTGCTGTGTTGGGATCTAGAATTCTGGAACTTGTGTTAAAAACACCTGAATTAGAAGTATTTAGCTATCTTCTAGACTATGTAGACAATACTCCAGATATGCAATGCACAACAGTGCGTAGCACTCCAGATGTATCTCATGAACAGCTATTCCGGAACAGTGCGTCAACCACATCACACAAGCTTGATCAGGCTAAAAAAAACTTGTATCGCAAATCAAAATTTGTTAAGCAATTAAACAAAAATTCAGGTGACTACAGCACTAGATATCATTCTTTGGAGACAAGGCACACTGAAGGTAGCGGAGACCTTCCGAAAGAGGTACATCACCTCACAACAGTAATACTGAAACTTACAAACTGTCCTGTAACACACATGCCCGGGGAACATCCATAGGACATACCAGGATACCTCTTTCGGATGCCATCAGGTTACCCAACAAAACCATTCCACTAAAATCACATTCCAAATGCACAAAAGTTCAGGGGTTCACAACAAATGGGGCCAAAAATATTGTAAACTGAACTCCCTGCCAATTTTCAAGCAAACAGGCAGTCACTGGCATTCAAATCTTTGAACATGGCATACAAACATGAATGAAGAAATACTACTTTACTACATTGTTACCACCTGTTTTCCTTTTGGGGGACATTCAGAAAATTTATCTGAATAGTAGCATCATTGCGGAGTGTGGACTGATAGCAGTGACTCAAGGACTTAGAGAATACACAAATTAGAAAACTTGAAACTATTGTAAGATAAAAAGAAAACACAAATGTTGAGGGCTCAACACAGAATCATTCGGAAGTATTACTTCAATTGCCTGAGAGTCAATGTGATTGCATAAATGAATACCATTCTACAATAATGGCTGATCTGTAATGCTCAAACATTAAGGTGAATTGATCAATTGACTTCCAGTTTGAACCACAAGCACAACACTCTGAAAAAGACAAACATATTGTAAAACAACAACGTCATCACTGCACTGCAAATATAAGATGTATTCCTCAGCTGAGGAGCAAACAGTCAAGTTGAGCAGCACACACTGTAAACAGATGCTGACAATATATACATGTAGGAAGTAGTAATACCAACTGGAAAAGGCAAAGATGAAACTGACAGATTTTTTCCACGTGCACAAAGACACTAGTCATGAAAGTTCACATACATACACTAATACAAAATCCAATAATATCGTTCTGATCTATCATGGATTTATCATCCGATCCTATTATTCTATGTTCATCCATCTCATTTTAATCCTAACTAACTGTAGTTTCGTCGCATCATCAGTGTCGCCACAACACATTGTCTATGCTAGTCAAGATAGTATTCAGTAATAGAGAACAAAATTGCATTTCTGATATTTATTGTTCCATAAGACGAACAGTAATCTTCTCATGTTGCTTGGCAAAATGACAACCCAACAATTTGGTGTTGAACTCCACAGCTACCTGGAGATCTTGTAATGAAGCTTGGTAAGACTGCTCTGGTTCTGAAGGAACGGTGTGGTGCAATCCACCATTGAACGACAGGTTAGCTCTTCCATTTGTTTGAAGTGTCCTCCTTCCACTTCCCCTTGATTTAGCAACATCCAAACAGGACTTAAGCAACCGACATAAATGTGCAGTCAACCCAGAATTCAGTGCATGAGCACATTCCATGGATACATTCAAACCTTCTTCTTGCAACTTATGCTCAAGTAGCTTCCACAAGGACTGAGTATCTGGCAGCTCCCCATTAGTACAACATGTTTCAGAAGAGTATGAAGTAGAAGGCTGAGAAGCATGAGCCGTTTGGATCCCCAATGGAGCCCTAATCGGGCTCCGACTCTGCACACATGTTGGACTACTTCTTACTTGTTCAACCTCCTCCCCATCCTCTACAGAAACATTTTCCAACATAACCTTGCTACCCGCCGACACAAACTCCAGGGCACTCTGATGCTCCCTAGACCTCGGCACATTACAGGAATTGATCACCTCGCCAGGATGACCATGAGGTGCCTTCCCATGGGGACCAAGGGTGCTCAGGCTATCAGCCAACTTCCTATCCCTACTATTGATAGACCGGCCCCTCTTACCCAGTGAAACACCATTGCCCAAAGGCCCATTGGACACCATGCTAGTTTGTGAGTTGCCAGTTGCAGTCTGCTTACTCGGTGGCCCGACGGACAAGCAGGCATTGCTGAGGATTGACCGAATGAGAAAATTATGAAGCTTAATGTTCTCTTTCCCCAATACACCCATGCAAATCTTGTCAAACTCATGCTTGCTCAGCTTAAAGCTCAAGAATTTCTTGAGGCTGTTGAAGTAGTGCTCGGCTCGCTGATGGCCAAGCTTCTTGGTGATCTGGGATTTCAGCTCTTGGGTGTCGACATGAGCAAATTTCTGATGAGGCTGCATCTTGGCTCACCACCTCAAACCAACCACCAAAAATGCAGCTCCAAGAAGCAATCAATTTTTTCCTCCCCCACGCCCAATCAAGCAACACCGAACCCTAGAATGACGAATACGCAGTACCTTCACTAATCGATGAAGAGCTTTCCTTGAGTGATATATACACGAGATTCTAAGAACCTGCCTGCAAAATTAGATAAAGAAGTAAGAATTTAGGCTATTCTCACACCAAGAGGGCTCCCCGATCAGGGGACTACATGAATGCAACAAAATTGCTCAATGACTATGTTCAGAGCCCAAATCCGAGCAAAACAAATCATGAAAACCCAAATCGGAATCGATACAAGCTCGAATTTTGTGAAATTTGGACTGAATCGGCGGTGCAAGTACGAAACAAGAGAGGAAAAGATTGGGGGAAGATGGAGTGAATTGGTGGGAGGGCGAAACGGCTGACCTCGGATCGGCAGGATCGAACTGCCGCTGGGAAGAAAAAATAGCCGATTAAATGGTAATTTAGTAAAAAAAAAACACTTTTTGCGGCGGCTGCTCTCGGTGTTTCCCCCAATTATCATTCGGCTGCGAAGAACAAGTGTACTTGGAGGCTCACGGGCAAATGGCTACACGCCGGCCGCAGCTGGGCTAGTGTCTCACCGACGCATGGGTCTAGAAGGGCGGCTGAGCGTGTTGGTCCAGATGTAAGCGAGGGGAATAGTGTTGTGCGAGGTGGAAAATGCTATATGGTTTGTTGAGGGTCAACCGCACGTGTAATATTCAGAGTAATGATAAATAAGCTGTAGCGATATTCAAGGCGTCAACTCGGACACCACAGCTAGACTGCGCCTCTGTCAGAACCCTTCTGGTCCTAGCCGTAATATGAATAACAAATACATCCGCGATAGGTATAATGAGTATGCGGCTACTCAGTAAGCAATCTTTAATATGAATGCAAAGACAGCGATACGGAATTGGTTATTTTACACCAAAACCTATGTCTAGTCAAGTTTTAGTTAGCAAGATTTTATTAAGTGAATGCATGATCTCTAAATAATACCGACGATCAACAAAGGAAGGTGCAATCTCACACCAGTCCAATCCCAGTCTACACTAGTAAAGTTCAATTAGAAAAAGGTGGACTATATGTGAAAACCTCTCGTCCCGTCCATGACCGTGGACATGGCTATCATGATAGTTTTAACTCTACAGAGTGTGTGCACGTTCTCCACAAGCCTCATCTCATCCCAAAGGAGATATGGCACAAGACTGTTCTAACCTACTACGGCCACCACTTTGCATGCTCTTTCTTTTAGTTTCCCCAGCCCCATCAGTGCCCGCTGTGATAGGGCGCCTACTACTTTTGGACGCCACCCGAGGGCGTTTCCCATTTAAGCCATTCGGTCTCAAAGACGAACCCGTCCCTCAGGTAAGGTTTGGTTCCTTACCCTAGGGCGAAAATTATCGAACCATAACCGGACAAGTCCCGAGCAAGTGGTTAGTGGGTTTCGTAGGGTACTAGGTCAGGGCCGAAGGCACAAGTGGCCGTACTGTTTGGTTTGGTCTAGCAGTTCACAATCTTGAGTCCATAGTAAAGGAGACCTCCATACCACAGCCACAATCCAGAAATCATCTCGACCGGGTCCCCTCTAACCAACCACACATTGATATTAGTTGATTAGGTTTTAATCAAAACTCATCGAAGCCTCAGCTCCGCCATCTCATTTTTATAAGTGAGTAACCAATCCAAAGCTATCGTCTAATCCAACGATAGGCTATGAAACAATAGAGGGGTTCATCAATCAAGGCTACATCATGATAGTAGAAGACTAGCATGGTCAGATACACACGCACTAGTCTAATATGAATGCAAAACAGTTATAACAGAAAGACATAAAAGTGAAATTGCAAACATGGGATAGGAATATCAAAACTAGTGCTTGCCTTCGAAGAATTCGGAGCCTTGCAAGTCTGTGGCAACTCCCGAACAACAGTCCTCGAAAACAGTCGCAACAAGAATCTACGCGTAGGAAAAGAAACAATAAAGAACACCAAATTCAGTACAGAGAAAATATTTAATAAAAACATAGAAAAATTCTAGAAATTAAATAGGATTTTTAGGCTCTGGAATCATCCAATTTGGAATTACGGAGCTCCCTAAACAATTCAGAGAAGATCTGGCAAAAATAGAAAATTCCCTTAAAATAAAATGGGTTAAAAACTCTAAATGGCCTGAACTCTCTCTCTATCGCGGCCCACTCTCTCTCTCTTCACGCGCTTGGCCCAAACAGCCTAGAGGCCGCGCGGGGGCTGGCATCAACAGGTGGGTATAGACGGGGCAGCGGCGCGGGTCCGCATCGGGACACGTGGCAAGCGGTGATTGGGGCGACGGTGGCTGCGACTGACCAGCGGGGCCCATGGCTTCGCCGTGACCTCTCGTCTGCGACGCTGGCTGCAATGGTGCTGCGGCATCAGCGCTGGTGGGGCCCTCGCGGGTGGCATGACAGCAGCTAGTTGACCTCGCGGTTCGTGTCGGCGGCGACTGCCGTGGAAGCTGCAAATCTTCGGCGAGGAATTTCTCGGGCTAGGGACCTCGGTTTTGAGCTCTCTTGGTACCATTGGAATCATCTCGATGAGATCTAGAACGTCCTAGATGCTCACCAAAACTTGGGTGTTGTGGCTAGGGCTCCAACTTGAGGCTACACGAGTACTGAACATCAAGAGGGGGTCATGGGGGTTTATATAGTGTTGGGGGAGGGGTGGATTCAGCGAGGTTGGGTTGGAGAAGAAATAGAAGTTCCAAACCTACTCGGATGAGAATTCAGAACTTGCCGAATTAAGATCCTGACCTTCCTTGGGAGTTTGCAGTCGAAACTTGGGGAGTAGGTTATCTATGGCTTCTAGAAAACTCCCCTATTTTTGGAGAATTTTTGAATAAATATTCCTCATGATTTCATGAGAAATACTTCCTAAATTGTGCCTTTTTAGGCTTAATCCGATTTTCTGGTAAACCCAAAAATTAGGAAAAGATGAGAGGTGCATTTGAGGCCTAGGGCACATGTTTCCACGGCTTTATCCCAAATTCTAAGCTGGTCTTGTGCATAAAATAGCCTATCGAACACTTAAAACACTAGGTTTTGATAAATTTTGATAAGGATAAATAATGGAATTGAATATACCTTTGTTTTTCTTTCTTTTAAAAACTTGGGACACCTAATAATTTCATTCGTATGTCACAAGCTGCGCTTCTTCAAAAGCTAATGCCGAGGTAATTTTACCTAGCGTATACCCATTGCTAATTACTCTGAGCACTCGGGGCCTCGACCCTCAGGTCATACACAATGGCAAAGTTATAAATCTGATTTGCCCATATAACCTAATTTCACAGTGCTATTAACTCATCATCCTCACATCCAGATAAGCAGAGCCTATATACTTATCCATATGATAAATGATTTTATATCCTTTCAGTTCTTGAAATACTTTATATAGTAAGTTTCCCTATACCTAGGGTTACCAATGGAAAGGGAAATTCAAATATAGGTGGGTATTTGGATTTCAACATTTTGGTTCTTAGCTAATTTATCAAACAAGTAAAATAGCAATCTTGGCAAAGAATAGTAACTGGAAAGTAATGTATAAATAAAGAAATAAACAGGGAATCAATATGCATAAAAAAATGAAAAACCTGCTTTGGTCAAAGACTTCTTCTACGGTAGGATCTTCCGGTGCCTCTACCCAATATACTGGTTCAGTAGCACTAGTGTCTTGTTCAGCTTTGGATGTAGCAAGATAATTTTGTAATAAATTTATTTATGTGTAAGAAAAAGGTTTTGGGGTAACCTTGGAGCATAGGTGTCTATAATTTCATGTGTTTAACTAGCTTGTAAATGGATTATTTCCAAATATTTTAGCATTGTCCTAGAGTTAGTTGAGTTAGTTTACCCATATGTAATGTAGAGAAAAATATATATTTATTTTATGCAGTAGGGTTGTTGAATATTTGCCTCTTTTTATTACAGTTTTAAAATTGGGAGCTCATGTAGGACGGACATCCGTCAAAAGGTTTGGAACGGATGAGCATGATACAAGCTAGCATAAATGGGCGGATCATTTTTATGTAAAAGATTTCTAGGTTTGAAAATACTAGAAAATTGATTAAATAATTTAGATTATAGGGAAATTATTAATTTTAGTTTCTTGCCTCAGTTTCTGTTTTGCAAAATTCTTTCAATTGCTAAAGAGGATCTAGAAATTCTAAACTATTGTTCTGCCAGAGTGAGAAAATCTACAAAAAGTCACTTTTAGATGGAGAACATCATTTTGAACAACTTTTGTATAGAACATTTTGCCTAAATCGGCCATTTGAGGCCTTAATTTGAAGAAATTAAGAATCTAGAGCTGATGAATAGTGCCAAATTAGGGTTCTTAGGGGAAACGATTTGGGAATTTTTGATTTAGGAGGTTCTTGTCCAAATTTACTAGGGGGTTTGCTTCCGGGATGATCTAATATCAATTGCACACGGATTTCGGGACGGAGTTGGCTGGGGATAATCGACGGCGAGGTCAGTGGCGTTGGCTTGGGATGGAACTTTGGGGCTTTCCAATTTGGTACGCAATTAAGAGCATCTCCAATGGAGACAGGTCAGCTAGCTATAAGGCCTCCACCTAGGATTTTTGGATGAGCTGGAGGAGAGAGGGAAGGCTGAGCACAAGCGCTAGCGCTATCTGTGTCGCCGGACGATAGCGAGGCTCCCGAGGCGAGCTGGCCCACTGTCGCACCTGTGCCGCCACGTCGGAGACGCCGCCCACGCCGGAGACGCCGCCGTCGTGCCCGTGCCGCCCAAGCAAGGAGGGCCGCAACGCGACCTCGCCGCCAACGCCGTTGCCGCCGGCGCGAAAGAGGGAGAAGAGGGCCGCGACGCGACCTCGCCGCCAACGTCCTCGTCGCCGGCGCGGAGGCAAGAGAAGAGGGCTGCGACGCGCCGTCGCCGCCAACGCCGGAAACGCCGCCGTCGTGCCCGCGCTGCCAACATCCTCGTCGCCGACCGGCGGAGGAGCCCGCGTGCCGGCGGATCTCGAGGTCGCCAGCTACCATCACCGTCGCTGTTGCCGCCTGCCATGCAGTAGCCGTCGCCGGCGAGGATAGGGGCTGCATGGAGAGAGGCGGCGTGGGGAGAGGTGCGTCGGGAAGGAGGCGTGGGAAGGAAAAAAATGGAGGAGGAGGAGGATGACGGGAGTGGGGAAGAAATAAATGTTGTGGGTCCCATACAAATATTATAGCCAAATCATTGGAAGGGGGCATTGATCTCTGAGATGACATGGCTTGCCACATAGATGGCACATAGGTGTTATAGCCATCAACCATTGGAGATGCTCTAAGCAGTTGGAGCTACGGGGTGGGTATTAGTGGGGTAGTTTGAACGTTTCCAATGTAGATTTGGAGCAGAGAAGCGGCTGGAGAGGTGCGCTGATGCCGGCGACAAAGAGCAGGGGCAAGACTAGCCTGGCGGCGCGGCGCGAGTGGAAATCGAGGCTAGCTTGAGGTCTCTCAGAAGAAGAGGGAGCACCAGGGGGCGTCAAGGCCCTATTTATATGCCGATGGTAGGCTTGTCGCCGGGATGGAGTGGATGAGCTCGCCGGTGGATATTTTAAGTTTTTAACCGCGGCGGGGCAATCCGGGGAATGGGGCGCTTCGGGAATCTTCCGACTCCTTTACACGTTGCTCTAGCTTCGCCTCCAAATTTTCAATTGGGTTGACCGTGGATATGCTCGCCGGAGATAGAGGAAGTGGCAGGGCCAGCGAGCAGTGAATTTTCCGGCCGCTACATGGCAAAATTCTCCTTTCCGGGTTCATCTCGGGGAGGCTAATTTGTGCCAATCGATTTCTCAACACGCTGGCTTCATCATCTCTTTGGTGACCTAATGATGGTGTCGGCTACAGTGGTGGCGGGATCCATCACAACGGCGGCAAGCCGGCAACCTCACTGCGAAGCAGCAGCTGTGTGGCAGTGGCGAGCGCGACGAGAGGAAGACGACGACCAAGGATCGTCCGATGGCGCGACGCGGAGCGACCACAACTGTCGATCGCCACTTACCGGTTGGGTGTGCCGGCGCGCGGGATCGGCAGGGCTCGGCCAGCTGCCGACGCGTGGCTCGAGAGGAGAGATTTCCATTGAAATTTCAAATTTCTCAGTTAATTGCAAATTCCAGAGTTCTTGTTTTGAGCATTAAAATAGCAGGGAATTTGGAAAAATATTAGAAAAATTCCTGTAGGCTTAAAAAATTGTAAAGAATTTTCCTAAGGCATAAAAATATATATGTTTCACCGTAATTTATTAAGGAAAATTTGTTTAGTCTTCTACGGGTATATTAAAAATATGTCATGTTATGAAAATTTTATTCTAGCTTCATTATTAATTTTAATGAACCCAGTGCATCAAAGTACATAGAAAATGAGTGAAAAAATTTTATGCGTATTTCATGTTTAAAATTTTTTGGACTGTTACAAGCCTTAAAAGAAATCTTGTTCCGAGATTTAAGCTTCTGTGGTGAATAGGTGGGGATATTCTTTTCTTGTTTCTTCCTCCTTTTCCCAAGTGGCTTCTTTGTCAGTATGATGTTTCCACTTGACCTAGCAATATTTTTATTGTTCGGTTTATAACCTTTTTTCTATGGGACTGTCTATTCAACAGTCAACTTTTTTTTAAATACCCATCAGTCGATTTTCTGGACTGATCCAACGGCCCAGATCAACCCCGCGCCCAAACTCTCTCATACTTCCCCTTTCCCCTCCCCTCCACCACCCCCGACCCTGACTCTCCCCTGCTCCGCGCTCCTCCTCCTCCTCCTCTGTCGGTGTCTGGGAAACGCGCTCCTGAAGAGCAGCGGGTCCGCGGACTGGCAGATGAATTTGTAGTTGGAGTGAGGCCCAACGACAACCCTTCTCAACAGCCCGAGGGGCGGCCGAGCCTACAGGGCTCAGACCCCGCAGTCTTCCCGGACTAAGCCTGGCGCGACTTGACGATCCGGGTACAGATCCGTTGTACGGTGAAGGAAGAAAACAGGGGGAAGAATAAAGGAGAGGGGGGAACAGACCGTGAAGACACAAGTGATTTACCCTGGTTCGAGCCCCCACTGCCGAGTAATAGCTCTACTCCAGCCTTGTTGATTATATGGTGGAAAACAGTACAGGAGGTGTCGAGACCGGGCTTGAAGGCACCGATCCCGAGCTTACAAAGATGGTGTCTAAGGACTACGACTACTGCTAAGGAAGCTTCGGAAGCGTATGTGGCTTGGGTGACTGCGAGGTGGAATCGAGATCCCGTCGCACATCCAGGGATCCTCCTTTTATAGGCGCGGCGGGTCCCGCGCCGGTCTTCGCTTTAGTGGCGATCTTCTTGTCTCATTCCGGGGCTCTGTCTGGTCTCGAGCCTGCAGGGAGAAGCTGGTCAGGTTAGTACTGGACACGTGTTTGTCTTATCATACCGATACGGGGAGGAATCTTTCTTCAGGGAGAAAGCACTTTCCCTTTATCCCCAAAATACTCCCTCTATCCAGAAATGATCTTCGTATTTGGCTGGTGCAGCAAGACCAAGACGTCATAAATTTTGGCCGCATGTGTGCATTGCAATTAAGCCGTGGTTTTGGGTAAACGCGATTAGGTAAATTTGCATGCAACAGAATTTGCACGCGCTCAGATTCAACAGGATGGCAACTCTTCGTTTCCTTTCCGCGCCAAATGAACTTTGCCGAAAATATTGCACCAAACAAGATTGAAAACGATCTCCAAATTCATGAAAACTTTGTGCGCCAAAGAACCCTAATGGATTCGTCCACGCGGACCTCTGCCTTCGCTAGGGCGAAGTCCTCCCAGAGCTCGTCCTCGAAAACTTTGGCGGCGGCCTTGGCCGTGGCTTCCGCCTTTTCTCTCGCGCGGGCCTCCTCGATCAACAAATCTGAATATCTAACATATTCGAATACAGATCGAATAGTCTAACAAATACAAATAAGATATATACTCAATTCAGATTGGATACGAATATCCTTCAATTTTGGCAGCAAATTTCAGCATGATATATTTGCAAAATACACATATGGATATCATCAAAATATATATAACAATATTAACAAATCTAAAAGCATGTATAATCTTGAACCAACAATGATGAGAGCAGGGCGACGTACCATAACTATCATCAAAGTGAATAAGTGATCAAATTCAAACATTTATGGTTCATAGCTAGTAGCATTACAAGATACTTAGTCTTAGAGAGCAGTTCGGATATCCGGTTTGATTAGAGCCCCAACAGCCTAATTGCTCAAGGCCCAACCGGCACCAGTCTACCACAAGACCAGCTGACCAAGGCACCAAGTGCAAGTGTGCAAACCTAGCCTCCATTTTTTTTCCCATTCCCACCCTAGTCCCAGCCGTCGCCGCCCCCACTGCCGGCGTCGCCTGCCGCCTCTCGCCCTGGTCCACCTTGTGTGGCTGCCATCCTCGCCGAACAGCTAGGTATCGCAATAGTTTAATACTTCGATAAAATATTCGTAACCGTACTCAGTCCGATTCGTATTCGGCCCATATTCGTGTCTGACAACATCCGATTCCGTATTCATATCCAAAATATCTGTAATCGAATCTGATTCCGAGAAAAATGCGATTAATGATATGGTTTAGCCATTATCTGATTTGACCCGGACTGTTTACACCCCTACTGCCACTTGCATTACCACATCTACCAGGCTCGAAACGGTACAAAACGGGCCAATTTATTAAACACAAGCTCATACTCCGCAAACGATCGTTTTCCTTGAACTAGGTGGGATAGGTACAGATCCATCTTCTATAAAAAATGATGCTGAGAAGTACTTTGCTTTGAACTTTTCTGTAAACAGCTCCCAAGTCGCTGGCCTCATAGAAATAGTCTGTGATGAGTGAACCCCCTCCCACCAAATATATGCCTGTCCCTTCAACTGTAAAGCAATATATTGAGTCTTCTCCTCGGAAGTTATCGCGATAGCGGCCATCTTCCTCTCTATGTTGCGCAACCAATCTGCTGCGTCAGATGGGGAATTCGAGCCATCAAACGTTTCAAAGTGGTATGATTGCCAAATATGCATGTTCATCCTTCGCATTACTGGGTTGACAACTGGAACTACTACTGGTTGCTATATCCGTCCTCTGCCCATCGGATGAGCAACATACTAAGCAACAGACTCATACATATGACCTTGACCATCACCAACGACTCCAGCCCGTCGGCCTTGACCTCCCCAAGCAGAAAGATCCTCCCCAAGGTTTGCGGCTATCTGACCACCACGGATTTTAACCAATTAACTATCATCTACTAACTATTAATTCCCTAGTCTGTATGTTGCCCACCTTTTACGGCAAGGAAACGACCTGAACGTGAGGTGCATTAACTAAGCATGCAAATACTTTGAATCCGTTTTTTTTATGTAATTTTTTATTCAAGAATCATATTGACAAACGGTTTTCACCAATGTGTTATTTATATTTTTTCGAACAAAACAAGACCAAACTTGATATAAAAAAAATGCATTTTTCGTGTATTTTGAATTGTTTGATTTCAACAAACACTAAAATGCAATATAACTATTTTGTCCCATTCCAACCAGCTCGTTTGTCATGTAAGCATGTTTCAAAGTTTTTGATTTCGCTAAAATCTCATGTAACCATCTTTCTAACCATGCTCCATTATTAACCATTTTCATCTATAAATTAATTAAAAATGTTTGTCATTTAACCAATTGTCGATTTTTCAACCATCGGTCGTTATATATAATTTTTTTTTATCATTGTTTAACTATTTCCGGTCCACACGATAACTATAAACACCGTCATTATAACCAATAATTTAATAAACATCCGTCAGTTAACCATAAAAGATAACTAGGATACATTTGTAACTAAACTATCTTTTCCCCATATTTAACTATGACAATTACAAAATATAATGTATTACATTCATCCAATAAAAAAAACTTCTCTTAAATGCAAGGAGAACCAAAATGGTCATGATAGTTAACCATATTCAGGAACATATTGCAAAGGAAAAAAGACATGGCCGGCGCAGATGGTGGGACAGGCTGGGCGGCTCACCGGTGTGCAGCACCGGAGCATGGCAACCCTGCATGGCCATAGGAGACGAGGGGGAGGGGGTCGTTGACAGAGGCACGAGGCGTGACGGCTGGACGAAGTATGAGATGTCGTCGGAAGAGGCGTGCGGAGGTTGTCGCCAGGTGGCGGGGCGACGGGCGCGGGGCGGGGTAGGAGGCGCCGGTGCGTGGTCGGGGCAGGCGGCGCCGGCGCGAGATCGAGGGAGGCGGCACCAGGAGCGGAACAGCAGGGTGGTTAGGGCGGCGCTGCGGAGGTCGTCGCCGGGCGGAGGGAAGGCGGCGCCGATGCGGCGCGGGGAAGGAGGCGTCGGGCGCTAGTCGTCGGCGTCGGCGCGGACGGCGGTGTCGACGCGGGGTCAAGATAGGCTCTGCGAGAGGAAAACGTGCAAAGGAGGGAGAAAATGAGGGTGATAACGTGGGAGGTGGGTTTTAAATTGTCGGATCCAATTTTTTGGAAAAATTAAATGTGGAAAGAGAAACTGTGTTGGCTACCTGGTTTGGGGTAACCAGCTCGTCCCAAACCGACCCATGGGTAGCTTTTCATATAGGTTAGTATAAAGTATCTATATATGCACATATTGCGCTAGCTGGTAAACGTTGTGCTGACGTGTGTCCCTCGCGTTGTGGTTGAGCCATGTCGTCCGTTTTCCGATCGCGTCGGCCGTCTAATCGTTAGCGCTAGCTGAATCCGTCCGTCTGTTCACGATTTATATATAAAATGGTTCAATTCGCCAAAAAATGAACAAGGCGGGATGGTTTCTCACTTGGTCTCCGACGCCACATTTCGCTCAACAGCCCACGGTTCGAATTCCAGGATCTCAGGCGCTTTGTTCCAAGCTTTTTTCCCTTCCTACCTCTACCTTCCTTTTCTAGAGCTTTTATTCATAGTACAACATATCGGCACGCAGGTCAGTTGGTTGCTTGTCGGTGGAAACATCAGCAAGTTTTGCGTTCGAAGCCCACACCCCCATTGGTGAGCCTTTTTTCCAGTTTTTTTAGGATGCCCTTTTTTCCCAGATTTTTTTAGGATGCGAAAAACAGTTAAAACAGAAAATATGGCACATTTTAGAGATTTTTCCCAGATTTTTTAAGGATACGAAAAAAAAATAAAACTAGAAAATAGGCCAAAATTTTATGGAAAGGAAGCTAAGCACCGTTGTGGTAATGGTCGTAATTCCAAAGGAATCATTACCGCAAGGCATAGAGGGGGAGGTCATGAGCTCATATACCATAAAAATCAATTTTCGACAGAATCAAAAAGGCATATCTGGTAGAATCATAACCATAGAATACAACCCTAATCGAAATGCATACATTTGTCTCATACACTATGGGGATGGTGAAAAAAGATATATTTTACATCCTAGAGAGGCTACAAATGATTGTTTTAGCACAGAAGTTCCTATATCTACATTAATTTCAGTTCCTGTTTTTATGGTTGAGTCATTTCCGATAGTATTTCAAGTGCTGTTGTAAAAAATGGTTATCATATTAATATTTCGGTTGATTTCACCTCTTCTCGTTATCCTTTCCCATGCTACTCTAGAAAGAAGTTAACTTCATCCATATTAGCCAACAAGTGGCACAAGCACGATCAAGAGGAATCATTGCTCCCAATTTTGAAGTCTTCCCATTTTGAAGGTTCTCGTAATCGCCTACTGCTTATATCAAGAGACCAAAGGCATAATACACTTCATTTATATCAGCTAATCAATGGCACAAACATGGCCAAGCCTATATTCCTCACTTCCTCTATTATCAGTTGGGTTCTCTCTGTCCAATTAAGTACTTGCGACAATTCATATCTTAGTACATTAGCGTCCACCTGACCATGGATGCACTTAGAACAATTTGTAAAAGGTAGTTCATGTTTAACATTAGTTTGGCCAAAGTACTAAAAGTCTCCCATATTTCACTGCAATGTAATATGTTGTTCTTTCTACTCAGGTTATCTCTACTTTTAGGTGAATTTTTTAGCTGAACATTTGAGCCTCATTGCCTATGGCGCGCCTGGACGCACCTACCATCCTAGTTGTATATTTTCTTATTTCCAATTTTGTTCATGGATGGAAATCATGTAGAGCTATTTTTGCAGCTGAGTTTGATGGAGTACGTTTGCGTATCTTGCCATCAGAATGTATGTATATCTAGCATGGCAAGGTACTTATTTGAGATTTCTTCCTATTTGCATGCATAATTTCAGGTATACACCCTCTTGATTTGCTCCTGAACGCTGATACCTGCTTCCAGCATTTTTCCTTGATGTTGAATTTTTGTGTATACCTCCTTATTTGGCCTTTACAAATAGGGGGCGACTACACGACGGTATCGCCCTCCCCGCCCCCGCCGCCTCCTTCCTCCGCCCCGGCCGGCGGCGCCCTCGCCGTCCGCCGCCCCCGCCGCCTCCTTCCTCCGGCCCGGCCTGCTCCGCACACCCCCGCCGCCCCCGCCGCCTCCTTCCTCTGCCCCGGCCGCGGCGCCCTCGCCGCCGGCCGCTCCGCCGCCCATCCTCCTGCCGCCGCGCCGTCGCCGCCCACCCTAACCCGAGGGGGTGAGGGGCGGTCCCCCCAGTTGATTCTACTAATTCGTTTTTTTTGAGACTGATTCTACTGATTCTGATTAATCTATTATGTGCAAGGTATCATCAATGCATCGGATGATGGCTTCAGATCAAATACAAGAGATGACTTCGCTACCACAAGTTCTATTTTGTCATTTGATGGTCTCTGAATCAAGAGATGATTAGAATTTCTTATGTTTAGGGTTACTATGTCTAGCGATAACGAAAACTTAGTTTTGGTTTTAATTTAAATGCCACTAAAGATATAGTGAAGTCTCTTGGCGCATTATTGTAAATTTCATTAGTATCCTATTGTGAACTTTATTAGTATCCTATTGTAATGTTTTTTAGCACATTATTGTAAACTTACTTAACGCATTATTCTAAAGTTTATTAGCGTATTATTGTAAAGTTCATTAATATCATATTATAAGTTTACTGTGGCTAAGATTCTAGTAAAGTTCAATAGTATCTGTAAAGGTCCTTATCATAGTACTGCAAATTTATTAACATATATTGTAAATTTATTGTGCGTAAGATTCTAGTAAAGTTAAAAGTATCTTATTATAAAGATCCTTATCACATTATTGTAAAGTTCCTTAGTACATTATTATAAATTTGATGGCACATTATTGTAAATTGATTAGCACATTATTGTAAAGTTCGTTATTGTAAATTTACTAGAAATTGAACTCAGCAACTCAGCAGCATAGTAAATGTTGCTTCTCAACTATAGTAAACCATTTTACAAAAAATACTTTTTACTTCAACAAATCTAATTTTTATTTTTTACAAATAGGTTTTACTATGTTTTTGTATTATAATAAAATAGAGTAGCAATTATATTAAAGAAAAATTTAATTGGTAAGTCTGGTCTAGTTTTGTTGGAAAAATGTCAAAAATACGTTTATGGAAACGGTTCGCCAATCGGAGCTCGCAATGAACAGGAAAAGTAGAAATAAGAAGAAAAAATCGCGTAATGAACGCACCATATGCTTGCACTAGGGAAGTAATCTAATCAAAATTTTATCAGCGTTTACTATAATTTGACTACAAGTTTACAATAATGTATACACAAGTTTATTATAATTTTCCTGACGAAACCTGCGCGGTGGGGAAGTGGGGGTTGGTGGGAGGTGCCCTTGGGGAGGTGGGCGGACACGTGGCTGCGCGCGTGAGGAAGTGGGGGAGGTTGGGAGTAGTCCTTGGGGAGGTGGGGGGACATGTGCCAAGCTTTAAACATGGGAGTGTTTTAGGTAAAATACTTTTAGGAGCACATTAGCTCCATTCTATTGGTATATCCGGATAATATTTGTATTCATATCTGTATTCAGTCCAATTTTATAAATTGTAATCAGTATTCATATCTAGCAAAACAAATCGGATAGTATTCGTATTTATATTCATCTTGTATTCAAATACGAATACAGTAGATACGGATAGACAATTTTTTGAATACGGTAGTCGGATAATGCTGATTATCCGTAACTGTATTCCACCCCTGCCCGCAGGTGATGGAGGAGCAGCCGAGCAGGTGTATCTGCTGGGACCACCCGCGCCACCTGCAGCCGGCGAGCCCCGCGGCGGCGCAGGTCACCGCGGCGCACACGCCGTCTGCATACGGATCTTCACCGACTGGGACGCGTACAAGCGCATGCATGACGCCATGCACAAGCCGGCCTTCGTCTTCGACGGCCGCAACGTCATCGACGACGAGAAGCTCCCGGTCGGAGATCGGATTCGTCGTCTGTCACTACAAGAATCCAGATTATTAATGTGGGCCACAAGCTGTCGTAAATAGGCCGAAAGCTGACGTAAATAGCTATTTACGTGGGCTTTCTGAGGCCGACGTAAATAATTATTTATTTACGTGGGCTTTTTGGAAGCCGTCGTAAATAGTTTTGGCCCACGTAAATAATCTGGATTCCTGTAGTGTGCCATCGACAACGACATGCCCGTCGTCGTCGCTTGATCTGCTGCTACATGCTAGCTCAAGGTTTTATTTTTTCCTTGCAGGCTTCGTTTTTGTTTGTTTTAACTTAGATTGCATTATACATTGTTGAACTTTTTGTTGCAAATTTCTCATAAACTTGCTCTGCCCGAAGTCTAAACACGAAATAGTTTGTTCACTGCTTTAACAGTTTTGCTACTTCCAAAACAATTTGCATCGTTTCCTCAATCAAGTTCCATGCCCCGTTAGTTTTTTTTTTAATTCGTGCCCTTTTTGAGACATTTTTTTAGGCTCAATGCGGCGCATGTATGTGAGCGTGTCCAATTATGTTGTTTCTTGTCAGAGTAAGGGAGGTTGTACAACTCATCTCATGTTGAATTGCTTAGTCGTGTTTAATGTCAATGATATAAAACAATAGATGGCATTAGACCATCGCTCGCTACAATTTCGATTGTTGATTGTCTAGATATTGAGATATATGTGTAACGGTTAGACTTGAACGAAAAATAGTGAAATGGTGAAAGGATGGGCTATGGAGGCGTAGCCTCATTGGGGTTGAAAAAAGGACCAAATAGTGGATTATTTCTCCCAAATACTATAGCTTCAACCCCACATGTCATTTTGCAAACGTTGGGCTGAATTATTTATACTTGGGCCGCAGAGAGGATACTTGTGTTTGTTTGTGGAGGTCAACTGATGATGGCATCCATAGGGTTCGTGAGCACCGGCTGAAAATGGCCATGGGCATCATCCATAGCAATGGTTAATCTTTTCCTCTTGTATGATTGACTGTGGTGAGAGATAAAAGCCATCCTAATAATCCAAAGGGCTAGCATGAATATTACAAAGCGTTATTATGGCTCCCTTTGGACATCGAAGGAAGTGTGCCAACTCAGTGTGGCATCAAAGAGGTATGATGTGTTGTATGAATAAAGCTATATACTTTTTTAGAGTTTAAATTATTCAAACAGTTGTTTCAAGATAAAAAAAAACAACTCGAATTTATATGCCTCCCTTGATAGCATGTAGGCTTATTTGAATATGATGGGATAGTTGACATTTACTTTTTTGTACAAGATCGATTACTCATAGTATTATGTTGGGCTGATAAAAAACCGGGTGGATGGAGCGCAATGTGAGGACGGTTACAATCGGATGGAGAGTGAGGGACAATAGAGCCCTACGAAACTATGATAATAAATCTTTGAAAATGTTTACTCAAGTTACAGTTTTAATAATTTATGTCAATACTTTGAAAATGTTCTTTATGCTGAACTGATCACTTTAGCTCTTGCTTTTGTCTAGATCTATTCAAGTTGAGGCTATATGACCTAATAGTGGGAGTATCTTTTGTAATCAATCAGATTGTTTTACATGAGAGCATAATCAAATGCTTGATTATTACTACCAAGGGGAATCCGATGACCCTAGCTAGTGGCAAGGTGTGATGTTCTAGCTCCTAGTCAGCCGTCATGGGTTTATGGTTGTCATGGGTTTATGAAGCATATCTTGTTACCCCATTAAATTTTATTGCGATTAACGTTACACAAATTTTTGCCGCCACCAAATTATATTCAAGTTAAACTTGATGTACTAATAGAAATATATTTCATTGGTCATATGTAAAGTATATATAAATTATATTCAAGTTAAACTTGATGTACTAATAGTAATATATTTCATTTGGTCATATGTAAAGTATATATGTTGTGTATGTAATATCTATTGGGGGTTGAGATTTTTCTCCCTAGGCAACTGTTTCTCGTTTGATGTACCCTGGCTATCGGTTGCCCGTTGCGTAAGGAACCTGGGACGATAGAGTTGTTCCAGGGAAGCCTTACCTGGTGGCGTGTTGATCAAGGCTTTTGAAGACATAACACTAAAGAGATCGTATCTGCGATGGCCCGACCCATGGCAATGAATGCATTAGGGCTACGGATTGATGCCAAAGCAAGGTGATATTTTAGTAATAAGTTGTTATGTGTAGCTATCCTTCCGGTCTTGTATCCTTAAAGCTTAGTATAAATACCATTCTCCTGCATGAGGGTGGGGAAATCCCTAACACACATACCTCTCATTGGATCATCCCCTTCTGATCTTTTCTTACAAACACAAACATTGTAACCCTCATTCATCATAACAAAGCACTAGACGTAGAGTTGTTATCCTTTACCTCATAGGCCTGAACCAACATAAAAAATCCCTCTCCTGTCTTCTTCTTTGCATCCAAATGGCAAGATCTCTTCGAGATATCTGAAGCAGCAATCGTGATAGAAAGAAGGCTCCCTTGTCCCTCCATAAAGAAGTAAGCTCAACTAGGAAAGCTTAATTCTAAATCATCGACAATACCTATTATCGAGGATATGTTGTGATCATTCTAGATCTTAGGAGCTACTATTGTCACATCTAGAGTTTAATTTTGTTCCAACATTGTTTGCCAACTAGAGAGTAGTGATAGGTCAAGTCTTCATTTTCATCCATTTTTCTCAACAAAAGTATTATAATCAAGTCGTCTTGGCTTAGGTCCCCTTTGATTCCTTATTTTAGTTAGTTTTAATTCAATTTACCAATTTTGTTATTATTTTTACATACCATTCAGTGTAACATTTCAAAATAATTTACTCAAAACTTTGTAAAATTTTTCTAAAACTCTCAAAAAAATTAAATATATTTTTAACCTCCCTTTTTTTAGGCAGCGGCCAGGGTCCGGATGTCCGTGCAGACCATGCAGCGGTGACAGTCCGATCAGCCATCCGTTCGCGCGCACGTTGGCTAGATACGCTAGATGTGCAGTTCATCGTTTTTCAATGAAACTTCTGATTTTTGTATAAAAATTCAAACAGTGTTCAAAATGCATGAGACAAATGTCATAATTCTTCTAAAATCGAGGGCAACCCATTTTAAATGCTTTTAATTTTTTGAATTTTTTGCTTTTCAATTTTTTTATGTGAACCTAGAAGAACCCACTTATGAAACTTGACACATATGCTAGTGAACCTTGGTCGTATGCTGATGAACCTTGGCCCACATATTAATGAAGACGAGCGCCAGATGAAACCTAATGAAACCTGGATGAAACTTGGGTGTAACCTGATGAAACTTGTATGAAATCTGTTGAAACTTGAATAAACTTGGATGAAACCTGTTGAAACTTGGATTTAACCTGATGAAAATTGACAGTTCGGCAAGTTTAATGAGTATGAAATCCAAGTTTCAGTAGGCGAAACCCAAGTTTCATTAGGTAAGTTTGAAGTTTCAATAACTTGAGAACTTGCTGATGAAACTTGAGAATTTATTGATGAAACTTGACGATATACCAATGAAATTTGAGGAAACCCTGTCAAAATTTATATGGCAGCATACGTCATGTTTTGTTCGTAAAAATATGAGAAACGCATTGGTTGTAAAATTTTTCTAAAACATTCAAAAAAATTAAATATATTTTTAACCTCCTTTTTTTTTAAAGGCGGCGGCCAGGGTCCGGACGTCTGTCCGGATGCGCGGGTGCCAGACCAGCGGTGACAGTCTGATCAGCCATCCATTTGTGCGCACGTTGGCTAGATGCGCTAGATGTGCAGTTGATCGTTTTTCAATGAAACTTCTGTTTTTTGTATAAAAATTCAAACAGTGTTCAAAATGCATGGGATAAATGTCATAATTCTTCTAAAATCGAGGGCAACCCATTTTAAATACTTTTAATTTTTTTTGAATTTTTTCGCTTTTCAATTTTTTATGTGAACCTAGAAGAACCCACTTATGAAACTTGACACATATACTAGTGAACCTTGGTCGTGTGCTGATAAACCTTGGCCCACATATTAATGAAGGCGAACGCCAGATGAAACCTAATTAAACTTGGATGAAACTTGGGGGTAACCTGATGAAACTTGTATGAAACCTGTTGAAACTTGAATAAACTTGGATGAAACCTGTTGAAACTTGATGAAACTTGGATTTAACCCGATGAAAATTGACAATTCGGCAAGTTTAACGAGTATGAAATCCAAGTTTCAGTGGGCGAAACCCAAGTTTCATTAGGTAAGTTTAAAGTTTTAATAACTTGAGAACTTGCTGATGAAACTTGAGAATTTATTGATGAAACTTAACGATATACCAATGAAATTTTAGGAAACCCGGTCAAAATTTATATGGCAGCATACGTCATATTTTGTTCGTAAAAATACGATAAACGCGTTGGTGCAAACGGTTGGTGGATTAGAGCACCCAGTCAAAATTTATGGCCACCGAAAACAGCGTCACGCTACCCTCATGTGGGCCCCACCCTGCATGCATGCCGACGGGGCGCCTTCCCATTGGAGCGCATTCGAGCGCGCGGCGCGGCGCGCGAGTCCTAAGCGCCGGATGTGAGGCATGTAGCGTTTCCTTTTTTAAAAGATCATCGACTTTTTCAAACAAAAAAAACAAAACTAATTTTTTATATAACCTATATGTTGTGATAATTTGTAATAATTTTTTCGTGGCTTTTAGTAGTTCCTCAAATATTTTAAAACTATTTTTAAATTATTTTTTATAATCTCTAGACCGCTATTCAATGGTTCTCAAATTTACTAAAGTAATACGCCAACGAAACGATACGCTGAAAAGAAAAAGGCCTAAAGTATGCTTGCTGGCATCCGCTCGGTAGAGCACAGCCCAGCACAACCAGAGCGTCCTGATCAGGCGTGGATCCAACCACTGGCGTGGCGTCTCGCTACAAACATTTCCCCGTTCCGGGCTTCGCCTCCAAGCCTAGCACCTGCCTTCCAAAAGCGGCGACCAGACCAGCCAAGAACGCCGCCGCGCACTCCACTACACGAGCAGAGCAGCTACTAGCTAGCTGCCACCCTGCCACAAGAGGAGCCCGCCGATTTCTCCCCCAATGCTCCAGCAACTTCCTCCCTTGCCTCCCATACCCAGTGCGCCCCAGGAGATTGGAGGTGGGTTTTCGCGTCTGCTCTCGTCTCCGGACAAAAGGTTTTTGGAGTTCTTGGTTTCTTCGCCCCCATGGTGAATCCTGTACTAAAAGAGTTAGTGTCTTGTGCTCAGTGTTCGTGTCGAACCATCACCGCGTTCTTGGATGGTCTTTGAATTTGCTGGATTTGATGAGTGGTTCCATTCTTTGCCTTGCCTTTGAATCGTAAGGGTTTTGGTTTGCCACCATAAAAGAACGATCTTTCGCGCTAAGGGAACGACGGCGTGGAACAGATTCTCTACGAGAATGATTTAAAAGCATCAGGATTGAGCAATACCTCTGTAGCATTTAAGTTCTTGGCTGCGTGTGCGTGGTTGTTCCGATCATCTTGTTTTCTACCCCCATTCTTACTTGCAGTTCCTTGCAAACTGCAATCTTTTCAGACATGCCACCGTGGGAAGGAAAGCACCGGTGCAAGCACTGCAAGAAGACCTTCCCTTCTTACTACGCACTTGGAGGCCACATGAACCTACACAGGGACAGGGGCAGGCGAGCCATGCAGCCGAAGAGCACGCCATGGCTTCAAGTTGAGGGCAATGGCGCCGGCGGTGGCAGGTACGGTCTCCGGGGCAGGGGCCAGAGGGCTTGGTGCCTGTCAGATCACTCTTCCAGCGACGACGAGCTCTGGGCGTTGGTTAGCAAGACTGAATGCCAGTTATGCTTCAAGGTTTTTGCCTCCTGCGATGCCCTGTCGATGCATATGAAGGCGCACACGCACCAAGAGAAGAAGATGGCGACGGTGCACAACAAGCCATCAAGAAAGGTTGCTGCTTTGATGAGTGCTGGTGATGTTGGCCACAGTGTTGCTGTATCTGCTGCTGCATGTAAGAAGAGGTCGAGGAGGAGGAGGATCCTGGACACTGCTCCTCCCTCAGTGATAACAAGAAATGGGACCGAGGAGGTGGACGCCGCATGCATTCTTCTTATGCTTTCAGCGGATCCTGACAAGCACTCAACTCCTGTAGACTGTCATGAAGATTGTAAGATGTTAGCTCATAAAGATTGTGAGATTGATAGCAACTTGGCCGACCACATGCAGATGACAGAGATGGATCTGACAGAGGTAGATTGGCAGAATGAGTTGATGAAGCCAGAAAGTTCAAGTTCTAATGAGGAAATGAAGTTCAGCAGTCTTTCACAAGTGTTGAAGGCGACGGCGATCTATGAATGCAACCTCTGCGGCATGGTCTTTGCTTCGGGGCAGGCACTGGGGGGACACAAGAAAGGTCACAAAAATGCTGATCATGAAAGTGTGGCAACTTTTCCCGAATCTGCAGTTGCTCCGCCAAGGAAACAGCTACTTGATGTGGATCACGAGTCTCTTGTTCTCGGCCTTCCAGATCTCAGAAACCAGGATTACAGCAGTGGTAAAGAAGAACCTGAAATGCATCCATGGTGGGTTGGCAGCGGCCATCAGCCTGAGCGAATGCCCGGTGTTCTGTGAGATTGGTACCGTTTCCTCATTAGTTTTGTGTCAGCCACTACATTTTGGATACTAACAGTAACAACAGATAGGTGAAGAATATTATACCACCAGTGCTTGCTACAGTACACACTCACTATGCAGGACTCTGTTTCTAGGAATGACATTGCCCTTACATCTGGCACTGCTTCTTTTTTTTTTTTGTCACACACTCAAATGTATCCAGTGAGAGTGAGAGGAATCATGGTTTTGTTTTGATTATTCCTTGGATAGAGCAGTTCAGCATGACAGCATGTAGTAGGGTGTTTTGTTTTGGTTATTCATTAGGGTAGAGCAATCTTGTTCAGCATGTAGTAACGTGCCATGTTGTCTGATTAGCTCCATGACTGTAGCACCGAGTATGGTTTTTCAAAACCTGTCCAGCTCATGCTCATCGCTCATTTTTACCTTTCATTTCGTTTAGTTGATATGGGTTCCAAATTGGTTCATGTCGTTTCTCGCTTTTAGCTTTGATCAGTATCTAGTCTCTCCTGCGGTTCTGCAGATTTCACTGTTATAATTTCCTGATATTTGGAATAAGTTTTGGTCAGTGCGATGACACTTTTTCATTTCAGACTAAAATCTTCTCAGTGCTGAAACCAAATCACAAAATGTCAGGATGTACGGATTGACGCAGAAAATTGTTTATAGTAGCTAGCTGTGGTCACATATTCAACGTCCTCTGTGATTCTTACGAGCTCAAACAAGCCGTTAACCTCTAGTCCTATTGCAGCAAGATTGATAAAATTAAACTTCAGTTCTGTAAATCATCACACAGTTTGGAAGTATTAGGGATGGATTGTAATTTGTTAACTAAACGATTGATAAAATTAAACTTCAGTTCTGTAAATCATCACACAGTTTGGAAGTATTAGGGATGGATTGTAATTTGTTAACTAAACAGAGTCTGATTATGGAATCAATCATGCAAAGGCACAATGCTATAGGTGAACATTTTCTGATGTCATTTTGCAACGGGAACCTTGCCCCTATTCCCATTACTCAGCAACGGAACAACCACAGTTTTACAAGTATCTGAGAAAATAAATCCAAAACACCCTTGAGGCTGAAGGAGGAACACCACCCATACAGACTCAAGCGGCCAAACCTGGCCGGAAAACAAACCAGTACCTTGAAGCTCAAATCCAGCAACAATTTAAAGACCTGATAAACGACCCCATATATCTAAAAATAAGCTCAAATATATCCAGGAAATCTCGAATGTGTAGCGTGTGGCTTTTATCTTTTTTCTAGCATCTAGACTCCCGTTTCGCCGATGACTCCTCCTGGGCACCTTGAAGCTCTTTCAGCACCCGGAAAATTTTGTTGATTCCCATCTCAACCAATTTCTTATCATTAGCCTTGAGCAGACCTGCCCAAAATTTTATATTAGCACAGACTTAATATACAACAGACAATGGATCCATCATCCTTTTATTGTCAAATACCCTAGCATTTCTTCTTTTCCAGATAGTCCACGTACAGCTGCCATGCAAAATATGTGAAGGTTCTTTTGCACATATTTTGCAAAAGAATATGTGAAGGTTCTTTTGCAAAATATGTAAAGTCTCTTCCCATGTGCCCACCAACTTTCATCTTCCTCATCGGTTAGTTTAAGTTCATTCAGTTTATCAACAGTCTCAGTCAGGGTAGCTTTTTTCTGAGGCTCCAGCCATCTTCTTAAAGGGATCATCCAACCATTTCTTGCACATAGCGGCACACTGATATCATTGTTTTTACATACATCATAAATCACTGCCAGCATGGTGTCTTTCAGGGCTTTCATTTTCTGATGTTATGAACATGGTATGTTAACCTCCTGCTACTTCACCAGAGCCATAGTATCAAGTCCATCGAAACTGAGTTCCTTATCTAAATTCCTCTCATCCCAAATAGGTTATCACTTTATCAGGCATTAGCCAAATTTGGGTGAAGGGTAGACAGCTCAGGCGTTTCTAATTTTAGTTCAAATCAGCTACAGTTTAATCATCATAAATTCGCAATTTCACAACCAAATCAGGTGAATCTTAAACATCTGGAAGCTCCATGAAGAATTACAAGGATTCACCTCGCTATGTCGACCAAAAATGCTTTGCCCCAATTGCTGGAAGAAAAGCCACCTCCATCAGGGAACCATTGTTCTCAAAGAACAGCGATAAGATCTAGCTGCGCAGTCAATAGAATAAGGTAACACGTCAAGTTATCCGTAATTCCGTACTTGGGAGAAGTTACTACAGGTTCCAATATGAACTTGACTAGGTAAATTCGAGAGTACCAACGATGTTTGCTCAAAAGGGGTACAAATAATAGTTTAGGAATCTGGCCAAAAAACATCAGATGCATCCCGAGTGTGATCAGCTTAAGGGAGAACCCAAATTGATGTGGCTTAAAGTTGATTTCCCCTCTAAAATGTTCTGCTGTTGTGCATGCACATGAAACTTAATTTAGAGGCCATGCAAACTATGATAATGAACATTTGACAAAAATGGGTAGTTCTAGAATTTGTATTACAAAATATGATGATAGGTTTGAGCTTCTTTAATCTATCAAGAGCGATAATTACTCAAATCAGGCGATTATTATAACAATACAACCACAGCAAATTCTACTTATACTTTAGATTCTAACCGGCAACCGGCAAAGACTGTGCCGTATGTATAAGTGATAACCATACCAAGATAACAGGTGGCGCAACAATTGATTCATGACATACGTGCCTTCTTCAAGGCATAAACAACAATATCTATGTTGTAAAAAAATGATGAAAATGTTAAATCGTCAATACATATAATATCATTTTCCGAGACCAACAGTTTCACAAAAAAAAAATCCAAACTAACTAATTCAAAAATGTCTGAATTTTGAACTACAATAACATACTAATTGCAATGCTCCATATGTGCTAAAACATCAGAAGATTTGTGGAACACTGCATGACAAAGGTCTCGAGCAATGTTCTCGTGAGCACATAAAACACAACACCGAGTGTGATGGACACAGGTAGTGCAGGCAATGCCTTGCGGTAGAATGCCAGCAAGAGAAGGGTAATACCAAGCCCTGCAATAATGGCAAGATAGCAAGCGTAGACTGTCATCTGATTCGTCTCCGGCCGCTTTTGCGTCCGTCGCCGCCGACTTCCTCCTCGCCCCGCCGGCCACGTTCCTCCCCCTCCAATGCCCCTCTCGGCTCTCGCTTTCGCCCGCTGCTGCTCCACTACTATACACACATAAAACACAACACCAAGTGTGATGGATACAGGTAGGGCAGGCAATGCTTTGCGGTAGAATGCCAGCAAGAGAAGGGTAATACCAAGCCCTGCAATAATGGCAAGATAGCAAGCGTAGACTGTCATGTAGTCGTACATAGCCGCCCTCCCAACGAGCACACTGTAGAATATGAAGTCCCCCAATCCAAGCTTGATCGCTCCGGATGATCCCAATCCAATGCCATCTTCATGTTCATCATCTTCCCTGGTTCGCTGTGATTGTGGCTGGATCAACGGTACCATCATTTCAGTCACAGCAAGTCTAGTCTCTGGCAATGCAGAAACTCCACCAACTAGTGGATTGGCATTATCAGAGCTCAAATCGGGCTCTGCTGTCTCCTTGAGACTTGAATTACTAGAAGTGCCAGTCAAGTGGGCATGCTCCCTAGCTTGGATAGTCGAATTAGCCAAATTGCTACCTGAGTTAACATCGAGATTCCTTCCAGGCACCTCCCCAATCACCTCAACTGTGGAATTTGGATCCAAATCTCCCCCAGGCTGCCTCCTTTCCCTCCAAAGCCGCCAATTCTGGCCATGCCGGGGATCCACAGGCCTCGCCTCATAGACCAACGCTGGTATCTCCTCATTCCTCTCTATGGCCAATTCAAGAAGCACTCTTAAAGGGCCACCAGGGAGCAGCACAGCCGCGAGGTCGTAGACAGCCATGGCCACGAGCAGCGCCCAGGTGGTCCACTCGGGAAGCAGCGTGAACCAGAACGCTGTGAGGACGGCGATGGCTACGAGCGCCGCCTGATGGAGCGCGATGGGGACAGATGCCGGCGAGAGCGCGGCGAGTGCAAGCGCCGCGGCTGCGTTGGGGAGGAGCAGCGCGAAGGAGACGGCGTCGAGCGGGAGGCGGAGGCGAGAGAGGAGGAGGAGGGAAATCTGGCCGCCGAGGAGGAGGAGGACGGCGAGCGCGGAGAAGCCGAGGTAGGCGCGGAGGCAGGGCGTGCAGCGGAGGTAGAAGAGGAGCGCCAGGAGGAACGTGGCGGCCGTGACGGCGACGACGAAAGATACAGCGGTGATGAGGGCGGTGGGGAGGTCGTCGCCTCCGCGAGAGTTGCCGCCGGTGGCGGCCGCAAAAGAGGCGGCGAGGGGGGATGGGGTGGAGGGGGACGAGAGAAGGGAGACGAGGAGGACGACGAGGAACATGCAGACCGAGACAGGGGATACGATCCGAGTGATGTCCTTCCCTAGAGAGTCGAGAATGCTGGGAGAAGCCTCGCCGGAGACGGCGGCGGCGGCCGGGACGGCGTCCTCCGCCATTTTCCTGGATGCATACAAGGGGAAAGGTTCACGGACCAGATGGATTTTGGGGTTTGGGTGATGCCCATTTTACCCCGGCACTTTTGACTTTTGAGCAAGCCATGAAAATTAGCCGGCCCAATCACCTCCAAAATAAAAGATGGAGTATTCAACACAATTCATCATGGAGAAAATCACCAAACTTTTTTTTTTGATGCAAGAAAATCACCAAACTAGGTGAATCAAAAGTGAACTTGCTGATATAGCACGAACATGGTACGGGAAAAATAATTCAAAACTTAAAACACATATATTAAAAAAGGCGAGCGCCAGGCGTCGGACGTCCGACGCCTGGCGCGCGGCCGGACCAACTAGAGCCGTTAGATCAACGGCACCGCGCCAATCCGAGCGCTGCTGTTGCGCGCGCGTTTCAGGCAGACTTGCTAGTCGTCCTTTGATTAAAATTTCAAATAAACTTCTGATTTTTGTACAAAATTCAAACAGTGTTCAAAATATGTGGATAAATTTCATAATTTTTCTAAAATCGAGAGCAACCCATTTTAAATGCTTTTTAAAATTTTTGAATTTTTTTACTTTTTCAATTTTTTTAATGTGAAACTAGAAGAAGGCACTTATGAAACTTACACCTATATTAGCGAAACTTGGCCGTGTGCTGATGAAATTGGCAGTGTGCTGATGAAATCTGATGAAACTTGGATGAAACTTCGATGTAACCTGATGAAACTTGGATGAAACCTGTTGAAACTTGATGAAACTTGGATTGATCCGATGAAACCTGTTGAAACTTGACAGTTCGGCAAAGTTTAACGAGTATGAAACCCAAGTTTCAGTAGGCTAACCCCAAGTTTTAGTAGGCGAAACCCAAGTTTTACCAAATAAGTTTGAGGATTTATATGGCAACATATATCTTGTTTTGTTCGAAAAAATACGAGGAACACGTTGGCGCAAACGGTTTGTGGATTGGAGCACCCAGTCAAAAATTATGGTCACCGAAAGAATAAAATATCGTGGGCCCCACCTGCACAGTGCAGCACAGTGCAGCACCCCCAATTCACGCGCAGCGTGCGGGAGTCTGGAGGCGCCGGACTCCCAAACTGTAGCGTTTCCCATTAAAAAAAGCGGGCGCTAGGAATCGAAAGTTCAAAATTAATTGCGAAAATTTGGAAAGCCAATTATTTAAACTTGACAATATAACATGGACGAAAATTAATAAACATTTAAAAATAACTTTGAAACTCCAAAAAGCCATCAATGGAACCCGAGGAAATACAAGTGAAACTTCGATAATTATCAATGCAATTTTGAGTTGACGAAATTTGAAAATGGTGATGAAACTTGAGAGTTCATGAAACTTGAATAAATTTTACTAAAATTTAGAGAAAGAAACTTGGTATTATATTGATGAAACATGGGTGAAACCGGATGAAACGTGGATAAGAAGGTTTGACAAGAACAAACACAAAGTTCAGCATGCGGAAACCAAGTTTTCCACATGCACCGGTGAGTATTTATAAAAAAAAATGAGGATGGACCTCCTGATGCAAATAAAAAAGTTCCACGAGGCAAACACAAATTCAGTGGGCAAAAACCAAATTTCACATGTACATTGTTGATGTTCCATGCAAAAATAGGGGATGGATCTCATTCTTGTCGACATCTTCTCCAGATCAAACGAGCCCCCACATCGATATCGTCGGATCAGATGAGGTTTTTGAGATGGTATGTATGGGGATTAGAGAGAGATAAAAAGATAGAGCTATAAAAAATGGCACATGAGTGAGAACACAACTGTGTGTGATGGTGCCACAAGTGGCCGCTGGTGAGGACCGACGAGACGAGCGATGGCGAACGCTCATCGGATGAACGGCGATGCACCCAGCAGCACGTGGCATATCTAGATAGAGAGAGAGGAGAGGGAAATTAGTGCAACGAGACTGGCGAGCGTGAACTAGCAGCACTAAATATGTCTGCAAGCGTGCATCTAGCGCCCGTGTCCAATCGGCCAAACGCTCGACATGGAGAGTTTTCGATTAAAAAACCATAATAATACACAGCCCATTCAACATCTATCTTATCCTTCCACTGCCGAGCACAAAAAAACATGGAGCTCCCTAGTTTAGATCCACTCCGTTCCCTCATCGTCGCCGGTATCTAGGCCGTCTCCGAAGCGAAGGAGGACGCTGATCTAGGCTAGGAGATGTATAGTGGTAGGGTTAATGCTAGGTTATTTATTGTCTCTTCCAGCGGTGGTTGTGGGTTCAGGTGCTTGGGCGGCATCTTCTCCGACAGCAAGTTCGATGATGTGGAGATCGACCGCTTTGGCAACAGATTCTCTGGTCATGATTTTGGCTTTGTCAACGAAGGCTTACCTAGTCCCATGGTCTCCAAGTTGCTCCGTCTCAAGGAGGGGTCAAAAACACCCTCGACAGCAGTGGCACGGTCATTGCTTGGAGGGGGATAGACCTCTCATTGGAATTTCTTGTAGATTTTGGAGAAAACTCTTCGAGTTGGTACCAATGAAGGGTAAAGAGGAGGATACAAATCCTCGGCACGAGATCTACTCTATGTGGTTTTTGGTAGCATGAATTGGAGCTTGTTGCTATTGGGTGCTCTAGAGTGGTTGGATTGAAGAAAAAGCCACATTTTGGCTTGTGTTCCAGCAAAGTTCGATGATGTTGGCCTTGGTGACGATGACCAGGATGATGGGTGTCTCGGCTTCATCACTTGTTCGCGGCCGCAAGGAATTTTGATGATGCTAGATTAGTCTTGATCTTTGTTTCCGTATCGTTGTTGGGTTGAACCTGGAGGTGGTCCCAACGACAATGTTCTTCATCTTCCACGGTGGTGGAAACTGGACTATAGCTTTGGTTCACTTGTATATTTGCAATTAGGTCCATCAAGAATTCGTTTATTTTGATTTAGTCAAGGGCCTCTAGGTTGTCCCTGAAGTGAAGGAGGATGCAGATCTAGGCTAGGTGATGTATAGTGGTAGGGTTAGTGCTAGGTTTTTTTGTTGTCTCTTCCAGCGGTGGTTGCTGGGGTAGGGTTCAGGTGCTTGGGCAGCGTCTTCTTCGACGACAAGTTCGATGGTGTGGAGATCAAGGGCTTCAGTGACAGATTCTCTGGTCATGATTTCGGCTTCGTCAAAGAGGTCTTATCTAGTCCCATGATCTCCAAGTTGCTCCGTCTAAGGGAGGGGGGCAAAAAAAACCCCTCGGCAGCAGTGGGACGGTCGCTACTTGGAGGTGGGTAGACCCCTCATAGGAATTTCTTGTAGATTTTGGAGAAGCCTCTTCGGGTTGGTGCCACCGCAAGGTGGAGAGAAGTATATAAATTCTCGACAAGAGAGCTACTCTGCGTGGTTTTGAGGTAGCATGGATTGGAGCTTGTTGCTATTGGGTGCTTTGGAGTGGTTGGATTGAACAGAAAGCCACATTTTGGATTGTGTTCCAGCAAAGTCCGACGATGTTGGCCTTGGTGACGACGACTGGGATGATGGGTGATAACTTCTCGGCTTCATCACTCTTGTTCGTGGTTGCAACGAATTTCGATGATGCTACGATTAGTCTTGATCTTTGTTTCCATACACTTGTGGGGTTGAGCCTGGAGGTGGTGCCAACAACAGCGGTCTTCATCTTCCACGGTGGTGGAAACTAGATTGTAGCTTGTGTTCACTTGTATATTTACAATTAGGTCCGTCAAGATTTTGTTTCTTTTGATTTTAGTCAAGGGACTCTATGTAAAAGTAAATTAAAGGGCGTTCCAAGTATGAAGATGAAGAACCAAAATCAGCGACTAGATGGGGGTGAATAGGAGCCCAATTATTTTCTCGATTAAAATCATTCCGATATCTTTCTCAAACAATATGTCGAATACTTGGTGTGCTTCTAAGATCTTGGTGTTGATTGCCAAGTTCAAAAACTGTCCGAAGACATCTACTTCCTCGCTATCACCCTTGGCATCGATTTAGGGCCCTCGGTGTCTTGCTCCAGCTTGTCGTTGCATCTCAACGCCTAGGGCCGGCGCCACCTCCTGCACAACCACGCCGCCGGGTCACTAGACCGTCGTGCCGCTGTGACCGATAGCCGACGTCGCCAAGCCACCCTTGCTGCTAGCAACACAAGCCAAAGCCGCTGCCTCACTACCGGAGTCCGAAAGCCGTCGCCTTGGAGTGGTGAATCTCGAGCTGCTAGAGAAGCTCGGGCTCAACGGAGAGTCATCATAGCAGGAGGTCGCCGTCACCTTCGGGTTCAGAGCGCCGCCGACCGGAGCCCAGTTGGATCCACACCCAAGCACCGCCTTTAGACCGCTCGGATGCTCAGGTAGCCACCATGTTGATTGGGGTCGCAGGAACACCATGTCGGCTTGGTCAGAGCCATCGCACTGCAGACGACGACCGTCAGTTGGATCTGGTCGAGGCGCCACCGCCATACTTGGGCGTTGCCGACGAGCTGGGAATAACTCCGGAGCACGTGCGCCGCCACTGATGCAGGAGCATGAGTCGTCGTCGCCGTGCCTTAGGGAGTCACCATAGATGCCTCCGTCTCCCCACACGACACTGTTGGCCGGAGCTCAGGCCGAGGACGCCACCCTTTGCCTTGTCGTGGCCACCGTAGTCTGTGAAGGGGCTGAAGCTGGATCTAGGCGCCGCCAGAACGCCGGAGATGAGTGCCGTCACTGAATCTCGTTGGAGGGAGCTCGCTGCTGGGCTAAATCACAGGCCCGCTGGCCTCCTTTCCCTCTCCTCTTCTTTGGTGTGTGGAGGCTGAAGAAAAAGGGTGCCTTTTCTGTTGATTTCGGATTGAAACAGTTAGGGGAGGTGTGCCTCACTCTTACTCTCACTCTCCCTCTCGATCTCGGCTCTCTCTACTAGTGCGCGCTGCATTTGGGGATGTAGAACAGGAGCATGCAGGGAGTCTCTCTCTCGCTCTATCTTCTCAAAACTCTCTCTCTCTGTGGATCTTTCTCTCTAACCTCGGTGTAGGAAACAGGGCAGGAGCACCTCTCTTTCGATCTCGGGAAAATTGCCAATTTGCCCTGAAGTTGATTAGCCTTGGCTAATTTGCCCAAAGTTGGATGGCCTTTGATGTTTTACCCTGAGTGGATCTGATTGCTAAAAATTCTTACAAACCAGTCCATTCTCAACTTCTGCACTGCCGGCGCTCCCCTTCCCGACGCCTAGTCGACGCCGTCGCCCACCCAAAGGCAGCGCTCGAGGCTACTTGCCCTAGCTCCGTCTCTTGTGTTGACATCCTCACGCTCGTTGGCGACCTCGGCGGGTCGCGATTCCCCGTCGCGCTTGTCCTCGCGCACACCAACATGTCCGCGCATTCCATGGCCGCCTTCCTCGCACGCAAGGGCTTCACGCCGTGGGAGATCGTTGCGCTCGCTCGCTGGCGCCCACACCGTCAGCTTCTCCCGCTGCTTGCTTCGCGGAGCCATCGGCGTCAAGACGGCCCGGCAGCAAGCATAGCCGCACGACCACACTGATTTGTCTAAAGACAGGTAGATAGAAGGCAGCGTCGACGAGGATGGCGCCGGCAGTGATGACGGCGGCCGAGCCCGAGGCTCGGGCTTCGCGGCGGAGGCAGCGAGAAAGACGGAGAGGGAAGCATCGGAGGCGCATATTGGGAATGGACTAGCCTCCACCTGCCGCCGCGAAACATCAGCCATGTATCCGCCGATACCTCCATCACATAGGTGAAGCTACACGAAAAATAAAACACTTTACCTCTCCTGCAAGGTTAGTCCATCACACCAAGATTACCAACATTAAATGCAAAAACCACACATTGACTGACAGGATAGTCTGGTTCCACAGGACAGTCTAGGCCGGACTGTCTAAGAAAACTTCAAATTCTTGGCAAAATCCCAACAGAGCAACAACAATTCTACTTCAAAACACTTCAAATTCAACCTTGTCACATATATTCATCACCACACCGGGTACCCTCCACTTGGGTCTCAACAGAATGAATATTCATCCCTTTCTCAAAAAACATGCTAAAAAAATTCAAAATTAATTGCCAAATATTTGTCTTGCATCCAAACAACCACCATTATTCATGCCCTATCAAACATTGGCTTCAATCCAAACACAACTATTTTGCCAATGATTTGGTCATGCCTTGTGTTTGGTCATGACCAAAATTTCAACTTTATTAAAATGCCATTTAAAAGTTGATATCCAAAAGAGATTACTGTAAAGTTATATTCTTCAAGAATAAGGGAATATTCATTGTTGTACAACTATCATGGAATTAAACCGATGAGCCACACAACGAAACTATGGGAGAGGGTTCTTGAACATCATTTAAGAAGGATGAGAAGTATTACGAAAAAACAGTTGGTTTTATGCCTAAAAGGTCAACCACAAAATGATCTTGATAAGACAACTAATTGAGAGGTATAGGAAGCAAAAGAAGGATTTACACACAATTTTTATTGATCTGGAAAAGGTCTAAGACAAGACACGAAGAAATGTCATGCGGTGGGTGTTGGGGAAACATAAAGTTCCAACAAAGTATGTAACCCCTATTAATGATAGGTATAACAATGATGTGACAAGTGTACGGACAAAGGACAGTGACACTAGTGACTTCTCTATCAATATAGGACATACAAGGAAACATCCTTTGGTGTATGATCTTTGTTGATGATGTGATGCTAGTCACTACAAGAATTCAGATTGTTTTCATCAGCCAAAATTATTTACATCAGCTTACATAGAGCAGATGTAAATATGAGCCTATTTACATCAGTTTCTCCAGGATGATGTAAATAAGGCTATTTACGTCAGCCAAGCTGATGTAAATAAAGAGCTGATATAAATAAGGCTATTTACATCAGCCAGGCTGATGTAAATACACCAAGCAGGCCTGCGGTAGGTTTAAAAATTTTCTCGTACTATTTATATCAACTATTGACATCAGCTCGGCTGATGTAAATAGACTGATGTAAATATGTTTGCATAACTTATTACCAGCAACTTATCCATTCCAAAAACAAACCACAGCCTTAGGGTTCCCACCCCGCGCCCCCGCCCCGCGCCGCCCCCCCTGCTCCTCCCTGCGCCGCACGCCGCCCCGCCCCGCCCAGCGCCGCCCCTCCCAGCGCCGCCCCGCCTCGACCCGCCCAGAGCCACCTCGCCCAGCGCCGCCCCCCTGCGCCTTCGCCGCCACCCCACGCCGCCCCTTTGGTTCTACTCGATCTGGAGAGACAAGGGATAAGGAGGGAAGGTGAAATTCCAGTTGCTTATTATATGGTACTCGGCGGCTAAACCTTGCAGTAGAAATTGCTTTGACCGTGCTGAAATCGCTCGAGTTATGAATGCTGCCGGTAGGAGGCCCGAGGCTTTACCTCAGGTTTGCTGCCTGTTCTTTCTTCTGACATATTTCTCGTTAACTTCCTATTTTCATGAAGCTTTTGAGTAGAGATAATGATCATGCATTTAATGGAAGTACCACGGTCACTGATGAACCACTTATTGTTAGTTGCTAGAGATCCTAGTGCACTATGTTCAAAATAAAAATGAAATCCTGACATTGATTTGGCAAGAAAACCTGCCGATTTTTTTTTGCAATATCTCATTTCAGAACGATATTAGTGTTTCCTCTGAATCATTCATTTCCAGGAATGCGTAGTAAAACACAAACATTTCCGTATTTGATATAGGGAGATAATGTTTCTCATTACTAAGTACATTAAAACACTTGTTTTCTGGCGATATGTTTCTACATTAGACAGTCCTATACTTTCATATGATTTGGGTAATGAAACCCTTGCACTGAATTTGCAGGATCTTCAGAAAGGATGCCGGTGGTGGTCATCGCTTCGCTGGTACTCCTCAGAATGCCACTCCTCCAAATTGAAGCATTTTGTTGCATTTGTGATATTGCGAGTTGTATGCCGTACGTGGCTTATGTATGAAGTTGTTGCACTTTTTTGTTAAATTATCGTCTTGTGTTACTATTAAATGGATTTGGGGATTTGTGAACTTTGTATGTGAGGATATATGGATGTTTGTGTGAATTGGGCGTATGATCATATGTGGATGGATATGAATTATGCATGTTATGAACTGTGAATTGTGGATATTATGTGTTGTGAATTAATTTTATGAAATGAATTTGAAATTGCAATAAATCAGCAAAAATGCTGCTGAATTTTTGAACTATTTACATCAGCCAATGCTGATGCAAATAAGTGCGACAACAACATATGCTGACGTGGTACTTATTTACATCAGTCTCTGACTATTGTAAATAAGTGCCAACGTGGCTTGAAGAAGCACCCTGCGGCTTACGTGGAACATATTTGCATCAGCTATAAGCTGATGTAAATAAGTGCCACGTTAGCATCCCAGCTGCCGGCAAGGGCCAACAAGAAATATTTACATCAGTCCTCAGGCTGATGTAAATATTACATCAACCTATTTACATCAGCAGGCTGATGTAAATAGCTTTTTACATCAGTTTTTGCCTTATTTACATCAGTACCTAGCTGATGAGAACAATCTGGATTCTTGTAGTGAGTTGTTGAGAGTAGGAGTGCGATTAACAGGAATTTGGAGTTGTGGAGACAAAGTCTAAAATCGAAGGGCTTAGTAGGACGAAAACCAAATATATGAGGTTTGATTTTGGTTTTTCTTGGTAGAAGGATGGAGACGTTACCCTAGAAGGGCAAGTAATACCCTAATAACGATACCTTTTGTTATCTAGGGTCGATGCTACAGAGAACTGGTGATATTGATGAAGATTTTATATATAGGATCAAACAGGGGTGGATAAAACGGCGATTGGCATCTGGCATCTTTTATGATAAAAAAGTGCCACATAAACAAAAAGGCAAGTTACTATAGCCTATAGGCCAACGATTAGGCCGGCGATGTTGTATGGTGCAGAATGTTGGCCTACCAAAAAATATCATATGCAATAGTTAAGTATATCAGAGATGCATATATTATGGTAAATTTATGTCCATACAAGAATGAACTGAATTCGTAATGAAGTTATTTGTGATAGGGTTGGGATGGCACCAATTGAAGCGAAGCTTGTACAACATCGGTTGAGATGGTTCGGACACATTCAATGAAGGCCTTTAGAAGAACGGGTGTATAGTGGAATCTTTAGACGTAGTGATAATGTAAAGAGATGTAAAAGCCGACCTAACCTGGCGTGGGAGGAGGCAATAAGGAGAGACTTGAAAGATTGAAACATATCTAGAGGCTTAGATTTAGATAAGGGCGCATGAAAATTAGCGATCCACGTACTTGAACCGTACTCGATATCTATCTAGGAGGTTACCTTACGATCCGCTAACCACCCCTTTGCCACCTGCTCGAGTTCCATGGGCCTTCATAGCTGGTGAACGCAGTTGACCGTGGGTAAATCTAAGAGCATAAAGGACATTAACGATCGCATCATCTACACGGTCTAGAACCTTTGGAGTCTACAAACTTTAGAATGAACATAACCGCCGGCTCTTCCAGCAACATAACATTACATCGACGTAGGTTGCGGTAGAATCTCCGATGACATTGCCTCACGGGGGCGGGTGGTTGTTCTAGATCATAATGAGTAGTTCTATTCCTCAACACCTCCTCGGCTCCTCCTCCTCTCCTCTACTCTCTTGTGCAGTGTATGGCTCCTTTTTAAAAAATAAAATGGCAGTGCTTCTACTCGTTGGTCAAAAGAACTATAAAAAGAGACATACATCCACTGACAGGAAATGTACATAAATGAAGAAGAGAGCACACTAACGGATATAACTAGAATGACACAAAAAAATACATTTCATTTTAAGAAAAACAAGATGGAAGGATCTATGATAAAAAAAACAATGTGTAGTATATAGCCACATCCTAACATCATTCTGTCCTCATAGCAAACTTTTCCATTGCATACACACACATATTTAGAAGGTCCATAACAAATTTGGATAGCTCAACTCATGATCCAAGACTACATGGATGATAAATCTCAAAATAAAATGTCTAAAGTGAACTCTCATACTGCATAACCACCTAACATCCACTCCAACCATGGAAAATGAAGTACCTTAATAAAGGGATCCCTGTTCTTTAGCCGCCTGAGCTCCCTCGTAGCTCCAATCTAGTCAATGTATGCCCGGACGCAAATCTTTCAACAAATCAAACAACTCACAAAGACCGAAGTAAACGAGAATGTATTTGTTTCCTGTTCAATCCTGTTGGGCTAGCATCCAGGCTCTAAGACCTCATGCAGGATTTGGAAGAGCTGGCAGGATCCAGCCCATGAGCAATCTGTGGAGCAAGGAACGATGGCACCCAAGATCTGGATCCCAAGTCTCAGCTGCTGGCCATTCTCCACACTCATCCAGACTGAGCTGCCACCTTAACTTATCATCGCCTTGCCCAATGCAAAGCACAGATTTGACATATTTACTACAATGTCGGTTGATTAGTGATATGAAACCAAAAAAACATGCAATAACTCTTAAGCATTGTCTAACAATGCATCAACCTAGAAACAGAAAAAGCATAGTCCTTAGAAAAGAGAAATCATTTACCTGTGTGGAGAAAACTCGTTGGAGGTGATGGTGACCTAAGACTGCAGAGCCAGGACTGCAGCACTTGAGCACATCAGATGCATGTGCTGATATTCACCGATGATAGTTTGAGGTTTCTGGCAACGCCACAATTGGCATGAAAGGTAAAGGCTACACACCGAGTGGCAGGTGTGAGGGCCATGCTGGGGAGGTTCCTTGAGTAGTGGGGAGACAGTGAGACACGAACAAGGATTTCAGCACTTTCCCTTCCAAAAATGAAGAGGTCCATAAGCACTTGGTGGTACATACGGATAAATGTAGATACAAAAATGAGGCAAAGTAAACACTTCCTTGCTATGCATGCATGCCTACTGCAGTTTATGCATATCTATGGTTTTTCTGCTTACCTACGTGACAACTGAAAAACCCTTGCTATGCATGCATGCCTACTGCAGTTGATGCATATCTATGGTTTTTCTGCTTGCCTACGTGACAACTGAAAAACCCATTCACCTCCCTTCAGGCTCCACTTCAAATTATGGAGTGTTCCTTAACCAGGTTTAAATTTGTGCTTCTCTGCAAACACCAAATATAGTGCTGACATCCAAAGGGAACTTCCAGACCAAGCTTTCTTTCAAGAAGAACCAAACATGTTTTGGTTCCCCTACTTCCACAAGAGCATTAAGGACACTATTGCAAGCATGAGCTGACACCTTAAAACCACAGTCATCCATAGAAATAATAGCTACGCTTGAATCAAGAGCTTTTCTTTGCTTCATATGGGATTGACTAATCTCATGAGCTTTCACGATGACTGGAATGATGAAGTGATCTGCCAGTTCTATGCTACGTTGTACTTTGCTGGGGATGTCGCTGGCGACATCTTCTGGTTCATGTGCGATGGAGTGTCCTACCACTTCACGAAGAAGGAGTTTGGCCATCATCTGAAGCTGTCCACCAGAGGGAACATGGAGCAGAATCATGAGCTGAAGTTTCTGTATGATGGGCATATTCCTCCTAAGGCTGGAGCGACTAACACCATGCAACCTTTCTATCAAGTGCTCAATCGCCTCCTCCGCAAGACTCTCTCCCAAGGAAGGTGACGCATCCCGTGTTCTGTCTTATTCTCGCAACCTTCTGTTGAAAATTGGTTTGCGAGAGCGTCCTTTTGATGTGCTAGACTTCATCTGGGGTGAGATCAAGATCAACGCTTGTGATCCAAAGAAGAGCTGCCCTTATGCTCCTTATCTGATGAGCAGGATCATCCATGTCACTGGTCTCAAGTTTGTGTTGGATGTGAAGCACACTCCCTACCTTGTGACCACCCGTGGACTGGCTTCTCCTGGTGGGGCTTCTGCGACTCCGCCCATGAGGGATTCTGCTCCTCGTGACGGCGCGGGTCCTTCTTCTGCTTCTCGTAATGGCTACGCTTGAATCAAGAGCTTTTCTTTCCTTCACATACATATTGACAAGAAGGTCAAATACAATTGGATTGGAATCACAACGTGAGATGGTTCGCAAGAGGGAGCTAAATATAGCACTGCAAGAGAATCTAGTCATGGAAAGATGCCTTAACACTGACATTGCTTCTGAATGCATCTCAGTTTGGATGAGGATATTAGCCACCATGCAGTAAATATGGATAATTTGGTCCAAGCCTGATTGTTGCACGGTAGAACCCAGTATCTTCAATGCTAGCTTTCCATGAGCCTTATCAAGGTTCCCAAATTTGTATGCCATGTGATTCAAGATCTCCCAGCTCTGTGTAGTTAGGAGAGTGATGACGCTACTATCAACTCCATAAGCTGAAATGATAACAAAAATCAATGGAACAGGAAATCAGCATAACGGGACATTGGAAAGCTGTAGAGCTCAGATAGAATTGGCAGGAAATCAGCAGCACGGGACATTGAAAAATAGTGATACGCTAGGGCTGATACCAGAAACAGGTTTTCTGGAGAACACGATCAATTGTTTCTCTCAAAATTCAAAATATCGTGTTTAAAGAAAACTGTATCTTTTATTCATATCACTTTGACTAAGGTGAATTCTAATAAAACTCTAGATTCAAACAAGCTCTAAATGTAAGTCGGCTCTAAATGTAAGAGGAAGGGGTGGGTCGATAATGAACCCAAGACAACATGTATGAGCCCATTTGTGCACAACAGGAACCAATTTAAAGTAGAGAAATC